>JALGQZ010000011.1:24275974-24690974 GCA_023105745.1 Austropuccinia psidii
GTAGGCACCTGGTATCTTCTTTTTAAAGGGTTTGTTTGTTTCATTTTTATCTTCTTGCTGGGTTTGGCTTTGACTTGCCTGTCTTGCAGATCATTTCCTTGTCTGTCTAAGCACAACATTTATTTGAAGATTTTCATTTGCTGGTGATATTTGAGGAGGTTTCCAGTTTCCCCAATCTTCTATTTGAGCTATAGCAGTTGACTTCTCGCCTTTGCTTTCCTCAATCACTGTTGTTTCTTGCTTATTTGGGGGTGGATTTGATTGTTCCATCATTTTCTTTGTAAAATCCTCCTGCTCTCTGGAAAAATTGCTGACTAATTCTTTTGCAGATTTAGGGCCTTCTGTGGGTACTCCTTGAAAATTTGGAAAAAGATATGTTCCTCCAGGCTTAAAGACAATTCTTTTCTCCAAGTCTTCTGTGAGATGATTACATCTTATTGCAGAATGTCCTTCTTCTAAGCAGTAATAAAACTTCAGTAGCTGTCTTGGAGCCATTTGTGCTGGAACATATGGTTGATAGCCAGAAGCTATGGGTGGTAAACAATATCTTGGCCTGAATGTCTGTGAGTTTTGTGTAAATTTCTACTCTTGATTATTGCCTTCTTGTGTTTTATTTGGAGATTTAACTACTTCTGAAAGGTGTTTGAGCTGATTCAATACTTCCTTGACTGATTCCTTCCCAGTATCCTTTGATTGATGCCCTTGCAGCTGAGGATTTGGAATTTTTTGGGTAAGATCTTTCATTTGCTACAAGACTTTCTCCCAGCTTTCCTCTTCAAGTCTAGCTTTCTTCTCTTGTGACTTTGGTTGTGAAAATTCCTTCTGTTTAATTGAGACTTTGGCTTCTAAATCTTGTCCAATATATAAATTTAAGATTTCCAATCTTGGAATGATATAACCACCATCCAAAGCTTGCACCATGGCCTTATCTTTAATCATTTCTTTTTAAATAGATTGTTGAACACTTGAGGAAAGACTTGCCAAAATTTCTTGATTGTGATTGATATCTCCTTGTATATATCAATACCTTTTGAGATAATTAACAATGGATTCATATTCACCAATGAGCTTTTTATATTGAGTCATATTTCTGATTCCTCCTTCTTGTTTAATCTTTGTAAATAATTGAGTAATGGAGGACAGCTTGTATCTTTCAGGTGACACTATTCCCCATCTCCTCTTTGTATCCAATTTTAATTGCTCCCAATTGCCAGTTTCATATCCAGGCATTCCTTCAATATGGTAGCTAATTTCTTGATATTTAGTCCAAAAGGATATCTGTCTTGCTATATCCCTTCCACTTTCTGCTATATTTTCCACTCCCTTTCCATCAAACCATAAATTATAATCCTTTGGTCTGATCTTCACAATGAGTGTATTGTTTTGTGGGATTTCATGTTGCAATGGGCTTGAAGCCTGTGCATGAATATTAACCCACTTTGGTAGAGTATTTGGTCTTTGTGAAGTGAATGGAGTTGATGAGGCCATAGGCCTTGAAAATGGTGATGGTGACCCTTCTTGTCTAAAGATTCTTGGAATGCTTGTAGTTTCTTCCATTGGGCTGTTTTCTGCGGTAAAACTTGACTCTTTCCTTTTCCCTTCTTTTTAAGGAGTTCAATTAATTCTTGTTGCATTTCCAACATTCTATGATGAAGTATTTCTACATCAGAAATATCTTCTTGTACTTGCATGGTCTCTTCATTTATAATTTCTTCTTTGGATTCATCTGGATTGTGTGGTATCTTTGATGATAATTCTGAATCCATATTGATATATTCTTTGTTGATTTTCTGTTTTTCACTTTTCTTTTTAATTTCAAATAATTCCTTGAGTAATTTCTGAAAATAATCTGCAACTATCTTTTGATCTTTCTTCTTGGTTCTGGGTGTACCAACTGGTATACTATAATCTATAGGTGATTCTTCTCCAGGTGGTTTTTCTCCTCTTTCTGGATAATAATAGTGAAATGATTTTGCTGAAGAACTTGATGGTGATGATGATTTAGAATTTTGTGGTTTTTCTGATTCCAGATTGACTTGATAGGCACTTGAAATTTTTTATTGATAAAAGGCTTTTTTTATGGACTAAATTTGAATGTTTTTTCTTTGATAATTGACAGATTATTGATGGTTGAAGGTGTTGGCCACTGTTGGGACACCAGATGTGGGAACTCCTTTTGGTGTGGGATGAAACAAGGCAGTACCTTGAGGGGGAAATTATTGGTAAGTCTGTTTTGAATTTCAGAATTGTCCAATAACCATGGGTGCTAAGGTGTATTAGCTGCCCCTCTAAATAGTACTGAATAGTCAGCCTACAGAGAATCACAAAATAAAATAAGATTTGTGGCTTTAACAGATAGAGGAGACTTATCAGCAGTCTCTAAATAAGAGCTATCAATAACACTACAGTAAAAACTCTGATCTAAAATTTCTGACAAAATAAACACTAGGATTTTTTTATTTGATTTTAATAAAAGTGATAATAATATATATATATATGTTTTGGTTTTCTGTTATCTTAATAAAACTAATAAGAATGTTTTTCTGTTCTTTTTTAATAATAATGATAAGAATATATATTTTTTTATGGTTTTATGTTGATTAGAATGATTTCTTTTGATATGAGTACTAATAGTAAGGCTACTGGATTTGATTCTTTTACAATTCTTCTTAATACTGAGTTTATATCACTACTAATTTCTTTCTTAATAACACTAAGCTTTTGAGCAAGTCTAATAAGCTTTAACTACGGTTATACTACTATTTCCTTAACAATAACAATCTACTTAGCTTTTTTACTATGGTTATACTACTATTCTTCACTAATACTAAGCTACTGAGCTTTTACTACAGTTATACTACTATTCTTCACTAATACTAAGCTACTGAGAAAGGCTACTGAGATTTTCACTACTAAAAAACTACTATTCTAGATATCCTGCTAGTTCAGGGATGGTAGTGATCCTGGATAGTGGGAAAGATGAGGGAGAGAGGTCCTCTATTTATAGCTTTTGGGCCTCCATCGAGCTTCTCAAAACAGGGTACTTAGAAAAAATCATAGTTGAGAGGTTTTAGCTAGCAAGATGTGTAGTTTTGGTGTAGCAATGTGACACAGGATCCAAGTTCTGACCAATGATATTGAGTTGTCATGTCAGTTGGTAATTATAGGTATGCACCTGGAATTGATTTGATTTCTGACCAATCAAATGGTGTTATTATCTTAATGAACTTTGGATGTGAATTCTGACCAATGAAATTGATTTATCACATCAATTTGTAATTATAGGTATGTACCACAAATTAATTTGATTTCTGAGCAATCAAATGATTTTCTGAAAATTCTTGAATAATTTGTGGTTTGTATTTCAAATGATCAGTCAGCTGCTGTGCAATTGCTGTCCAATTTTGATGTCCAGCTTATGGGTTAGGTTAAATTAATTCTTTTTTTTAAAAAAAAAATATTGTCTGTTTTCTTCCAAAAAGATTTTATTCTTCTGTTTTGATTTTGTTTTATTCTTCTTGGAACTTTCACAAACAATAATTTTGAAATTTCCTTCAATGTTGCTTGAACCAGCTACATGACCAATCCAGAGGTGAATAGCTCCTTCTTGTCAACTGAGACAGGAAGGTTTTCTTTTTGTCAGTCCGGAATTCTAAGTGTGTCCGTAGCACTACACTCTTTTTCAGTTCTCTAAAATCTTCAAGAATATAGGATATATTTAATTCTATATTTTTTTATTTTTCTTTCCTGGTAAGCTTGAAACTGATAATAATGGTATGGAATACCACAGCGTACGCAATTATTTGAAATGTCGGGAGCCTGTACAGGTGTAAAAATTTTGCGTGTGAAGCGTTGGGAGCCTTGAAAGGCATAAGGAATTGTTTGCATTGCCGGAAGGCTTCCCCAGTGTAAGGATTCACAGCGCAAGGTTTTGCATGTAACGCATTGGGATCCTGGACAGGCATAAGGATTTCCCTGTGATGCATCGGGATCCTGGACAAGCTTATGGTGGCATGCCACCGTAAATGAGCCATTTCACCTCTTTTTCATGTGATCCACCATATAACCCCAATTCCAACCCTTCAAACCCAGGTTTCTACTGTCCTGCGCATTATCACAACCTTATTCACCAATCACCCTCCAACTCCCAGATGCATCCACACTCCCTCATTCTTCTAATTGGGATGATATTTTATTACCATCTCTGATGTCATAGGTCGCTCCCTTGCCAATCTCATAATTGCTGTGGCTTTTCTGCCACATTGTTTTTGCTAACCTCCTTGAGCATTGTGCAGACATACCCACCAGTGTTGTGCTTTCATTGTCCTTTGCTGGATAAGTATAGTGAAAGAATTTACTACTATCCCAGACTATCCTAATGAGCCCATGACATTCAGATAGATCAATCCAAAAATTCTCATTTGGGAAAATTCATTTTCCCCCTGCACACTGCTTTGATGCATCTCTTTGAATCCGGCCAGTCCACTTAGCAGCTTCAAACCACCATCCCAAAGCATACAACAATGCATCATTATCAAGATGAGGTGAGGTTTTGAATCTTTTCATGGTGAAAGTGAGTGTGGAAGCAAACTCAAATGCACTCTGATTTAGGGAGATATTGGCTTCATAGTTAAATTGATCAAAGGATGGAACCCCCAATGACTTGTAGCAAGCTTGAATCTTTTGAAATAATTTATCCTCAACATGTAGTAAGTATTGACCTAGAATGCAGCCAGCTGAGCTAAGATTTGCCCCTTGGTTCCGCCATTCATCTTTTGCATTTTCAATTTTCCCAAGACTTCCATAAAGACCAAATTGTTCATTCTTCATGCTGCATTTGCGCCACCCAATTGCAAACATAAATCCCTGCAGTAATGCCCAATTTGTTGCAATTGGGTTGGTGAAATTTCTTTCACAAAATAATAATTGTGATAATTCATCCCATTGATTGACCTCTACTTCACTCATTGTTTCAAATGGTCTGAATTCAACAAGGGCAATGAGTAATCCGGTTGAAGAGAAAATTGCCACATGGCCAAAGTGAAGGCATTTGATCTGATTGACATCCACAACCCTCTGAATTTCACTTGGGGTCGGATTTGCTGATACGGGAATTGATATTTGTGCTGTTGGTTGAGTGAAGGAAAAAAACTTATTCTTTTGCATGGTTTTGGGAGGTCCCACTATTCCTGAGTGGGTGAGGGATCACTTTGTGTTGAAGCAGGCAAGATATCAGATTTTGCCTCCTCCCATTTGGGTCCAGAGTGGTACCCAAAGCCCAATGAGCTTTATTTGGCACACATCTTTGACTTCCCTGTTGGAGCCCACATGGCATTGGCTCGATCTAAACCAACTAAAGCCAATTTTATTCCATGGAGCCCAATGAGGGTGCCACATGAATATCAAGCCATATATATATCTATATATATGCTGAGAATAAGTGAGCCACTTACACTTTCCTTCTTCACCCCAAAGCTTTCCTGCTCCTTTAGCTTTTTCGTGAATGGCATGCTTGCAGCGGAAAATGAAATGAAACCAAATGATTACTGACTGTTGTGTGAGGTATTAATTTCAACTGAATTTGATTTTGGTCAATGATTCTTTTTTAATTGCCACTAAAAATGAAAGATTACATCTGAATTGCATAAATTGGCAATCTCAATTACCTGAACCTGAAAAATGCAGCAGATACTGAATTATTCAATTTGATATATTCATATTCCCATTCAATGAGGTTCAAATCCAACCATGTGGAATATTGCAAGTATGCACTCCGCTGCGGATCCCTCATCATCCTAGTTCTCTATGAAAGAACCAGTGCCTTTTGGACTATTATGAGCTGGCGGGAAGTGATGAAACCCAATTCCTGTGATGCCCCTGCATGTGCTAATTGCGGGCACAGCTGCCTGACTCAGTTTGGGTCTTGTTGGAGTATTTTCAATGGCTTACAGAGGCATGCCTCTGTACAAAGGCAGTTATTATTGGTATTCATACTGTGGAATCTGGGCAGTAGTAGGATAGGTATTCACAATTAATAAATTCATAAATGACTTTTCAAAATTAAATTAAAATCTATCTGGTACAAAGCTAATCTAAAACGGGTCAATCCTGGTTGTAAGTCTAGCTGACCTGGGTACAGTCAATGTGACCTCATCATTTGAACCACCAAGACTGTTCTTCTCCACCCAGGCATCACCAAAGTCTAATTCCAAGCATCATTCAAATTCAAATCTAAGAGGTACAGTGGGGGTAAAAGACTCTGATGAGAAGAAACTCTCACCGGGGCGAATCTCGTGTCAATCGTCGGCGATTGACTTCACGTCAAGCAAACATTGTGGGAACTCCTTTTGGTGTGGGATGAAATAAGGCAGTACCTTGAGGGGGAAATTATTGGTAAGTCTGTTTTGAATTTCAGAATTGTCCAATAACCATGGGTGCTAAGGTGTATTAGCTGCCCCTCTAAATAATACTGAATAGTCAGCCTACAGAGAATCACAAAATAAAATAAGATTTGTGGCTTTAACAGATAGAGAAGACTTATCAGCAGTCTCTAAATCAGACCTATCAATAACACTACAGTAAAAATTCTGATCTAAAATTTCTGATAAAATAAACACTAGATTTTTTTACTTTATTTTAATAAAAGTGATGATAATATATATATATATATATGTTTTGGGTTTCTGTTATTTTAATGAAACTAATAAGAATATTGTTTTTTTGTTTTTTTTTTTTTAAGAATGATAAGAATATATATATTTTTTATGGTTTTAGGTTGATTATAATGATTTTTTTTGATATGAGTACTAATAATAAGACTACTGGATTTGATTCTTTTAGGATTTTTTTTTAATACTGGGTTTTATATCACTACTACTTTTTTTAATAATACTAAGCCACTGAGCAAGGCTACTGAGCTTTTTACTACGTTAATACTACTATTCTTCACTAATACTAAGCTACTGAGCAAGGCTACTGAGCTTTTACTACGGTTATACTACTATTCTTCACTAATACTAAGCTACTGAGCAAGGCTACTGAGCTTTTCACTACTAAAACACTACTACTATTCTAGATATCCTGCTAGTTCAGGGATGGTTATGATCCTGGATAGTGGGAACTTGCTCCATGATGATGGGAAAAATGAGGGAGAGAGGACCTCTATTTATAGCTTTTGGGCCTCCATAGAGCTTCTCAAAATAGGGTACTTAGAAAAAATCATAGTTGAGAGGTTTTAGCTAGTGAGACGTGTAGTTTTGGTGTAGCAGCGTGTTTGCTGAGACAATTATGCTGGTGGTGCTTTTTCTTATCAAAATCATGTGATGTGTTTGAGATAATTTGGCTGGTGAGATTTTCTTTTTATCAGGGTCATGTGAGGTCATTGAGATAATATGGCTGGTGATTTTTTCTTGAAGGTGGGGAAAGTATTTTTTTGTTTCTATTTTTACGTATGTTATGAGAGAATTATGCTGGTGGTTCTTTTCCTTATCAAAATCATGTGATGTATTTGAGATAATTTGGCTTGTGAGTTTTTCTTTTTGCCAAGAAAGTGGAGAAAATACAGCTCCTGAAAATTGAACTGTCTTCTAGTCATATGATATATATGAGAAAATTATGCTGGTGTTTCTGTTTCTTATCAAAATCATGTGATGTCTTTGAGATAATTTGGCTGGTGATGTTTTCTTTTTTTGGTGACTTTGTTACGTATTTTCTGAGAGCATTATGCTGGTGGTGCTTTTTCTTATCAAAATCATGTGATGTGTTTGAGATAATTTGGCTGGTGAGATTTTCTTTTTTTGGTGACTTTGTTACGTATTTTCTGAGAGCATTATGGTGGTGGTGCTTTTTCTTAGTATTGTATCATTTCATATGGAGATTGAATCATTTCTATCAATTTTGATGCGTGTCATTATTACTAAGCAAACCTTTGTTCTTGGAAAATATATTGTAACTTTATGCATAGCCTTGAGGTATTTCTTCTTTCAATTGAATGAAGGTGGGGAAAATACATCTTCTGATGCTTTGGTCCATCTTCATATACCTTTATTTAGATTAACTGCCGTTAATGACGTAATTTGTTCTTGATGATTCAATAAGGTGGATAAATTCTTTGATACTATACTGTTTTGATAAGATCTTGAGGCTGTGTATTGTATATTTCTTTTTGAAATTTGTAATTGCAATGTGTAAATCTGTTTTGCTTAATTCTTTTTATTATAATTTTTTTCTTTTGTTTTATTGGTAAGCTTGAAACTGGTACTAATGGTATGGAATACCACATCCCCCTCTCCATTTAATGCTGTCCCCAGCATTCCAGTTGAAAAGCTTGCCATTATCAATCATATTCATTTTGTTCAATTTCTTCTCCCTCCAATATTAACTCTTCATCTTCAATTTCTTCACTGCTTTCATTTTCTGACTCTGAACTTAATTGAGCTTCCATTCCTCTTGGATAAAACCTCTTGATGTGACTTGCTGCAAATTTTCTTGTAAGTTTGGTGCCATCCAATTCTTCAAGCTCATAAGGTCCATTATTAACTTGATTTATGACTCTATAAGGTCCATTCCAACGTTTCTTGAAGAATAAACCCCACTGTGACTCAAGTGCTTTATTATAAACTAATACCAAGTCCCCTGGTTCAAGTGGATTTCTCAGTCTATGTGCCATCTTTTTGCCCAAATATTTAACTGATTTGTGTCTTGAATATCTCAATTTCTGTGCTTCTGCTAATCTTGTTTCTTGTATTTCCACAATCTGTATGGTTCTTGCCTCCAATAGTTCTTCTAGTTGGTATTTTCTTTTGATTGAATATTCTTCATTAATTTCACCTTGAAGTCTTCATTATTCTATCCTTCACCTTGGTTGTTAATTTTGATATTTTCATTTTTTTTTATTTTCTTGATTCCTTGATTTTACTCGCATATTCAGCCCTCTGGTGTGCTACCCCTGTAGTTTGAGTCATACAAAGACTAATTTTAGCCTTCAGGTTGCTACCCTTTGTGTTAATCAAGACTTTTATTTTATTTTTATCTTTTTATTTTTTTTATATTTGTTGAAACCAAAAAAAAAATTATTTTATGTTGAAAAAAAAAAAAAAATTTTTTTTTTTTTATTGTATTGAAAATTTTTTTTTTTTTTTATGTTGAAAAAAATTTTTTGTTTTTTTTTTTTTTTTTTATGTCAAAAATTTTTTTTTTTTTTTAAGAGTGATTAAATTGATGAGTTATGTTGAATGACTTTTCAATTTGAGGAGTGAGGTTACATTTTCAAATGGTGTAGTGGTTAGTGATTCCGGGTTGCTTTCAACTTTCATCAAATTTGAAATGGGTTCAAATCCCCCCTCTGGTAGTAATTCTTCTGCCGGACCTGTCAGTGTCTGGAATAGGGTAACCATTCTGGGTAGCATATTCTGAGCCTTGAGCAAGCTTAGTGATGCAATTGGGTATCGTTGTGTTCCTTGAGTCTGTCAAACAAAATTGATCTTTGGAAACTTGTTGTGATTGAGGGTGCTCAACCTTGATTATGATTTGAGAAGTACTGATTTCAATTTCCTTAATAAAAATGCTGGAAGGATGCGTGCTAGTCAAAGATTGACTAACTCATTAATTTGGGGCTATAAGAACGTCATCCAGTATAAATCAGAGTAGTCTTTTGGTGAGTTGAATTATTTTCTGTATTGAGGTGGTCATTTTATGACCGGCGGTCATAATTTGACATTTTAAATTCTTTGATCTTCCTTTTCTGTATCTGAATAGCCTAGCTTGTTTGGTTGATTTTTCCCCCATGTCTTGAGATAATTTTCTTGATTTTAGGCCAAATTATGACCGGCGGTCATAATTTTGACATTTTGAACTTCTTCTATCTTCTTTTTCTGTATCTGAATGGCCTAGCTGGTTTGCTTGGTTTTTGTTTCTTCTTATTTTCCTTTCCATATTTTATATCTTCCTGTCTCAAAGAACCAAATTATTACCGGCAGTCATAATTTTGATATTTTGAGCTATCTATATCTTCTTTTGCTGTTTCTTCACACTATCTTTTCATTGTTTTTTTTTCAAAAAAAGAGAAATGTCATTAATAAAGGCCTATGGGCCCACACTTCCCCAAACCTGTGCCATTTTTTTTATATGAGGTGGCATAAGAACAGATAACCACCCCTGTTTTTCTTTTCCTTTTTCTTTTATTGAATTGAGATACTTGTACTTTTTTTTTTTTTTTTTTTTTTTTTTTTTTTTTTAACACTTCCAAATTTGAAATATTGTCCTGAATACTGATACATAACCTGAAAAAAATGTTTTTTTTCTTTTTTTTTTATCTTTTCTTCCTTTTTTTTTATAGTTTGTAAATAATATTCTTCTGAATCCATTGTATAAGCTGTTTCTTGAGTTTTGATATGAATCTTCTTTTTTCTTCTTTAATTTTTTTTACAAATAATTCTTCCTAGATAAAGCTCCAACAATCCTTATTGATATTATCATTATGTGCCTTGAGACTGATAATTCCAAGTATAAACACCTCTTCCAATAAGACATTCCAATTGGCCTTTTCAATTACATAATTTCCACGCTTCCATAAGATTCTTCCTTCTGGTATGTCCAGTAAATCCAGAAACAGTCCTCTTGAGGCTTCCACATCCCCAAAATAGAATTTCCTTCTCCATTCTGAATCTGTTAATGTATCCTCTTCCCAATATGTGTTCCTAACTTTCCCTTGATACTATCATATGTAAGTAATTCTAGAAATTCCAGTCTTGAAAGAGAGAATCCTGGAAGCTCTTGCCAATCTTTAGATTCTTGAATATGTTGATGCAGTTCTGGAAAATTGAACAATTCTTCAAATTATAAGTATGGAATCCATATCTGAAATAAATCCTCTCCTTCTTCAACAAATGGTGTTTCCCAGTAATTGACTTCTTCTGTATTTCCTACAATTTTGCAATTTACATCTGTCCAGCCTTCTTCATTCCAACCAAGATTCCATTCCAATTCATTTTCATGTGTAAGTTTGGCATCCATGACTGTCTAGATCCTTTCTGAGGTTTGGTGAGATTATTGAGTTTTGAGATAAAAGACTAATTACTCTTTGATAAGGCAGGAGGTCACTGCCACTGAGTGATAAGAGTGTTTAAAAAAGATTTTTTTTTTATAAGTTAGTTTGAATGATTTCAATTCCTCTTTGATAAGGCAGGAGGTCACTGCCCTGAATTATAAGAATGTTGAAAAAAGATTTTTTGTATGTTTTTTAATTATTTGAAATTCCTCTTTGATAAGGCAGGAGGTCACTGCCCTGATACTGATACAGATATGAAAAAAATTCTCTTTTTTTTTTTTTTTTTTTTTTTTTTTAGGTTATTTTTTTTTATTATTTTTGCTATTTTTTATGGTGGTTTTTTTTTTTTTTTTTTTAATTGGCGATTGAAATTGGATTACTTCAGTTGTTATTGAGAAATATTCAACCTTCTGTTGTGAATTACTGAAAGACATATGTCCTTCAATATTTCTCCAAAGATCTTGTTGCGTTGTTTTCTTTGTGTATTTCCTTTCCATTCAGAAACAAAACCTTTGACTTCATGAATAAACATGTACCCAAAATCACACCAGCAAAGAGTTCCTCCCAAGATTTCCAAACCATCTAGATTCAAATCTTCTTGAGCCCATAACATTTTGTGATACAGTCCTTCTATTGTCATTTGATAATATCCATAAGGCTTCTTCCAGTAAGGATTTCTTAAATTTCCTTTGATTCCAATAGTGGTTAGTAATTCCAGAAAATCAACATTTGTAAGATTTGATCCAGGTAGTTCTGAAATATATTTGGTTTGAATTATTGGTGAATCTAGCTCATAATCATACAGTTCCTTAAATGTTATTATTGGAAGTATTATGTAATCTTCCAGTCCTTCATATTCTGGTATGTCTTCCTGTATGCCATTTTGATTCTGGGAGTCATTTGGTAATTCAGATGTAATTCCTTTATTTTGATTAAATAGATCAGTTGCGCTTGAAAAGCAGAATATTTGATCATAGGCATGATTAAATTCTTCTAGAATGCTAAGTCCAGCTAGCCTTTGTGTATTTTCTGATAACTCTCCTTCTTCTAGATCTTCAAATATTCTTCCTTGCTTATATTTATCTTCCAAATCTTCATTATTTTGTTGGTATAACTTCAAGTCATCTTCTGATTCTGCTGTTTCCATTTTTTTATCAATCCTCTTTTGAATATTTCTATCCCAAACTTGATCCATTTTGTCTTCAGTAATTATGGCACTTTCCTTTTCCAATTCTTCAAATTTTCTTTTTGCCAATGGATTGATTAAGTCATTTTTTATTCTTTCAGTATCACTAATGTACCAAGCTTTCTCCTGAAATAAATTTGAATAATCTTCTGCAATTCCTGAGGAATTTCCTTCAGGTGGCTTCAGATCCATTTTAAATTTCTTCTGTGGGCTTTCTACTTTATCTTCTTCATTCATACCACTTAGCTCAAGTGCTAGCCATTTCTCTGGGTCTTCTATGGCCATGTCCAAATTTCTTCTCATCTTCTTCAGTTCCATTTTTATTTTTTCTATTGCTTCACTATCTTCTTCCTTCAATTCATCCTCTTCTGGATCCTTCCCTTTAGATTTTGTTTCAGTTTGAGGTGGAATACTTTCTTTAGATGAAGATAATATGCTTGACTTTTCTTCATCTATTATCTGGTTGAAATTTTCAAATACTAAGAAGTCCAGGTAGGTTTTCCTTTCACTTTCAAAAGTGACTTCAAGATTTTTAATTTGACCAATTGGCTTCAAAAAGTTATCTGTTGATTTTGATGTGTAAGGGCTGATTTTTAATTCTGCTTTTAGGGCCATTTCCTGAGTTATAACATTCAAGTCATTTTTTGCATCAAAAATAGCTGAGAAGGGTATTTTGTTTGCTCCAAGAAATATTGTCTTCACTCTTGTTGAAGATTGACTTTCTGTTTCCCTTGTTTCTTTTCTTTTGGATGATTCTGCTCCATGTATTGACCATTTTCCAATCTCTGAAGATGCACAAAGCTCCATTCCTCTGGGTGGAGAAATTTCCCAACCCATAGCTTGAGGGTTACATATTGGTAAGCATAATCGACGTCCATCTTTCTCTGGATAACTAAATATTTCCCCTTGCTTGTGTGAAAATTCCAATTTAACATTATTATCTGCTAAAAATGGTCTTCCAAGTATGGTGTGTACAGCTCCTTTTGCTATGAATAAATGAATTTCTTTTTCTTCTCCTGTTATCATAGTAATTGGTGTAAATTCTGAGAGTCCAACCAAGGATGTGGTATGTCCACCAATTCCTCTGAGATTCATATTGAGCTTTCTACTTGTAAGTGAGGCTTGAATTGCAATTTCCTCTGGTATTATATTAATTTCTGATCCAGTATCCACCAATGCCATTGTAGGATATTCTTCTCTTCCAATAAATACTTCCATAAATCCAAGTGGGCATGCATAATGTAATCTTGGGGTAGCATAGTCCCGTAGCTTTACTGAAAGTAGTCTTTCTTGAATATTTGACGTATTGACTGATTTTATTGCTTCTTTTTCCTGGGTAGTTAAATTTTGTAGTTTATCAATAAAGGTTGGTGACATTGATAATATTTCTTCAAGAGTAAGATTTATCTTTTGTTCAAGTATTCTCTTCATCACATGTTCAATTATTATTTTTGGGCTATTGGGTGTAGTTTTTTCCTTGTTTTTTAATTCCATCTTTTGTGAATCCTGTCTAAGTACCTCCTTATTCTTTTCCTTGGAAATTATTTCAATATCATTATCTACTTCCTTTCCTTCTTGTGTTTTCTTATATTTTGTTGGAATTAGAACTCTTATTTCTTCTTCTGCCTCCTCTTCCTCGTGGTAGGCACCTGGTATCTTCTTTTTAAAGGGTTTGTGTGTTTCATTTTTATCCTCTTGCTGGGGTTGACTTTGAGTTTCCTGTCTTGCAGCTCTTTGCCTTGTCTGTCTAAGCCCAACATTTATTTGAATATTTTCATTTGCTGGTGATATTTGAGGAGGTTTCCAGTTTCCCCATTCTTCTATTTGAGCTATAGCTGCTGCCTTCTCACCTTTACTTTCCTCAATTACTGTTGTCTCTTGCTTCTTTTGGGGTGGATTTGATTGTTCCATCATTTTCTTTGTAAAATCCTCCTGCTCTTTGGCAAAATGTCTAACTAATTCTGTTGCAGATTTAGGGCCTTCTGTGGGTACTCTTTAAAAATTTGGAAAAAGATATGTTCCTCCACGCTTCAAGACAATTCTTTTCTCCAAGTCTTCTGTGAGGTGATTACATCTTATTGCGGAATGTCCTTCTTCTAAGCAGTAATAACACTTCAGTAGCTGTCTTGGAGCCATTTGTGCTGGAACATATGGTTGATAACCAGAAGATATGGGTAGTAAAGGATATCTTGGCCTGAGTGGCTGTGAGTTTTGTGTAACTTTCTGATCTTGATTATTGCCTGCTTGTATTTTATTTGGAGATTCAACTACTTCTGAAAGGTTTTTGAGCTGATTCAATACTTGCTTAACTGATTCCTTCCCATTATCATTTGATTGATGCCCTTGCGGCTGAGGATTTTGAATTTTTTGGGTAAGATCTTTCATTTGCTTTAAGACTTCTTCCCAGCTTTCCTCTTCAAACCTAGCTTTCTTCTCTTGTGACTTTGGTTGTGAAAATTCCTTCTGTTGAATTAAGACTTTGGCTTCTAAATCTTGTTCAATATATAACTTTAAGATTTCCAATCTTGGAATAATATAACCACCATCCAAAGCTTGCACCATGGCCTTATCTTTAATCATTTCTTTTTAAATAGATTCTTGAACACTTGAGGAAAGACTGGCCAAAATTTCTTGATTGTGATTGATATCTCCTTGTATATATTGGTACCTTCTGAGATAATTAATAATGGATTCATATTCACCAATGAACTTTTTATATTGGGTCATAGTTCTAACTCCTCCTTCTTGTTGAATCTTTGTAAATAATTGAGTAATTGAGGACAGCTTGTATCTTCTTTCAGGTGACACTGTTCCCCATCTCCTCTTCATATCCAATTTTAATTGCTCCCAATCGCCAGTTTCATATCCAGGAATTCCTTCAATATGGTAGCTAATTTCTTGATCTTTAGTCCAAAAGGATATCTGTCTTGCTATATCCCTTCCACTTGCTCCTTCAATTTCTGCTATATTTTCTACTCTTTTAATAAATCTTTCCACTTCCTTTCCATCAAACCATAAATTATAATCCTTTGGTCTGATCTTGACAATGGGTGTATTGTTTCGTGGGATTTCTTGTTGCAATGGGCTTGAAGCCTGTGCATGAATATTAACCCGCTTTGGTAGAGTATTTGGTCTTTGTGAAGTGAATGGAGTTGATGAGGCCATAGGCCTTGAAAATGGTGATGGTGACCCTTCTTGTCTAAAGATTCTTGGCATGCTCGTAGTTTCTTCCATTGGGCTGTTTTCTGCGGTAAAACTTGACTCTTTCCTTTTCCCTTCTTTTTTAAGGAGTTCAATTAATTCTTGTTGCATTTCCAACATTCTTTGATGAAGTCTTTCTACATCAGAAATATCTTCTTGTCCTTGCATAGTCTCTTCTTTGGATTCATATGGATTGTGTGGTATCTTTGATGATGATGCTGAATCCATATTGATATATTCTTTGTTGATTTTCTGTTTTTCACTTTTCTTTTTAATTTCAAATAATTCCTTGAGTAATTTCTGAAAATAATGTGTAACTATCTTTTGATCTTTCTTCTTAGTTCTTGGTGTACCAACTGGTATACTATAATCTATAGGTGATTCTTCTCCAGGTGGTGTTTCTCCTCTTTTTGGATAATAATAATGAAATGATTTTGTTGAAGCACTTGATGGTGACAATGATTTAGAACTTTGTGGTTTTTCTGATTCCAGATTGACTTGATAGGTGCTTGAAATTTTTTATTGATAAAAGGCTTTTTTTTATAAGGACTAAATTTGAATTTTTTTTTTTTTTTTTTTTTTTTTTTTTGATAATTGACAGTTATTGATGGTTGAAGTTGTTGTTGGCCACTGTTGGGACACCAGATGTGGGAACTCCTTTTGGTGTGGGATGAAATAAGGCAGTACCTTGAGGGGGAAATTATTGGTAAGTCTGTTTTGAATTTCAGAATTGTCCAATAACCATGGGTGCTAAGGTGTATTAGCTGCCCCTCTAAATAATACTGAATAGTCAGCCTACAGAGAATCACAAAATAAAATAAGATTTGTGGCTTTAACAGATAGAGAAGACTTATCAGCAGTCTCTAAATCAGACCTATCAATAACACTACAGTAAAAATTCTGATCTAAAATTTCTGATAAAATAAACACTAGATTTTTTTACTTTATTTTAATAAAAGTGATGATAATATATATATATATATATGTTTTGGGTTTCTGTTATTTTAATGAAACTAATAAGAATATTTTTTTTTTGTTTTTTTTTTTAAGAATGATAAGAATATATATATTTTTTATGGTTTTAGGTTGATTATAATGATTTTTTTTTGATATGAGTACTAATAATAAGACTACTGGATTTGATTCTTTTAGGATTTTTTTTAATACTGGGTTTTATATCACTACTACTTTTTTTTAATAATACTAAGCCACTGAGCAAGGCTACTGAGCTTTTTACTACGTTAATACTACTATTCCTCACTAATACTAAGCTACTGAGCAAGGCTACTGAGCTTTTACTACGGTTATACTACTATTCTTCACTAATACTAAGCTACTGAGCAAGGCTACTGAGCTTTTCACTACTAAAACACTACTACTATTCTAGATATCCTGCTAGTTCAGGGATGGTTATGATCCTGGATAGTGGGAACTTGTTCCATGATGATGGGAAAAATGAGGGAGAGAGGACCTCTATTTATAGCTTTTGGGCCTCCATAGAGCTTCTCAAAATAGGGTACTTAGAAAAAATCATAGTTGAGAGGTTTTAGCTAGTGAGACATGTAGTTTTGGTGTAGCAGCGTGTTTGCTGAGACAATTATGCTGGTGGTGCTTTTTCTTATCAAAATCATGTGATGTGTTTGAGATAATTTGGCTGGTGAGACTTTCTTTTTATCAGGGTCATGTGAGGTCATTGAGATAATATGGCTGGTGATTTTTTCTTGAAGGTGGGGAAAGTATTTTTTTGTTTCTATTTTTACATATGTTATGAGAGAATTATGCTGGTGGTTCTTTTCCTTATCAAAATCATGTGATGTATTTGAGATAATTTGGCGTGTGAGTTTTTCTTTTTGCCAAGAAAGTGGAGAAAATACAGCTCCTGAAAATTGAACTGTCTTCTAGTCATATGATATATATGAGAAAATTATGCTGGTGTTTCTGTTTCTTATCAAAATCATGTGATGTCTTTGAGATAATTTGGCTGGTGATGTTTTCTTTTTTTGGTGACTTTTTTACGTATTTTCTGAGAGCATTATGCTGGTGGTGCTTTTTCTTATCAAAATCATGTGATGTGTTTGAGATAATTTGGCTGGTGAGATTTTCTTTTTTTGGTGACTTTGTTACGTATTTTCTGAGAGCATTATGATGGTGGTGCTTTTCTTAGTATTGTATCATTTCATATGGAGATTGAATCATTTCTATCAATTTTGATGCGTGTCATTATTACTAAGCAAACCTTTGTTCTTGGAAAATATATTGTAACTTTATGCATAGCCTTGAGGTATTTCTTCTTTCAATTGAATGAAGGTGGGGAAAATACATCTTCTGATGCTTTGGTCCATCTTCATATACCTTTATTTAGATTAACTGCCGTTAATGATGTAATTTGTTCTTGATGATTCAATAAGGTGGATAAATTCTTTGATACTATACTGTTTTGATAAGATCTTGAGGCTGTGTATTGTATATTTCTTTTTGAAATTTGTAATTGTAATGTGTAAATCTGTTTTGCGTAATTCTTTTTATTATAATTTTTTTTTGTTTTATTGGTAAGCTTGAAACTGGTACTAATGGTATGGAATACCACAACGTCAAGCAGGATAAAAGTCGAGCTCACGTCAAGCAAAAATCAAGCGAACGTCGAGCACACGTCACACTCTGGTCTTACACCAAATCCTGTGACATCCAATAATATTGGTTCCCCTGTGCCTTCAACTCAGATTCCTCACCACCTGATCATCCCACAACCGTCCGATGATTGGTAAAAATTACACCAGAACCGCCTGTTTGCACACACACACATCAAAGATGTCCTTCAGCCAGTCTTGATGTAGGCGGGGGGTTTGACTTCACCAGGTCATCCATGAAGTGTGCGTGTGCATGCGTGGGGGCGGGTGCGTTGGCTTGTGCGGGAGCATGTGCGTGTGCATTGGCACGTGCGGGTGGGTGTGCGTGTGCATTGGCGCGTGCGGGTGCACATGCGGGTGTGGGTATGCAAAAGCCGATTCCGCTTCCAACATGATGATGGCGCAGTTAGAAATTTTGGATGCTGTGAAGGGTGAGTGTATGGGTCATTTGATCATTGGACTTGGCTTATTCACACTGTACCCAATGTCAAAATAGTAAGTTCTTTGTGGCAATGTGAAATAATGGGCTTTGCTTGTCACAATGGCATGTCTCTGTCACTAAATTTTGAGGCAGTTATTTCACTTGCAAAATTGCTAATGAATCTGAGAGATTTGCATTTCTGTAAACTAAATTTCATGAAATAACGGCTTTATCATTACAAGCAGTCCACATGACAGAACTTTGTTATCATACAATCCACAGTTACCTTCTATTTCTTCTTCTGATATAATCAAGTGTCCATCATCAAAACCAACAGCTTTATAAATATTGAGATACGGCCAATCTGGTAGGAAATTCACATCAATCTTCAAAGGTTTTAAAATCAGAAAGTTATTGTTCAGTATGCTAGATGGCTAAGAGACTTTGAAAATGCTATCAATAATACCAAATTGTCGTGAGTTGCCCCTCAGAAAACATATCACACTGTTGCTGATATTTTTGGATTCAGTTGAAAATATATTGTTCCCAATATTAATGTTTGAAACTGGAAAATACCAAGGTGAGACAATCCTTGAAGTGGGAGGACTTGTGGATTGCACGGTAGTGTCTAAGCTGATCCAATCAACTATTTCCCTTGTTGCATGAAAAGTCTGTAAGTACTCAACCAGGCAATCATAATTTTGTTGGTCATGGCGGGATGGCTTGTTATATTTATGGTGATTGAACATGGCAGGTGGCTGTGATTCAAAAAGCTGTTTTATTTCACATGGCACAGATGGGGATTTCAGGAGAACGGAAAGGTTGGAACATCGACAGATATGTTGAAGTAAGGTTTTATCTATATCATCTATTCAGAGTTGCAAAAAGTTAGTCTTATTCAGTTCAGGTGTTTAATCAATGTGAATATATTGATCTTATTAATTGACGTACATATCTTGTTATTTGTTGGCATCTTTGCAAATACTCCAATCAAGCGCTCATAACCCCATGTGGCTGAGGCTTGTGCTGGGCCCCAACATTGGAGGAGTTTGGGAATATGATCAGCAAAATGATGATTTGGTTTACTTTTCTGTTTTGGGAACAGGTGTTGATTGGAAAGGCGGAATTTTTTCCAATGTTCAGCAAATGCAGTCGCATCATCTATTGAAACAGTCCAGCTTGTGGCAATGTTGATAGCACTAATCAAATGGAATGTATTCTTGGCTAGTTCATTTGCAAGCTCTTCTGACTGACCCATTTTTCTTTGAGTGTTGGCAGATTGGTGTGCATCTAATGACATCTGTTGACTGAGCATTAGAAATGGAATATAGACCTTATATAAGAGAGCCCATTCAGCGGCTTTTAAGCTACCATGAGAGGGGGAACCCATTTTGCGGGGAACTCTTGTCCATGATGAGGGAATTATGGTCTCAGATATGATTTGTCGGAGATGCTCAAGAGCCTCACCCTTGATCTGGTGATCACTCAGTCCAGTGATATCCAATTCAGAGGGTATTTCAGAAGTGGGGATGTAATCGGCATCAAATGAAGGAATCTCCGCAGAACCACTAGATGGATGTTCTGTGTTAGGGGTGGGCATTGGGAAGTAGTTTTTTCGGGTGGAAGTAGTGGGGAGTGGCTCATTTATTATTTTTGCTGCGTCTCTTCTCAGGGAGCGGGCCTCTCTCAATGTGATTTTATCAAGAGAGCTGTTGGAGGTCTTGGAATCTGAGTCTGAACTGTTGGTGTCATTGGATTTCCTGCGGGACCTGAAGTAAATTTTTGATTTCACCTCTGGAATGCACAATTTGAAAGTTGCATGATCCTTCAAAATTCCAAGTATTAAATTATGCATTATGTCAAGATTAACCATTCTGGTTGCATCCCAATACGGAAGGTCTTCCAAAATTGAATATCGCACTCCATACTCAGAGAAAATTGCTTGTCTTTGTTGTGGGGTTGCCCGAAGCCATTTGGCAATGGTTGATTTATGACTTTGGTATGAGCGCGTGTAGTGAAATTGAGGACCAATTTCTTCAATTTGAGCTTTGTGAATGGTGCAAAAATTACAAAAGTGGTTTCCTGAATGGGAAATAAATCCAGTAAGCTTGCGCATGGCAACCACATCCGCAATGGCTGTGAGGATGGCAACACGGATAAAGGATCCTGATGGACCTGTTGAGGTGGGTGCAAAATGGTAACCTTGCCATAGCTCTTTGAGCTCATTGATGAGTGGCATTAATAGATAATTCAATTGAAGCGCAGTTGGCTCCTTCGGACCAGGGATGATTCCTGCAACATAGACATTCTCGGGCTTCAATCTTTTACTTGGGGGGAGATTAAGACAAATAAGCATGATAGGTCCAATGCTAGCCAACCGGGTTGACTTTCCATGTGCATTAAACCAGTCCACATATATGGAGAAGGCCAATGCACCAGGAATGGACATGAATGGGGGGTCATGGATATTTCTAGTGCCAGTGAAGCGTCTCCAGACCAATCCATCCCAGACGTCACGTTTTGGGGAATCTTCGGGAGTTTGGGATTGTTGATGTTGATGCAGAATGTCCATAATTCCAGCCCGCTGGAGAAATCTGGCAAGCCAATTTTTGAATGGTTGATAAATGAAATGTTTTGTTGGTATAAATTTTTGCTTCATGTTGGTTGTGTTTTGGGTGTGGGGTTCAGATGAATAGATGAATTTGCCTAATGATTGTGTGCAAGGGGGATCATGATCATTTGGGTCATTATGGTGTTGACAGTGGGGTTGGTCAGTTGTGACTGATTCAGTAAGGCCATTAAGAGAGAAACATTGAGGACAACATATATAGTTTTGAATCACTGGCTCCAATTGGAGATGTTCAAATATGGTACTCAGATCTTGAGGTATATGGAATGCAGGAGCGGGGGGACCAGCTGAGCTTGAGATACTGGACTTGATCAGCAGGTTCAGGGCGGGGTTGAGTATGCGTGAAGCCCTGCAGGGTAAATTATACCTTAATGATAGAATGGCAGATATTATCATTCCTAGGTCTTGTGGGGGAAGGGTTTGACTGCCACTATATGGTTTCTGTGCAGTTGAATTGAGACCCGCTGGAGTTGGGAAAGTGCTTTGGGTCAAACGTGAATAATCAGCTGGGAAGATTTGATCCAATAGAATCTGTGGGCACCCAGATCCTGATGCAGAAGTAGGGACGTTTGGAAGAGATTTGGGTGCAATGGTTGATTTGAGCTTTTTAATGTGCTGTTTATATTGGAAAGGTGTGAAGGCAACTCCTTGCCTATCACCCTCAGGGGAAGAGTGTGTTTGAGTTGAGCAGTGTTGACACATGCATATACGCATTGAGGAATATGGCCGGGTTGTCATTGTTGCAGGAATTGGGAGTACGGTTGGTTTGTGTATAAATATCTATGGTTGATGTGAAAGTGTTTAGGAGTGTTATTAATTGGAAATAAAATTCAGTGATTATTTATGAAGGGGGAGATGATTTGAGCCAGCTGAGGATTTTATCCCATTTGTAATGGAGCATGAGCTGCAGTGGATAAAGTTTAACATGTCTCATCTGGATGGCGGAATTGGTTAGGCGTTTAATTGGGTAAAATGCCATGCTGCTCAATGCTCATACATATTCTAGTTTATTTTCACATTGTGATAGTGCGGGTTTGACCATTGAGGGGGTTCCATTAGTGAAGTGTTACCATTGAATTGAGGGGATTAACATTTAATCCATGTACGCTGGCACGCCATCGTACATGGTTTAAACCTTATTACAGACATAACTATATAACTCTATTACATAAGGGGTTGGAGTGCAGCTAAAGTCTTGGTATTTGGTTTGAGTGCGGCGGGCTTTGAATCAGTTGGAATGTGATTTGGATTGTCTTGCCTTTCGTGAAAAGGTGATGTCTCTTTTGTGGGTAAATCATTCATGAATATACCCCTTTACAGATGTACAATGTTGTGGAATTTCAATGCATATATTGGCAGTTTGGATAATTCACAAAATGTGACAATGGGGAGGCGGAAATGTTACCAAATATGATTACCTATGGATGATGTGTCCCCTTTCAGATCAAGGAAATATCACATTATATGCTGGTAGGCCGTGCAGGGTGGTTTCCGACAAAAGCGGAGGAGCTCAAGAGGAGGCAGGGAGGATTCTCCTCAAAAGAGTCTTATCCGACTTCCACACAACACTTAGTTCCAACTATTCATAGAATTTCTCTATTCTAAATTTGAAAAGATTTAATCTCATATCACTCTATTTTATCATAATACTGAGGTGTTTTATCTAGTTAAAAATATTAGTGTACTTTTTCGGCCCTTATGTCATCTTTCAAGTCACATAAATCCCGTTCAGGTTCTGTTCATGACTCAAATAGTGAATCTAGCATAGAATATGTTCAAACACAGTCACCATTGAGTCCCAACATTCCTCTCACAACCCCTATCGCATCCTCAATGAATGTATCAGGTCTTAACATTGATGTGGGCAATCCAAAGGCTCCAACTTCAAGCACTTGGTCGATCCCAAATATTTCCGTCACTCCAATTCCCCCAAATCCCACTAATACACAAATTCATGTGTCTCAGGGGCCAGAAGGCACACCTCAAATCTCCTCACACGCTAATCCCCAATCAAAATTTCCACGTGAGTTCCTCCTTAATCCCGGTCGGAATCCAGTCGCATCCCAGGATCCCTTTGGCCAAAGTAAACAGCCAACCCTCAATATTCCATCAGGATCTCAGGTTCATGTGGGTGATGAAAGGTGCGTGGATGGGGGGCGACAAAAAAGACCTTTGGAAAATGTATCTTGGAGCGGTCTGTCGGAGGGAAATCCAGTATTGACGCTTGATCAAAGTAAGTCATTTGAATTTTGGAGTAGAAACTTATTCACAATTTGATATGTTTGTTTCATGGGTTAGATATGGCACCTAAAGGCAAGTCAGTCCAATCTCAGGAGCCAATTGAAGATCGTGAGGATGACCAGTCTTCATTAATGTTTTGATGTGTTAACTGATGATTTGCATGGCAGGGGATGAACTTTATGCGTCTTCACCTCTGGTCCATAAAGAGAAAGTCACTGGACGTCATCATCCATATGCCTCCAAACCAAGAACGGGTCATGCCAGTACATCAAGAGAAACAATGGTGGATGATGAGGATGAGAACATGTCTCCGACTCAAAGTGAAAGAAATGATGAACCAAGGAGGGACAATTTCACAGCGCATGAGCAAGGCACTCAATCAAATAGTGAGTTCACCCATCCTCAGCTGGGCCTCGCCCAGAGTATGCTTGAACAATCCGAGGTCAGACAGCAAAGGAACCAGGCCCGCAAAGCTCACAATGTGGCGAAACGTGCAAGCCAGAAGGAGCAACAAAAATGGCTGAAGGCAGAACTTCCAGAGAATGTCCATGGAATGAGATCAGCAGTACACGCACATTGCCTGTTCCTACTCAAAGTTAGGGATAAGGATTTTTCCTCACTACCAGCACCACCCAGCACAGAAGAGGGTGAAATTGCAATTCAAGTGGCTGGTCATCTCGGATATGTCCCCGAGGATGTTTTCAATGAGCCATCAACACAGGTTCAGTCTCAGGGTTTCCAAAGCTACTGCGAAAATGAGCTACACAAGCTAGGACTAAAGCGATTCACTTGGGACTGGGAGAGCTCATGGCAACATCCGTTCAACAAGCTGATGTCTATGGTGTTTTACCGTACATTCCGTCTCGCACTTGTCAGCACTGAGTATCATCACTACTGTTGGAACAAGGATCATAACAACTATGGGGTGGTGGCGGCTTTAATGGAGCGATATTTCACTTATTTGAAAAGAGAATGGAAGTCTATTCAAAAGGATGCCGAGTATTTGGTAAAAAAGAAAGAGAATCAAAAGCTCGCAAAGATTTGTCAAAGAGTTAGTTACTGTATCTCTTCTTCATTGTGGACCAAGTCTGATGATGATCTACTTGATTATGTGCAGACCTGTGAGCGCCGTCGTGAATGGTGTGATACGGCTAAATTTCCCATCCTAGCATCACAACTCAATGACCCTCGAGTATGCTCAGATACTGAGGAGGTACTGGAAAATGGCCGTCAAGTTTACCACAAAGTGGGATTACGCTGGCGCTCCCAGTTATTTAATGATTTGGTATTGAAAATGGATAGAGACATAGAGTTTTGTAATCGGATTAAAAAAAAGGGTAAAAAAACTATTGATAGATTGCCAGAATTATGATCGACAGATGATGGTGATATTCCGGAAGGCCTATCATTTCAGGTATTTGATCAAGATTGGCTCAAAGGCTGTAGTAAGATGCAGACTAGCGCCCTCAAGATACTTGACATGCCAGTTATTAGGCCTAATGGTGATGCTCTGCAATAACTTAGTAATTTGTCATGGTATAGCACTGTGACAAATTAAAATTTTGTGAATTATTTGTGCAGGTGTAATAAAATCTGATTATTATCTCTTAAGGATGCAACAACTTGCTAAATATGTTAGAATATAGACAATATGAATTGAAATGTATCGCCGTCTCCCTTGCAATAATACTCTATTGCTCATTTTAATTGAGGAAATATTGAGGAAGTTCGATCCAGCTCATGGTGTTCATAATTGTGGACCTGTGCCAGAGTCAACAGGAGTTATCAACTTTGTCAATCACAAATTATATAATATCAGTAAGGCTCACGCAGTTAATGATTTTTTCTTTTCTTGGACCTATTGGTGATTGGAATATGGCATTCCCATAAGGAAGGATTTCAGAATAGTAATACAATCAAGTGAAAGATGAGCTTGAAAGGTACCTTCCGCATGTTGACCTCAACTGAATGAGGAGTGATATAGTGGATGACCTGTACAGGTCGTTGTTGGCCAATACGATGTAGACGATCAACAGCCTGAGCCTCAATGGCTGGGTTCCAATTGGGCTCCTGGAAATGTGGATGTCAGGGTCCGAAAATCAGGGGAGAATTTTGGGGGGCCCCTCACCATTAAATAGACTATATTAGCACAAGTTATATTGAGGCCAGTTTCAGCCGCGGCAATGGATGCAATCAGTACTTCACATTCAGGATTATTGAAGAAATTCTCAAGCGCCTTGTCCTGCGCTCGTGGTGTAATTGTTCCATCAATTCGTGCTGAAAGGATAGAGTGATGGGCAAGAGCAATACCAATTCTACAATATAAAAAAGTCAGATGGAGTCAATTGGTAATGGATGCATATTAGAATTAACGCACAAATCTAGAAATTGGGTCCATTGGGTATAAACCACCGATTTCGTTGGACCACACCTTGTTTGTTTGTTCTTCATTAAGCTTTGTAGGAGGTGTGCAATTTTACTACTCATCATGCATGTTTCCACATCCACAATAGTTCGTGTGATTCTTGGGGAGTTATCCTGAGTGCTCCTGCCCTCGGGGTCTTCCAACTCCGCCTCCGCAATTGTGTTAAGCATGATGTGATGGTTACAACATATTCGCAGCTTATTAATATTTCTGAAAAACTCTCCTGGTCCTTTGCTTTTGGATGATAGGAATTCTTCATATAATGTGGAATATTCTTGCTGCATGGTTGGGTTGAGTGGGAGCAGCTCATAATGATGGCTAATAGTGGGGAGGGATTCAAGATGTGTGGTTTTGGTGCGGCGCAAACTTAAATGCCGCAATGCCGAATGCAAAATATCATTGCAACCTTTTGAAAGACTACTCAGGATGAATGGTGACCAGTTATCTTGATCGGCGCGTCTGGGGTTGAGTGATGAATGATATTATGCCCAAAAGGTCATAAATGGTGTTGTGAATAGGTGTGCCCGTTAAACATATTCGACGGGATGAAAGGAGGCTATTAATGGCACGGTGAGTGGCAGTGTATTGAGAGCGAATATAGCTATAAGAGGGGGAAGGGTTATTGGATATAAAAGGTAATTTGAATCATTTAAGCTCAGCCACTCACTGTGCTTCATCCAAGATTATACAATGCCAATTGATTTGAAAAATGAATGATGTAGAGGGATTGGTTTGCTTAAATTCTTGGGTGATAGTATTGTAAGAAGTGATGATGATATCATATTTTAAGATGTCGGCTTGGGATAATGAGTGACGAGTGGGACCATGGTAGATTTTGGCATGCAGTGCTCCAGCCTGAGCATGCTTGGATATTTCTGATTGCCAGTTGGTAATTAAGCGAGGGGGGCAGATGATCATGGTGGGCGTGGAGCGATGGGGGTTTGCAATCATCCGCTCCTTGGAGGTACCAATTAGAGCAATGGCCTGAATGGTTTTACCTAATCCCATATCATCCGCAAGCAGTCCTCCAAGAGGGGTATTGGTCAAAAGGGATTCAAATGAGCTAACGACCTTGTTTGTCATGATGTGCCTGGCATTAAAAGTGGATCCTGGGGGTGAGGTGGCCCAAAGTTTACGGGCTGATTGGCCATTGGGGATTTATCAATCCCAGAGAAAAGCTAGTCCGGTCTTTTGATGAGGGAGGAGGGGGGTTTGAATAATGGCATGGGGAGGTCTGATCCACTGGGTAATTGTATCAGTTTTTGCTTGGAAATCAATGATGAAACAGCAGGATATGAAGCAGGCGTCGAGTTTGAAGCGGGAAATGTCGGAGTAAAGAGTTGACATTGACAATGAGTAGTACAGTCATATTCTTTGGGCATTTTAAGCTTGAAATCTTGTGTTCAAAAGCTTTCCATTATGAATAGAATGTTTGGATACCATGTGAAGAACATCAATGCTAGATTGGGTTTCTGAGATGAGGAGGGATCATTGGCATCAGTCATAAATACTCCCTCAACAAATAATATTTGAGTAGGATTGGATTGGCAATTTTCAATCCATGCCCCACCAGGACCACAGTGCATGAACGTTTTTGGTGCCCCAAGGAATGGTATCAACGTTTGGGAAAGGGTTCCCGGGAGAGAGCCAATAGCATGCTGGTGATTGGGGAGATATACGAATATGTTGTGTTGATTGTGCCATAGGATAATCCAAGAACCTAAGTGGGAATTCTCAGGCTTTAAGGTTATATCACTATTTATTTGAATACGAATATTAATCATCCCAATGCAAAGTGGTTGTGAAGGGGTTGACATGATGGCTATTTTAAATTATTTCAGGACAGTTGCAAATTATATGATCGGGAAGGGTTAGCTAAAGGGAATGAAGAGGAATAAGCGCAGGTGGGGAACTTATATGAGTGGCAGCAACAGGCCAAAAGGGGGATGGCCTGTGGTTACGTGCATGGTCTTGATGGAGGTGGGCCTCTTGGGCACATAATTTTCATATCCGATTTGGGGCATATATCAAGGCAAGGTGGCCAAAATGTGGGTGCACCATTATGACTGCTGGATCTGCAGCGAGTTACGAAACCTTTGGTGGAACAAGGTTGACATTAGCACATCCCAAATTGGGTGGGTTGTAGCAACTTATTGTGGAGGGCATATTAGAGGCATGTTTGCTGGTGTGACAGCGAACATGGATGCATATATTCCCCAGTTCAATTCTTGCACAGGGACCTACTGGGCAATGTTGGCAGTTTCAAAGGGCAATCTCACTGTGGGGATGTTTGTGTGTGGGCGGGTGAGATATGTTTGGTGGCATGCCACCAAACATGACTTTGGTTTTGCCTGAAGTTTTTTGCTGACTGATGCATACTGGGCTTTCAGGGGGGAATGTGGGGGATGATCAAAGGGGGCGCCAGCCGTGAGCCGTGATCCAAATATACATTCACCCCTATGGCGTTTTAGGCAAGTACTAATCCACCAAGATTGGCATCCGGGTCTTTGCCTCACGCGCGTACAGAACTCCGGAGAAAGAGGCCACACGCCCAAGGGATTTTTTGGCTGCAAGCCAGGTGCCACAACTTGCGCGGGGCGTGTGAGAACGTGAAGAAAATGACCCGCGGTGGGAGATACCCACGCAAACATGACCAGCCTCAGCAATCATAGGCTGGGATTGTTATTCTAATGTGGATGAGGCTGAAGCAAATCCACACTGATTGGCCTCAGGTTTCCACGCGCAAGCGGGTGAGCGTCTGCAGTCAAGCTGACAACCCGACCAAGAAAATAGGCAGCTGGAAGACTGGCAGTAAAATGTCTTCCAGGCGTGTGAAAGTTGCCTGCGTATGACCCATCGGGGGTGCGTATGAAAGCGTGTGGCTGCCCGACAATGAACAAGCGGGCCAGTCATTGTTTGCCCCAACAATGGCACCGGAGTGAATCAACTCTTTGTGTATGACCCAAATATTAAGTCATCCCATTATGACCCACTTACATTAATTTGGATTACATGCGCATCTGTGCCGTAGCTAGGCAGAGCTGTCCAACAAGGTGCATCAAAGGGATGCAGGTGAGAGATATGACTCGATGGCTTGACGTGATTGCATGTTACATTGTTGAACAGCTTTTTGCTCTGCCCCGCAGTACACATTTACAAAGGTGTACTGCGTACTACAGTGTCGACTGTACTGTACAGATCAGGAAGGTGTAATACTACTTGAGCCTGCATGCATATAGCAAATGTGCATGCACCTTCCGATTGTTTGCATTTACGTAGCTCATGTGCCACATGCTCAGCATTGCGTTTCACCCGATTTGCACACGCAAGCTGAGCATGTCATGGTCAAAAGCACCGTGTGAAAGTGCTCAGTAAGGCCATGGAATGAACTAATTCTGCAATAGCTCACTGGAAGGCTCAGTTTGGAGCACTTCACCAAAGCGTGTGAAATGCTGCACCTGGCTGAAATGTCATCCGATGCTGTGCCAAATGCTCAGAGTGCGCGCATACAAAAACGACTGAGCAATGGCTCAGCATGGTGCATTTGATATTGTTATATCTATAGTTCAATCACTCTGCAATTCCAATGTTCAGCCACTGAGCATTTCAATTATGACGCAAAAGCAAACCTGAGCAATGGGTCGAGGCAAGCTCACGCTGTATTCACTTGTCTTACAGCCCCCCCCTTTGTTCACATACTATTACCAGGCCATATGGCCGGTAATCTCGCCACGGTCACTTGTGACCAAATGCACTGGGTGCTTTTCTGCATGGGTCACTTGTGCATTGCACCCACAATGCACATTCAACATGGGCCTCACGATCACCCTCCTGGGTGATTGGGTGGCTATTTAAGGAAACAAAGGGGATTTGACTCAGCTTGACAATTCCATAAATTGCAATACTCAGTGGTGCATTTGATATTGTTATATCAATTGTTCAATTACTGTGCAATTAAAATGTTCAGCCACTGAGCATTTCAATTATGACCCGAAAGCAAACCTGAGCAATGGGTCGAGGCAAGCTCACGCTGTATTCACTTGTCTTACAGCCCCCCCTTTGTTCAAAGACTATCACCAGGCCATAAGGCCGGTGATCTTGCCGCCGTCACTTGTGCATTGCACCCACAATGCACAATCAATAAGGGCCTCACGACCACCCTCCTGGGTGATTGGGTGGCAATTTAAGGAAACAAAGGGGATTTGACTCAGCATGACAATTCAATAAATTGCAATACTCAGCTTGACAATTCAATAAATTGCAATACTCAGCCAGACCCCCATTGTTCTTCTGCCTCACGTGAGCATTTCACCTCTCAGTTGCAGCATTCGCTGAGACTCAGCTTCAATTTTGCCCACACGCCTTGAAGCTGAGACTTTTGCGGGTGCTGCAACTGCTGAGATCGTCTCAGCTTCACCTTGGTATAAAGGACCATCTTCACACGACACGCACTTCACTTTCTTTCTCACCTGCTCCACTTCGTTCAACCTCACCCGCGTTTGTCCTTCTTGTGCGTATTCCCCTTCGTCTTCCTGCCTTTCTATTTTTGTCTTTCGCACTCCACTAAACCCACTTCCCTTCCTTTTGCCTGTTTGTTTATTCTTCTGATCCGTTCAGAACCTCCCTTCTATCCACCTCGTGCGTTACCTCTTTTTTTAACTTTTGTCAACATTATGTACCGATATTAATATTTTTCTCTCTTCACGACTTCCTTCCAGACTTTTAAAAACTTCCGACTAGAGCGTTTTTAATTTGATTCCGTTTTAAATTTATATAATTCATCGTACGTCATCCTTTTCTTTCTTGATTGCTTACTTTCTATTCAGTTACTAACCTGTTTTGTTTTGTTTTTAGATGTCGTGCACGTTATGCACCAAGCGGGGTATCCCCTGCATTCGTTCCTCGACGACGAACGACGCTTGTGATGCTTGCCGACAAGCACACAAGAAATGTTTGTTCGTTGTCCGCCCCTTCCGACCACGAGGCCAGACAAGTTCTCGCCCAAGACGCCCTCGCGAGGACTCCTTTGTGGTCGACGATGAAACGATTCCGGACGATCAGCCCTGTCCCCTCCAGTATCGATTTGTCCACTCCCCCTCCTAGGCCACCATCCAATGGTCACTTCACTCCTTGACCGGAGCGAAGTGATTATCCGGCCGATGAAGGATGGCGATGGCGAGAGGACATTCGAGCTTGGGCTGATCGTCACCATGTCTTGTCACCGATGGGATTCAAATGCCAAAGTAAGTTTTATTTCTCCTCTTTATCTCATTTCTCTTCACGCAATAATACTGACTTTTTTCCATTACTCATAGAACCAAACCCCCCGAATCCCCCCCGACATGACTCTCCCGTTCCTAGTTTGCCTCGCGAGCAAACCCCCCGGCAACCCACTCCAGGCCCGAGTGGCACCTGATGGTCTGAGGAATTATTCCGTGGTAAGCAGCCAAAGTTTCATTTCATTTTCACTTTCACTTTTGAGTCGAGTGAACTGGCACTTACTCCTTTTTTAGAACCCTCCCGAACCAAAGAGCCACCTATTCCTGGCCCAAGTCCATCGTCCCAACCACCTGAGGACGATACGACTCGTGAGCCAGAACCTGAGGTGGCTCCTACGCAATCCACAGAGGAAGCTTATGGTAAGTCACCCCTTCTTTCTCTTCGATCCATATCCACTTTTCCTCATTTTTCCTTTGACCGTCTCCAGATCGTCCCGCCACTCCTCGCTCGATCATCATCATCGACGATACGCCCGTCGGATCACCCCATCCCCCTCCCCCTTCTTCTTCACCGACTCCACCATCTTCCCCTCCCCAGAGATCCCTTCCAGTGCCCCCAAGAACCCCAACGCCTCCTCCCCCCCGGTGCCAAGCTCCTCTCATTCCCACGATGACGCTCGCCAGGAATTCACCGACCTGCGACCGACCCTAATGATTCCTCGAGCCATCGTCCACGATTCGATCAACCGAATCTTGTTGGAGCATCGTCGCTTGCTCCACATGATTCCTTTCGTGGATGCAACTCATCGAAATGAGATGCACCGGGAATTCCGGGAGGAACTAAACTCCCTCCTTGCCCAGGCACTGGAGGCTTATCCAAAGGAGGACATAACCGGGATAGTCTCCAAATTCCTCGAAAAATAAAAATTTAAAAAAAATAATCCCATTATTTCCACTTTTTATCATTTGTAATACTTTCTTTTAAATAAATTATCATTTGTAATCAATTATTATTATGTTCAAATTCTATTACATTCTTTGTTTACGTAAAAATTACTTATTTCCTCCTTAGAGAAAAACCCTGATTGCGTGAGAATTATTTTTGTAAGTGCCCCACCAAGAGTTTGAGTGAGTATTTGTTTTCGTGAACCTCTTTTTCTCAAAATGCGCCAATAGTTGCCGTTATCCTCTCCTATATTTTCTTCTTCCATGGTTTAGAGCCATACCCATTCTTAACTGTAAAAAAGCGGGAGGTTCCCGTATGTGAGCAATCGAGTCCAGATTCGTGAAACATGGCCTTTCCTATGGTCACACGCTATTAATCTTACTCATGTATTGAATTGTTTAAATTGTCTGGAACCTTCACAAGCGTAAGGATTGGCGTGTGACTTGTTGGGAGGCTGCACAGGCGTAAGGATTGGCGTGTGAATTGTTGGGAGCCTGCAGAGGCATAAGGATTGGCGTGTGAATCGTTGGAAGCCTGTACAGGCGTAAGGAATTTTAGCACTTTTGGGACCCTTCACAAGCATAAGGATTGGCGTGTGAATTGTTGGGAGCCTGCACAGGCGTAAGAATTGGCGTGTGAATCGTCGAAAGCCTGTAAAGGCATAAGGATTGGCGTGTAAATTTTTGGGAGCCTGCACAGGCCCAAGGATTGGCGTGTGTAGCGTTGGCACCCCGCATAGGCGTAAGGAACTTTTAGCATTGTCAGAACCTGCACAAGCATGAGGATTTGCGTGTGAAGCATTGGCATCCTGGACAATAGCAACAAACCAGGACAGATGTACGATGGCATGCCACCGTACATAATCCACTTCACCCCTTTTTCATGTGAGACACCCCATCTCCCGCACTAGAATCCATCCAATCCTCGTGTATATTGTCCTCTGCCTTACCCCACCATTACTTACCCAACACACATGCAAATCTCCTCATTCTTTGAATCGGCATGAGATTGTATTACCATCCCTGATTTGATAGCCTGCTCTCTCGCCAATCTCATAATAGCCATGGCTTTTTTGCCGCATTGTTTTTGCTAACCTGCTTGAGCATTGTGCGGACATACCCACTAGTGTCGTGCTTTCGTTGTCCTGTGCTGGATCAGTATAATGAGCAAATGTACTACTGGCCCACACTACCTGAATGAGCCCATTACATGCGGATAGATCAATCCAAAAATGCTCATTTGGGAAAATCAATTTTCCACCTGTACACCGCTTTGACGCATCTCTTTGAATTTGGGCGGTCCGCTTATCAGCTTGAAACCACCATCCCGAAGCATACAGCAATGCATCCTTATCAACAGGAGGTGCGTTTTTGAATCCATTCATGGTGAAAGTGAGTGCGGAAGCGAACTCGAATGCACCCTGATTTTCCGGAATATTGCCTTCATAGTTGACTTGATCAAAAGACGGAACCCCCAATGAGTTGTAGCAATTTTGAATCTTCTGAAATAAATTATCCCCAACATATCGTAAGGATTGACCTAGAATGCGACCCACCGAGCTAAGATTGGCACCTCGGTCCCGCCATTCATCTTTTGAATTTTCAATTTTGCCAGCACTACCATACAGACCAAATTGTTCATTGTTCGTGGTGCATTTGTGCCACCCAATCGCGAACATAAATCCCTCCAGTAATGCTCCATTTGTTGCAATAGGGTCGGTGAAACTCTTTTCGCGAAATAGGAATTGTGATAATTCATCCCATTGATTGACCTCAACTTCACTCATTGTTGTGAATGGTCGGAATTCAACAAGGGCAATGAGTAATCCGGTTGAAGAGAAAATTGCCACACGCCCAAAGTGAATGCGTTTGATCTGATTGACATCCACAACCCTCCGAATTTCACTTGGGGTGATATTTGCTGATACTGGCATTGATATTTGTGCTGTTGGGCGAGAGGAGGAAAACAACCTATTCATTCGGGTCGTTTTGCGCTCATTTGTCTTTTGGGATCTGCTACTATTCCCGAGTGGTTGAGGGATCACTACGTGTTGAAGCACACAAGATATCAGATACTTCCAAGGAGCTTTCTTCGGCACACATCCTTTGACTTCCCTGTTGGAGCCCACATGACATTGGCACAATCTGAACCGACTAAAGCCCATGTTCTTCAGTGGGGCCCAATGAGGGTGCCACATAAATGTGGAAGCATATATATATATCTATATATATACACTGAGATTAAGCGAGTAACTCACACTTTCCTTCCTCAGCCCGACGCTTTCTCGCGAGTTCCCTTTTACGCTCTTTTCCTTTTTTCGTGAATGGCATGCTTTCAGCAGAAAATGAAATGAAACCAAATGATTACTGATTTCTTAATATCACCTAAATTGGATTGCGGTGGATGAATCTTTTTTAATTGCGGCTAAAAAGAAAGCTCACGCCTGACCTTGGCAAATTCACGATCTCAAATACCTGAACCTGAAAATTGCAGTGGATAGTGCATTATTCAATTTTACACATTGATGTTCCCATGCAATCACTTTCCAATCCAGCCATTTGGAATATTGCAAGCACATGCAAATGCAATATGCATCCTGCTGCAGATCCCTAGCTATCCTAGTCCTCTTGAAAGACACAGGAACATTTGGCCTATTATGGGCTGGCGGGAAGTGATAAACGCGACTTCCCGCAATGCACCCGCGTGTGCTACTCGCGCGCACAACTGCCTGACTCAGCTTGCGTCTTGTCGGAGTCTTTGCAATGATGTACGGAGGCATGCCGCCGTACAATTACTATTGGTACTCAGACTGTGGCATCCGGGCAGTAGTAGGATACGAAGTCATGATTATTAAATTCATAAATCACTTTGCAAAATTAAATTACAATCTATCTAGTACAAAGCTAATCTAAAACGGGTCAATCCTGGTTGTGAGTTAGCTGACCTGGGTACCGTCAAGGTGACCTCATCACTTGAACCAAGCCCGCGATTCGCCACCCAGGCATCACCAAAGTCTAATACTAAGCATCGTGCAAATTCAAATCTAAGAGGTACAGCGGGGTTAAAAGACTCTGATGAGAAGAAACTTTTATTCAGTAAATCACATATATACTTATTAGTACGTAGCCACACTGGCTCCACTAGATTTTTACCCTCTGAAAGTTTTGCGGAAATGTCAATTAGTGATAAAGCCCCTTTAACTGAGCTTGTTCTCCAGTCATTTGAGCATACCATCAAACCACGAACCCCCGCCGCACAGAATGCCGCTAATATACCATAGCAAATTCAATTTATTCCGAGATTCTTGTGACACGTCAAAAGATCTTTGATGGCCTCATTTTTTTTTGAGTTTGTGAGTTTGCCTTTGATGCCATTAACTTCGACCTTTGTATGTGCACGTACCATGCTGTACGCAATCATCAAATGGATAACTGTATCCATTAGATCCTCCAGGTTCTTGTGCGGCTTTGTGGATATCTCATTGTCAGCCCCACCACCTTCAATGCTGAGTTGGGTTGCACGTTGCTTCAATTTACTCAAGCAGGAGGCAAGGTATTCAACTGCTCCCCGTTCGAGTCCAAGAGGATTGGTTGAATTTGATGTTGGTGCAACATATGATTTGGGTGCAATCACATTGTATGAGACTAAACTAATGGATTCAAACATAACATTTGCCCAAAAATGTTTAACTGGATTGGCGGGGTAAAGAAGGCTCTGAACCATTTTGAAGAAGGAGTGTTCAGATTTTGCGAGATTATCTGGAGGTTTAGCTGATTCCTTCATCAATTTGAGATTCCAAATGTTGTGATCAAAAAACGCTTCTGTTTTGGTTGGCTTAAAAAAATCTAACCCTGTATATTGCAATTTATATCACCAGTCAACAGCCAATAATCAAGTATCATGCACAAAGATAAAAAAAAACTCACCTGCCATCTCAAGGTCCTGCAGCCAAGCCGACATTTTAAGATCTCGGTTACTGATCACCTTAATACCAACGGGGAGGAATGTATGAGCATCCTTTGTTGGTAAATTGTCCCATCTATTTTTGTAAATCCTATTGATATTATCAAGCCCCCTTTTCCATGATTGTTGAGTAATATTGGAATGATAATTCAAAATGCCTGCAAACTCTTCCATGCGGGATAAAAATATTCCTTGAAAATTCGCAGCGGATGACACTTCGGGCTCAGCATCGGGAATTATATCAGTCATATCTCGTCCCATTGTATCATGTTTAATTGTTTCCCTTTCTTGAAAGGCTTGAATATTCCGAGGAGAGGCGGGAGGGGTTGCATCATGCATTGTTTCATTGGGTATCGGGGGACTTTCAGTATGTGGAGCTTCATCATGGATTGTTTCATTGAGTATTGGGGGGGTTCAGTATGCGGAGGTTCATTATAAATAGGGTCCCCTTCAACATTGATAATTTCATCACCTTGATCGCGAGAATCGTTTGCGGCTTCAAAGGTACGGCGTTTTTTGTTTGTTTTTTTGGTCGCATGTATATTTGGTCTTTTTCCTAATCCTTTGCCTGGAAATCCAATTACGACTCGAGATCCTTCAGGTAGAGATTCTCCCACCTCCACACCTGCCCATATATTGTAAGCAGCTATTTTTATCAATTTTGTTTTGAATTAGTAATGGACTTACAGTTCAAATCCATTTTGAGCAGGCTCATGGCTTCAGCAATCTTTTGACGCACATAATCAGGAATTTTACTATCATTTTGGATTTTTTCGAGCCTTGGGATTGTTTGAGCAATGTTGGAGACAAATTGTTCCTTGGATATAATTTCCACCTCCCCACTGAAAATTACATCATCTTGCCCATCATCTTCTGTCGGTGCACAAGGTTCAACAGTCTTTTCCTTCTCATAACTTTTAAAATTTGGTTTCTGAGAGCTTGGAGGCTGCCCTGAAATAAAGGCTATGACACAATATCAGGTTTTGAGAGATTTGAAATATTCAAGATGGATGCATACTCACATTCCGGAAGAACTGGTGGATCTTGATTATATTCATGTGACTGGCTCTCTACTTCAATGCCTAATTCACGACTACTGGCGATATCAGAGATTTCACTTCCACTCTCTGGGGCTGAAGTTGGTCGTTCATTGAATTCTGTTGAATTTCCCGGGGTTTGGGCCATAGCGGAGGTAGTTTATTAAGCAAATAGATGGTGACGAGTTGATTGATAACTTGTTTGAAAATTTTTTGATAAAAGATCCAAATTCAAGAAAAAAGGTGCAAGTAAAATAATTGCATTTGCAAAATGCGATTTGTCGGGAAATTGAAGGAGGCGATGTTTTGCAAATTATTTCATATCATGCAAATGAAATCACTTCCCTGTGAGACATTGAATAAAGTTGACTAGTGAGAAACCTACTAAAGTCAACTTTTGAACTATTCAATGCTCATGAGGTAAGGACTAAGCAAAGTGTTCATTTGATTGATATGAAATAAAATGGTTTTGTTGGGGAAACAGGAGACACAATTCTCGTCTTAAATAGTCCACTTATTAGGTTTTAATTTGTGAGTCTCATGATTTAAACCCTAACCACAACATGGTGAATATACTGACCAATATCCCCTTAGGTCCTGTTGGCAGAGAAGGCCACTCAGCATATTTCGGCAATTGCGTTCATCGTGTACGCCAACAAGCCACCGTACTGTACACTATGGATGTAATACGGAAGGGTGAGGAGGGTAAGCGTTGTCGGAGGCATGTCGGGAGGGCACTACATGAGCGTAAGGATGGTAACCAGTGTCGGGAGAATGTCGGGAGGGCACTACATGAGCGTAAGGATGGTAAGCGTTGTCGGAGGCATGTCGGGAGGGTACTACACAAGCGTAAGGATAGTAGGGGAGGGGGTGTGAAAGCGTAAGGAGTGGTGAGGACGGAGAGGGGCGGGCAGTGTCGGAGTCTCATCCGGATGGAGGGCGGTGCGGGTGCGTAAGCATGCTAAGCGTCAGGGAGGCGGAAGCCAATGAGGTGAAATTACACGAACGTTGCACATAGTGTTGAAATGGGTTTGGGCTTTGAGTGACATTCTCATGTGACACATGTGACGATTGACGTTGTCTTGACGCTGACGTGACGTGACCCACTAAATCCAGTGACTATGAAGTGACACTAACGCGACTGAAGCAAGATTTTATACTGACCGCGGTGCGACGTGAAGTCAATCGCCGACGATTGATGCGACATTCGCCCTGGTGTCTTATTCAGTAAATTACATATATACTTATTAGTACATAGCCACACCAGCTCTACTATATTTTTACGCTCTGCAAGTCTTTTGGAAATGTCAATGGGTGATAAAGCCCCTTTAACTGAGCTTGTTCTCCAGTCATCTGAGCATACCATCAAACCACAAACCCCTGCCGCACAGAAAGCTGCTAATATACCATAGCAAATTCGATTTATTCCAAGACTCTTATGACACGTCAAAAGATCTTTGATGGCCTCATTTCTTTTGAGCTCGTGAGTTTGCCTTTAATTCTGACTTTGACCTTTGTATGTGCATGTACCATGTTGTACGCAATCATCAAATGGATAACTGTATCCATTAGATCCTCCATGTTCTTGTGCAGCTTTTTCAATATCTCATTGTCAGCCCCACCACCTTCAATGCTAAGTTGTGTTGCACGTTGCTTTGATTTACTGAAGCAGGAGGCAAGGTATTCAACTACTCCCCGTTAAAGTCCAAGAGGATCAGTCAAATTTGATGTTGTTGCGACATATGGCTTGGGTGCAATCACATTGTATGAGACTAAACTAATGGAGTTAAACATAAAATTTGCCCGAAAATGTTTAATTGGATTGGAGGGGTAAAGAAGGCTCTGAACCATTTTGAAGAAGGAGTGTTCAGATTTTGGGAGATTATCTGGAGGTCTGGCTTATTCCTTCATCATTTTGAGATTCTAAATATTGTTATTAAAAAATGCTTCTGTTTCTGTTGGCTTAGAAAAATCTAACCCTGTATATTGCAATTTATATCACCAGTCAACAGCCAATAATCGTGTATCATGCACAAAGATAAAACTCACCTGCAATCTCAAGACCCTCAAGCCAGGCCGACATTTTAAGCTCTTGGTTACTGATCACCGTAATACCAAAAGGCAGGAATGTATCAGCATCATTTTTTGGTAAATTGTCCCATCAATTTTTGTAAATACTATTGATATCATCAAGCCGCCTTTTCCATGATTCTTGAGTAATATTGGAATGATAATCCACAATGTATCCAAACTCTTCAATTCAGGATAAAAATATTCCTTTAAAATTAGCAGAGGATGACACTGTGGGCTCAGGGTCAGGCATTATATCAGTCATATCTTGTCCCATTGTATCATGTTTAATTGTCTCCCTTTCTTGAAAAGCTTGAATATTTTGAGGAGAGGTGGGAGGGGTTTCATCATGGATTGTTTCATTGAGTATGGGGGGCTTTCATTATGCAGAGGTTCATTATCAAAATGGTCCACTTTAACATTGATCATGTCATCACCTTGATCCCTGGCATCTTTTGCGGCTTCAAAGGTACGGCATTTATATTTAGTCTTTTTCCTAATCCTCTGCCTGGAACTCCAATTACCACTTGAGATCCTTCAGGTAGAGATTCTCCCACCTCCACACCTGCCCATATATTGTAAGCAGCCATATTAACATTTTTGTATTGAATTAGTAATGGACTTATGGTTCAAATCCATTTTGAGGAGGCTCATTGCTTCAGCAATTGTTTGACGCACATAATTAGGAATTTTACTATCATTTTGAATTTTCTTGAGCCTTGGGATTGTTTGAGCAATGTTTGAGACAAATTTTTCCTTGAATATAATTTCAACCTCCCCACTGAAAATTACATCATCTTGCCCAGCATCTTCTGTCAGTGGACAAGGTTCAACAGTCTTTTCCTTCTCATAGATTTTAAAATTTGGTTTCTGAGAGCTTGGAGGCTGAGCTGAAATAAAGGCTATGACAAAAGTATCAGGTTTGGAGAGACTACAAATATTCAAGATAAATTTATGCTTACATTCCAGAAGAGCTTGTGGATATGGATTACTTCAAGGTGCCAGGCTCTCTACTTCAATGCCTAACTCATGACTACTGACCATATCAGAGATTTCACTTCCACTCTCTGGGGCTGAAGTTGTTTGTTCATGGAATTCAGTTGAATTTCCCAGGCTTTGGGGAATAGCAGAGTTAGTTTATACAGTAAATAGATGGTGATGAGTTGATTGATAACCTGATTGAAAATTGTAGAATAAAAAGATCAAAATTGAAGGAAAAGGGCTGGAGTTCTGAAAGTGGTGGAAGTAAAATAAGTTCAAAATCACTGATTTTTTGTTAGGTAATATCAATATTCAAGAATTTTGGAAAGTTTGAAAGAAGTTAAATATCAATTTAAATCAGTTCAATAGTTGGTGAATTTTCCAGAAAAAAGACATTTTAGAACCACAATCTGACCAAAAGAAACCTTCCCATCAATATCTATTGAGCTTGTTGTATTGCATTTGCAAAATATGTTTTTTCCCAAAATTCAAGGAGGTGATGTATTGCAAATTGTTTCATATCATTCAAATGAGATCACTTCCCTGTGAGAAATTGAGTAAAGCTGACTAGTGAGAAGCCTACTAAAGTAAACTTCTGAACTATTCAATGCTCATGAGGTAAGGACTAAGCAAAGTGTTCCACTTGGATGATATGAAATGCTTTTGTTTCAAAAACAGAAGATAAAATTTGGGTATTAAATAGTCCACTTATTAGGTTTAAATTTGTGAGCCTCATGATTTAAACCCTAACCACAACATTGTGAATATACCTACCAATTTCCCCCAGAACCTGTTGGCAGAGATGGCCACTCAGCATATCTCCCTGATTGCGTTCATCATGTACACCAACAAGCCACCATACCCTATGGATCTAGTACCTGAGCTTAAGGATGGTAAGCAGCAAAGAGATGATTAGGTGTAAGGATAAGACGCATATCTTGAGGGTGCGGCGGAAGCGTAAGAATTGTAAGTGGCAGGGGTGGTGAGGGAGGAGATGGGGGGAAGCATCATAGTCTCATCTTGAGGGCGCTGCAGGAGCAAAAGAATCATAAGCAGGGTTGAGGATTAGGCCAGTGTGAGGGGGGCATTGGAGGCATGTCGGGAGGGCACTGCAAGCATAAAGATAGTAAGCAGCGCTGGAGGCATGTTGGGCGGGCACTATACAAGCATAAGGATGGTAAGCGGCGGGTGCAAGGAGGCATAAGGGGGGGTGGGGGTGGCGTCAGAGGCATAACTTGAGGGCCCCACAGGAGCGTAAGGATTGTGAGCTGAGGAGAAGATGAGGCAGGGTGCAGAAGCATAAGGAGTGGTGAGGGCAGTGTTGGAGTCTCATCTGGGGGGTGTGTGGGCGCATAAGCATGCTAAGCCTTGGAGAGGATTAGGCAGGGATGCGGAAGCCAACTAAAGCATGAGAGTAGGCATGGTAAAGGGATGAGATGACCAGGAAGTGAGGCAGAAGTCTTCTCATGCCAAACTGCTGGGTAGCACCATGAGGTGTAATTACCCAAACATTGCAAATAGTGTTGAAATGGGTTTGGTCTTTGAGTGACATTCTCATGTGACACATGTGAAGATTGATGTTGTCTTGATGCAGAAATGACGTGAACCACTGAATCCAGTGACTATAAAGTGACACTAACGCGCCTGAAGCAAGATTTTATACTGACCGCAGTGCAACGTGAAGTCAATTGCCAACGATTGACGTGAGATTCGCCCTGGTGTAACTAATGAACTTAGTGATTTGAGTAGAAGATCCTTATGGAGGTAGTTCCCTGGGAATTTTACCCTTTCCTCCCTGTGAGGTATTTGGGAGCTCAATAGTGGTAAAAGTGCCAAAGGTAAGGATAATGTGATCAAGATTTGCCACTCTGCTGCTTTGAGTGTCTGAAAGTTTTTGAAACCCAATTTTCTGGGTAGACAAGGTAACCACGACAGGACTTTTGTTTGATTGATGACTTTTTGAAGTACCTCTAATTCGTCTTTTTTTAATCTTGAAGCTTCATCCCCCATTGGATTTAAATACTGATTATCATTGGAAGATAAATCAGAAGGAACCAATGAATCACTACCATGTGTAAAAGGTAATAAGCTGAGTACTGTAGAAGTGGTTGTCTGGGATCTAAGGGAATACCTGGAGCTTGAAGCTCTGTTGCTTTTTTTCAGTTTGATCACTTTTGGTCCTGGAGGCTTCACTAGAGCCTTTGTGCCTTTGGGATGTAGGAGGTCAAATGTGGGAAAGGTTAGCTTTTGTAATGTTTTGTTTCTTGGGTCTACTTATTTTGTCAAGATCATTGTAATCTTCATTTTTCCTTTTTCTTGGACGCCCCAATCAACAAAAAGGATATTTGGATGGATTTGAGTCTGCCAAAAAACTTTTCTTTTTCCTTTGAAGCTCTAACTCATCACCAGTCCAACCCACCTTGAGGAATAATATGCAATAGTCTTTGATATTATCTAAAGTCAAATAATGCATAATATCTATGCCACAAAAGTCAATTGGTCTCCAGTAATGTAGCTTATTTAGAATACTCCACCAGACACCATATGATTTTACAAATTCATCTTGTTCCTTTTTGGTTTGAAGTTGGAGCCATTCATTTGCCTTGGAAATATGATTTTCATGTGTCCTTGGTTCAAATTTTGAAATATCTATTTCATTGATGTCCACCCTTGTGATATTACAAAAGGAGCAAAATTGATTGGCCAAATGAGAGGCAAATCCAGCCACTTTACATAGAGAAGGAAGATCCGCTATTAAAGGTAATAAGGCCACTCTAATAAGCCTACCCTGTGGAAAGTTGTGGGTATTGGAAAACCAAATACCATTTCATAACATTTGAAGCTCAATCACAAGAGGCTCCAAGATTAAATTCATTTGATCAAGAGATGGCTCTTTGGGACCAGGAATTATTGCATACAAAAACATGTTCTCCTCTTTGTGACGTTCACTTGGGGGAAAATTCAAACAAGTGAGAAGAATTAACCCAATTGAAATGGATTTTGCAGCCCCTTTGTTACTGAATGGATTGAGCAAATCTAAATATAAGCTAAATATCAAATTACCTGTTCTATTTGTAAATGCTTGTTTACTACGTGGCAAAGATTTGAATGTGTGCCAAATATTGCTATGCCAGCTATCAGAAATAACTTTAGGGTCTTTTTGAGAATTATGGGTATTGTGAGCATTTAATAGCTTTTCAAAGCCAAGAACTTACATATGGAAGGCCAACCATTTTTGAAAGGATTGGTATGTAAAGGTACAGATTGCTTTTTGAAGTGAAAAATCATTCTTGTCATCAGTTTTAAATAAAAGAGAACCACATTCTTTTCTTGCAAGAGATCCTAATGTGACAATGGAGGAAGGAAAAGGTTAAATAAATTTGGATGTACACTGTTTGTTGATGTGCCCTGTTGCAGTCAAATCATACAAGCTGAAGCATTCTGGACAGCAAATCTTTTTTTCAAAGTCCATGGATATTCCCAGCTGAACCAAAATAGTTTGAATTGAAAGTAAAATTTCTTTAGCAATGGATAATTAATCAAAATTGAATTTCTCTCCAAGGCTAGTTATCTTTTTCCTTTCTGATAAAAGAATTTCTTTGATACTATCTCTGGACATTCCATTTTTGAGGTATAGGCTGGAAGCTTGAACCAAAACTTTAAGAGCATGAGAGTCAATGAATTTAAAGGTCTTGTTTTCAGAGTTATTGGAATCAAAAAGTAAATTTCTTTCATTTTTATGATGACAGATCTGTTCATTTTGAGAGCATCCAGGGGTTTTCTGTGTTGGCTGCGCCAAAAGATTGTGGAAAATTAGATTTAAGTAATGATGAATAATTGAAATGAATGAGGGAAAGAGTCCTTAAATTTTCACTATGTCTGGCTAAAGAAATCTGATCAACCAAAGGCTGGGGTCTCCTAAGTCTTAGTAGTTCCAATTGATGTGTATTCTAAGCTGGGTCAGACATAGGTCTTCCATGCTAAACAATATTGTTCAAATCTTCATAATATTGATTGTAACAGCCAAGCTCATGACAAGTGCAGATTTCTTTAGGGCAGGCCATTTTTTTGCACCATGAAATTTTGTGGGGAATGAACAAAAAGGGCCCAAGAAATTGAAATGGAGTAGCTTGGTTATGAGGAAAGTGTTTGGGAGCTAAGTGAACTCAAACAAGCTTTCAAATAGACACACAAATAGCTTTATCTATATTTGAGCATTTTTGATTTTGCAAAGATAGAAGCCAATGATGCCCCTATATGGTTTACATGGGGTACAAATTTTATACAGCAGTCATAGTTTGACAACTTTTACGATTACAGCACCTGTAAAAAAAATACATTTACAGCCATGCTGTATGGCTTCTGGGCCTCATTCAGATACCGTTTTTTCTGTAACTGAATGCGTCTGATCACATTTCCAGGAGACAAACCAATTATGGCTATAATTGTTTTTGTATCTGAGTGGGTCTGATTACATTTCCAAGAGACAAACCAATTACAGCCATATTTGGTTTGCAAGTGGTACAAATTATGACCGGAAGTCATAATTTGACCGCCTGTGTACAATTACAGACAACATGTATTGTGGCTGGACCTAATTCAGATACAGCTTTTTGTGTATCTGAGTGGTTCTGATTGGATTTCAAGGAGAAAACCAATTATGGCCGTAATGTGTTTGCATATGGTACAAATTATGACTGGCAGTCATAATTTGACCACCTGTGTACATTTACAGACAAGCCTTATTGTGGCTGGACCTCATTCAGATACATTTTTTTCTGTATCTGAGTGGGTCTGATCAAATTCCCAGAATACAAACCAATTATGGCCATAATTGGGTTGCATATGGTACAAATTATGACTGGCAGTCATAATTCGACAACCTGTGTACAATTACAGACAAGCTGTATTGTCGCTGAACCTCATTCAGATACAGTTTTTTCTGTATCTGAATGGGTCTGATTAGATTTCCTGGAGAAAAACCAATTGCGGCCATAATTGGTTTGCATATCGTACAAACTATGACCGGCGCTCATAGTTTTACCACCTGTGTACAGTTACAGACAAGTTGTATTGTAGCTGGACTTCATTCAGATACAGTTTTTTCTGTATCTGAGTGGATCTGATCGGATTTCAAGGAGACAAACCCATTACTGCTGTAATTGGTTTGAAAGTGGTACAAATTACAGACAAGATGTATTGTGGCTGGACCTCATTCAGATATAGTTTTTTGTCTATTTGAGTGGGTCTGATTGGATTTCAAGGAGACAAATCACTTACCGCTGTAATTGGTTTGCAAGTGGTAGAAATTACATAAAAGATATATTGTGGCTGGACCACATTCAGATACAGTTTTTTCTGTATCAAAGTGGTTCTGATTGGATTTCAAGGAGAAAACCAATTATGGCCGTAATTGGTTTACATATGGTACAAATTATGACTGGCAGTCATAATTTGACCACCTGTGTACAATTACAGGCAAGCCGTATTGGGGCTGGACCTCATTCAGATACAGTTTTTTCTGTATCTGAGTGGGTCTGATTAGATTTCCAGGAGAAAAACCAATTGCGGCCACAATTGGTTTGCATATGGTACAAACTATGACCGGTGCTCATGATTTGACCACCTGTGTACAATTACAGACAAGTTGTATTGTAGCTGGACCTCATTCAGATACAGTTTTTTCTGTATCTGAATTGGTCTGATTAGATTTCCAGGAGAAAGACCCATTGCGGCCATAATTGGTTTGCATATGGTACAAACTAAGACTGGCGCTCATGATTTGACCACCTGTGTACAATTACAGACAATTTTTATTGTAGCTGGACCTCATTCAGATACAGCTTTTTCTATATCTGAGTGGATCTGATTGGATTTCAAGGAGAGAAACCAATTACCACTGTAATTGGCTGGCAAGTGGTACAAATTACAGACAAGATGTATTGTGGCTGGACCTCATTCAGATACAGTTTTTTCTATATCTGAGTGGGTCTGATTGGATTTCAAGGAGACAAACCAATTACCACTGTAATTGGTTTGCAAATGGTACAAGCTACAGACAAGATGTATTGTGGCTGGACCTCATTCAGATACAGGTTTTTCTGTATCAGAGTGGGTCTGATTGGATTTCAAGGAGAAAACCAATTATGGACATAATAGGGTTGCATATGGTACAAATTATTACTGGTGGTCATAATTTTACAACCTGTGTACAATTGCAGACAAGCTGTATTGTGGCTGGACCTCATTCAGATACAGTTTTTTCTGTATCTGAATGGGTCTGATTAGATTTCCAGGAGAAAAACCAATTGCGGCCATAATTGATTTGCATATGGTACAAACTATGACCGGCGCTCATGATTTGACCACCTGTGTACAATTACAGACAAGTTGTATTGTAGCTGGACCTCATCCAGATACAGTTTTTTGTATATCTGAGTGGATCTGATTGGATTTCAAGGAGAGAAACCAATTACCACTGTAATTGGTTGGCAAGTGGTACAAATTACAGACAAGATGTATTGTGGCTGGACCTCATTCAGATACAGTTGTTTCTGTATTTGAGTGGGTCTGATTGGATTTCCAGGAGAGAAACCAATTGCAGCTGCAGTTGGCTTGCATATGGTACAAACTATGACCGGCGCTCATAATTTGACCCCCTGTGTAGATTAGAGACAAGTTGTATTGTAGCGGGACCTCATTAAGATACAGTCTTTTCTGTATCTGAGTGGATCTGATTGGATTTGAAGGAGACAAACCCATTACCACTGTAATTGGTTTGCAAGTGGTACAAATTACAGACAAGATGTATTGTGGCTGGACCCCATTCAGATACAGTTTTTTCTGTATCTGAGTGGGTCTGATTGAATTTCAAGGAGACAAACCAATTACTGCTGTAATTGGTTTGCAAGTGGTCCAAATTACAGACAAGATTTATTGTGGCTTGGCCTCATTCAGATACAGTTTTTTCTTTATCTGAGTGGATCTGATTGGATTTCAAGGAGACAAACTAATTACCGCTGTAATTGGTTTGCAAATGGTACAAATTACAGACAAGATGTATTGTGGCTGGACCTCATTCAGATACCGTTTTTTCTGTATCTGAATGGGTCTGATTAAATTTCCAGGAGACAAACCCATTACCACTGTAATGGGTTTGCATATGGTACAAACTATGACCAGCGCTCATAATTTCACCACCTGTGTACAATTACAGACACGTTGTATTGTAGCTGGACCTCATTCAGATCCAGATTTTTCTGTATCTGAGTGGATCTGATTGGATTTCAAGAAGACAAACCAAGTACCGTTGTAATTGGTTTGCAAGTGGTACAAATTATGACCTCGGGTGATAATTTCGCCACCTGTGTACAATTACAGCCAAGCTGTATTGTGGCTGGATCTTATTCAGATACAGTTTTCTCTGTATCTGAGTGGGTCTGATTGGATTTCAAGGAGACAAACGAATTACAGCCGTAATTGGTTTGCAAGTGGTACAAATTATGACCGGCAGTCATATTTTGACTGCCTGTGTACATTTACAGACAACATGTATTGTGGCTGGACCTCATTCAGATACAGTTTTTCTGTATCTGAGTGGGTGTGATTGGATTTCAAGGAGAAAACCAATTACGGTCGTGATTGCTTTTCATGTGGTACAAATTATTACCGGCAGTCATAATTTGACCACCTGGGTGCAATTACAGACAAGCTTTATTGTGGCTGGACCTCATTCAGATACAGGTTTTTCTGTATCTGAGTGGGTCTGATCAAATTCCCAGGATACAAACCAATTATGGCCATCATTGGTTTGCATATGGTACAAATTATGATGTCAGTCATAATTTGACCACCTGTGTACAATTAAATACAAACTGTATTGTGGCTGGACCTCATTCAGATACAGTTCTTTCTGTATCTGAGCTGGTCTGGTTGGATTGCCAGGAGTCAAGTGGTATGGATTATGACCAGTAGTCATAATCTCACTCTGATGACATTCTGAGGACACAAATTAATTGCAGTAATAATTGATTTACATTTGAAAGAAATTCTTACTGGTGGTATAAATCTCTCACCCACCTACAGGTGTGACTGTACCATCCAATCCAATCACCCGTGTGTTTTGAGGGAGGCTTCTAAAGATACACACATCCTGACACTTAATTCTTCCCTAAATGTGTAATTGTGTTTTATGTCTAGAGGATCTTCAGCTTTCTTTCCTTTGAAACCACAAAACTCATTTCTGCTCTATTTCTATGGGCTACACCCCCACATCATTTCATTGGGACCTGCAATATAAATAGAGCTTTTTTTCCTGTTTTTCCCTCAGTTACTCTGTTTTTAACTTCTGTTGGCCATTCAAATCCCTCTCCTCCCAATATAATACCCAATACTATGAGTCCACCCCAACCACCTGATTCCAATGTCTCATTTTATGAGATGTTTCATAGGGTTTTTTCAAGTAACATAGATTTGAATTCATTGTTATTTTATAAAAATGAGGCACCATCTCATTCACCCATCAATTCATTGTCCACCCCAAACCAAAGTACTGAACCCCACAAATGTTATGATCTTTTTCACTACCTCAATTCTCCCAATATAGTTCCACCAGCTCCCATTACTCATAATCACATCTTGCCCTGTCCCCCACCAAAAATATAAATAGAAGCCCCTTTCAACTTAGAAAATTTTTTCTTCCCCACATAATCTCATCCTCAAAATTTTTTAATAATATATTTTTACAAAAATTTATTAGATATCACAAACACACCAAACATTAGTTTATGTAATATACACCCAAATACTCCACAAACCCTTCCATCACCCTCATTCATGGAATATGACATGAATAACCCACCCACTCAAGTACATTCTATCTCACCAATTCTTTCCTCTGAGCTAACTCCCCTCTTCTGTGAAGAATTTTCTCTTAATCAACACCATATCAAGAAAATCCTCAATAGTACCCTTTCTGAAGCTGCAAAGAATCCTGTATAAATTGAGATTAAGGATTATTCAAAAATGGCCTTACATTGATTTCTCAAAAAGAACATGTTAATTATTATTCTTCACGTCTGTACTCAATTTTGTATTAATTTGATCTCCCATCTTGTAAAATTGTCTGCATCACAAGAAATTGGTCTCATAGATGGCAATGTTGAATTTATTGAGAGAGAAGTCCCTTCCATATGCTCATCCCAATCATCCCTTTTGGAGGAGGTTTTTCCTGATGGAAATCAAAATAAACCACCACCAAATATTTGTAGGTTCATGCAACAAACTGTTACCTTCAATAATACTCAGGAGGTAGTTTCCATGCATATGTATTCTACTACATCAACCCTTTGTACCAATTCTACCCCCCCAATTGAATGACCTCCCCTATTCTTTACCATCTACCATTGTCAAACCCCCTGTTCCCTCAACCATTCCACTTGAGACTCCCACCACCCCCCAATCATTACTGAGGAAGATATACCCAAACATCCACCACATTTCATTCCCAGAAGATCTTCACAACATGAATCTCCTCATTTGAACAATGACCAATCTTTGGAAGTACCAGCCAATAGCATCCCCAATTCTCCAGCTCAGGTTCATCCACTGACTCCAACAAATGAAATTATTCAAGAAGAATTACATGTTTCAATAGTAGAAAATGATAGTAGTCCAAACCTTCCTTCCCAAATCCCTTTGAATACAACCACTCCAATTAATGCCATGACACCTAATGTTGTATCATAACCAATGCAAATTAACCATGTAAAAAGCTCCCATACACTATCTGCTCCTCATTTTGAAAATACCAAAAAACAATCTTCTGAATTCTCAATCAAATCCATCTACACCATCTCATGCTCCAACTCCTGGAATTAGAGACCCATCTAATAATCTCTCTCATGTGGGCCCATCTCCACCTGTTTTGCATGAAACTCACCAAAATCTTCCTTCATCACTCATGTCTCCAAAATCACAGCCTCTTGACTCCCCGAACAATCAATTCTCTATTTTCACTGGTGAATTTCAATCAAAGCTTTATGAGCTTTTCAAAACAATCACCCATGGACACCCCACCCAGGCCAAATACCAAACAACATTTGAAGCAATTGACTCACTGGTTTCCTGGCGCCACAAAAATTTGGGCTCCGAACAGCCTGCAAAGGGGAATTTCAATTTTAAAAAGTACTCCTCCTCATATAGCAAATTGATTGACAAGCTCTGTGATAATAGTTAGTTTAAAATTATACCCCTCCAATGAACTCATGCTTATAATAGATTTTTCCAGGTGCTCCATTTATCAATGCCACTAAAGATGAATTTTATGTTACATTCTCAATCTTTAAGATTCTGATCTATGAACAAGTCACTGCGCCTGAAATTCAGATTTCACTAACATTTTCACCTAACCCCAGCATTCATAATCAAAAGCAACCTGAAACTCATTTTGTGTGTCATCTAATCTATATGTTGCAGCCCAGATCATTCACCATCACTGTTTGGGAAAAAGTCATTTCAGCTTCAGTCTCAGCAGCCATGGATGAATTTTGAATACCAAAACCTCCCGTGCCCCCTCAAGCACAAATTGATGAGGTCACAATTTATCTGGACATGATTTCATACTTTGAAGGCCTCAAAAGACCCTCAATTTCACCAATGGAGCATATTTCCATGGCATGTCAAAGTCCAAGTGGCTCAAAAAAAGCTGAAGAATCATACTAATATTTCTTCCGACTCAGATCAACAGTTAAAGATTTTTCAAGACCTAATTTTAGATTTCATGATTTCTTATATCATATTCAAAGCACAAGCCTCCCTTGACAATGTTTCCCCTAACCACACTGAACAATCTAAATGTGTCAAAAAAAGAAAGGCCCTCCATTCTATTAACCAAATTGCTTTGGTAATAATTCACTCAGCTCCTCAAGTGGTAACCTCTAATACTAACAATGATCTCCAAGTTGAAACTGCCAAAAAGAATTTGGTTGAATACGGTAGCCGTCATAATTTCCTTCCTTTTGTTTACTATTTGATATTAGGTGTCAAGGGATTATTCACCGCACAAAAGGATCATTGGAATTATTCAATTTCCAATGCCATGCTCATACTATGCTTTTTCATCTTATTCCCCAACATGTTAAGCCAGTATGGAAAAATCTATCTTTTCATCTTAAATCATTTTTTTCTAAGGGTATGAAACCATTCACTGATGTCCAAATTGTTCACCCAACTTCACGAAATCAATTGGCTCAATATCTAACAAGTGATTTTTTAAACCAATGGAAAGCACAAGCCACTGTGACATCACTCCTTCCACCCTTGCAAATCTGATGCTTTACCTCTTGTTTCTAATTTACTTACACATGATATTTGAACCATTTTAATTAGTTTCCTATTACAAGAAAAAGTAGAATCTTTTCTTGTTTTATATTTTCCATGCTTTTAATTTTAGAATAGCTTTATTTTGAAACTCCCTTTTTATTCATTAGCCATGGAATTTGCTCTTAAATAAGACTTGACTCAGTGCACGAAGAAAATCCCTTGTTTTCAATATTCCTCAACAACTCAAATCAAAACTATTATCCTTCACTACAAATAATTTCAATTTTTTTTCAATCAAAGAACACACTATTTCTGCTTTAGTCTCAATAATATTTAAAGGAAATTAAATAAATTGTGTTTTATTTCCCATCTGAATATACTCATACTAATAACATACTCACTGTGCTTATTTTCAATTGCAATCAAAAAACCTTGTCTTTTCTAATGACAATACCATGCTGACTTGACTTGCATAATTGTCAATAAGCTAGGTTAATTTCATCCTTATGTTTATTTACTTTGTAACAAAAATTATATTCCCATTTAATTTTTCTTGCTATTAAATCTTTCTTCTCTTTTAAATTTATTAATCCACATTTTCCAACCCTACATCAACTCTGAACCAATTTTTCCCACCCATTTATCTTTATTTTTTTTTCTTGCTTATATCTTATTTTGTTTTTATTATATTTTCCTGTTTTTTCATTCCAAATCAATCTTTGTTTTTGGTGAAATTGAAGTAATTCAGAAACTTTATTTTTCATAAAACCAATTCCTTAACAATTTTTTTCCACCCCAATACCCATGTAATTATTTTTGTCTAACATTTATTTTAAATGAATCATCAGTACTTTCTCATTTTCAAACAGTATATTATTATTATTTTAACTAGAACATTAATTTATAATATCTAAATATTTCTCAATTTTATTTAAAAAACCTTAATTAAACTATTAGTATGATTACTTTCAGTTTATAACAACTCATATTCATAATTTTAGCATTTAACATAATCAATTCTTTTTTTTGAATTGATAGATTGAATGAATTCACTTTCAATAATTCAAATGAATCCATTGTGATTTAATTTCAATTGTAATTATCAATTACATCAATTTATAAAATTTACTTTTCACATACCCAAATTATTTTCTTTTCAATTAATTACATTTCATTTTCAATGGTTAGATTTCATTTCCAATTAAATAAATTTGATTCTCAATGAATCAATTTAATTAATTAATTGATTTATTGAAATTAATTAACTAAATTAATTAATTGATTCATTGAAATTAATTAATTAATTAATTGATTGATTCAATGAATTTAATTAATTAATTGATTCATTGAAATTAATTAATTAATTACATTAATTAATTGATTCATTGAAATTAATTAAATAATTAAATTAATGAATTGATTCATTAAAATTAATTAATTAAATCACTTAATTGATTCATTGAAATTAATTAATTAATTAATTGATTCAATTAATTTAATTAATTAATTAAATTAATTGATTGATTCATTGAAATGAATTAATTAATTAAATTAATTAATTGATTCATTGAAATTAATTAATTAATTCAATTTGAAGATTTAACTAATTAATTGAATTAATTGATTCAATTCCATTTCAACTATCATTAAATTCATTCATTCATTCAATTCAATTTCAAATTAAGTAAATTAATTAATTAAATTAATCTGTCAAACTAATTATTTTAAATTCAATAATTCATACTTTCTCACTCAAGTTTCTTTTTGATTTAATTTGAAATTAATTGAATTAATTTGATATTTTTTAATTTTTTTGGAAATGATTTTTTTATTTTAATTCTCAAACTCATCTATCTAATCTCATACTAACCGGAATCATAGCTTTTTTTAATTCTCTACTCTTAATTAATTTTTTCCAACTATCTAATGATTTCATCTATTACTCTTTTATCAAATAATTAAACTAAATGATTTTTTAAAAAAACTGAATGTATGGGAGTACTTCAAAGAGTTGCTAAACTCATTGTAAAATGGGGATAACATTATTCAGTTCTTTTTAAAAAAATATCATTTCTTTTAATTATTCTTTTTATTTTTCAATTTCCATTATCATGCCTAGAAAGTTAAAACAAAAATCTTCTGGAATTCAAAATAGAAAGGCTGTTATTTCTGCTTCACAAAGATATCATCAACACTCCCACCAACAAGAAACGAAAAATTTGGCATTTATTTACAATTACCTTATCTTAGAAAGTGTAAATTTTTATATGATGATTACTTCAATCCCATTCCTCTCAATGATAACTGTAGAAAAATTCTAAGACCTATCTTTTTAACTAAACTCCTCCTTATAGAAAATATATTCAAGAAAATATTTTTCTTTATATTTTGGTTTTACAATTTTGAATGATAATCATCTTTCAGATTCTCCTTTTAAAACATTTGCAATAGTACAATTTATACCTTTCACAAATATTAATAAATCTGAAGAGAGTGAAATTAACTTTTTATCTACCTTTTTATTTCAATATGATTTTTTTGAAATAAACTCCAAGAATCAGGAAATTAAATTTCGGGCACTATGCATGCTATTGGATGGAGACCTCCTTGGCTTGGAGATTTCACTATTGGAAAATATATTAATTCTGCTACCATTTCTAAGAACTTGGACACTTATAATACATTAACATTACAACTTTCTAAAATTCAGACTATACTCAAAAATTTATTTCAAAAGTTTTCCTCAACACTTTTTCAAAATAATTATAATAAAATGCAAGAATTTAACATTCCTAGTTTTGATGCATTAGATTTTTCTTATTTCAATTCCACTTCATTTGCTAATCAATTAACTTTTACTTTTGATAACTTTTCTAATTTTCCTCATTTTGATAAAACTGATTATGCTTATTTCTTATCTATACCTATTTCCAAATTAGATGGTAGTTTGATTTTTTCTCATTTTGATTTTTTTAACAAGTTCTTTGTTTTTCCTGATTACTCTACAAACATTAATTTAACTGGTAAAGAACAAGGCATAGTACAAATGGTTTGGAAAGCTAAAAACACTTTACATTATATCCTGAATGTGGTAGTAGTAATTCCTTTACTTGATTATCTATTTCCTTGCAAATTTCTCAAAAAGCATAAAATATTTTTAAAAATCTACAAGAAGGAAAGATTAAAAATTTACTGTTGATAATCATTCTTCTATTATCAACCGACTTGCTTCTACCTCTAAATAGTACATTTTATGATATTTTATTTCTTTTCTCTCATCAATAAAACACCTCAGTCACTTTTCAATTCTTCCTTCTCATCTTCATCCATCTAACCCTTCACCAAAAAACTCCCATTAATCCTACTCATAATCTACAACATCAACAACAAGTTCCATCAATATCATTCAACAACAACAACAAAAGCTTCATCATCAAAAATAATTACACCATCAGAATCCTTAACAACATCAAATCATTCAAGCTCAACTGTAATCACATCAATAATTTTATCCATCAGTCCATCAAATCTTGCAGTTTCTCTCAAAGCACTCATATTGACCTGCATCAATCAAATTCTCATTCTCATCTTCATCCATCTCAAAATAGTTTTAATCCATCTAAACTTATTCCACCTACTCAATTAAGTAGAAGATCTTCCAATATATCTAGCATTTCATCCTTTGAATCAGGCCCATTTTCTGCTGCTGCATTTGCTGTAGGTCTTACTGATCCATCTAAACCACAAATTTCTCCACCATCTAATAAAGTTAATCATGAATTTCAAAAAAGTCATCAAGCAAATAAATTATCATCTTCTAGTTTACTAAGAAAAATAGGCATTGATCCTAGAGATTATTCTACACCCTTAGCTACAGTTCTTTGTATGAGTGGATAATTAACTCAAACAAATCAAGCTGAACCCTCCATAAATTCTAATTCAATCAAAAGGTCTTCAAGCTTTAAGCCAATTAAATCTGATGAAATTCTTTCCATTTGGAAATCTCATTAATCAGATTTTCATCTTAAATTTCCTCAAGAAAATCTTTATCAAACTGTTATCTCAATGAATAATCAATCCGACCCAATCATTAAAACCACCAATCTTTCAAATCATCAAAGGAAAGCCTCAGCTCCAATAGTTGAAACTGGATTATTTCTTTGTCAACAGCTCACATCTCCAATAAATCCTCCTCAATCCTTTGTTTTACCACTTCCTGTACCCATGACCTCCAGTTCAACTACTGATTCTTCCTCCAATAAAGGTTCTCAATCCTGCTCAAGGAGTAGAATAGAACCTCATCTGTCCAACAAAGAATTATTAATCAGCCCTGCCACAAGTACCATCCCACCTCCTTCTGGAAACAAAACAAGTCATAACTCTCTATCATCCTCTCAAGGTCAATTAGCCAAATCAGCTTGTTTTGATATCAAATCTTCCACTCAACCTAATCAATGGACTGTTACCAAAGTGGTTTAGTGTGGTAAATTGAGAGGTCTAGATGATTTCACACTAGAAAAATGTTTTTAACATGAAATCACTGGTGATGTACTATTAGAACTTGATGTTAATTCTCTCAAAGAAATCAATCTATCAGCTTTTGGCTGTAGAGTAAGAGTCATGAAAGAAATCAAAGAATTAAAAAAAATTCTCAAACACACCACCAACTTCATCCAGCAATCTCTACCTTTTTTGATAAAAATCAATCTAGTTCATCTCCTGACCCAGCTGCTTCTGTGCATTGACATCAGCTACCCTCGCACAGTGAGTTTGATGGTCCACTAACTGTCAATCAGAACTCCAGCTTGTTTTTTACAAAACCCAATCATTCAAGCTTAAAATATCAACATCAATTCTATTACCCCACAGCAGACACCAATTTGGATGCTGGTGAAGAAGAATTAGCACCTTATCTATCTCAAAACCCATTGGTTTCTAAACAATCATCTATTCAACTTGATCAAAAACAATCCTCAGATCCTTTGGTTAGTGTTAGCAAAGAAACCTCCAACCCACAACATGACGAGACTCAAACCAATTTAAAGTTGGTGAGGTTTTAAACAATTGCTTTTCTTTCTTTGCATTATATCAATTTATTATTTTGGTTTTGATCTTTTACCTTGAAGGGATTTGTTTATCCTCTAGTGGTGCTCATGCAAGACAAATCACTTTTCCTCATACTGAAGCCTCTAAAGCCAACCAGACTTGTTATCAATCAAATTCATCTTCTGACCTGTTCCAAATTGGTCATTGTTCTAGTCACGATTCATGGTTGCCTATTTCTAAGCCATTAATTGGAAGTCAAGCAGAAGATCCGGCCCAATGAGCTATTGAATTATCAAATCCTACTGTCTCCATTGACGTTAATTGGCTTTTACTAAGCAACTTGAGCCAGAGCTTTGTTAAAATTGACTAACATTGAGGAATCTTGTTTGTTGCTTTTAGGTCAATTTAAACAAATCAACCGAATGAAGCAAAAATTCCAAGCATTTAGGAAGCTCAAAATCCATTGGCACAGAAACCATGATGGGAAAAAAATCTCTACCATTAGATCCATCTCTTAATCCTCCTATTGGGGATAGACCCAGCAACATGGGTGGTGTTAAATCCCATTCAAGCTTTTTGGGTATGCTTAGAGGTCACAAGCCTCCTCCCAAGTTATCATCTCAAATTCTGTGAGTCAATTTAGTCCAACCTTTTGTCTAAATGTGATTTGTAAATTAATATTTCTTGTAAACGTTTTGTGCATCTTTACAAATTTAGCACAAATAAAGGTAAGGGACTTTTAAACAGTAATGCTGAGGCCAAAGTTTGTCCAAGTAGTTCTTCTGGCATTAATGGGTGCTCCTCCAGTGGCTTATTTCACTTTGGGAGTGACAAGCTTCCAGCTCAACCACAACATCAACTTCATCACCTTTCTCCATTATTAGAATCTAATAGCTTGTCATCAATGATTGAGTTAGAAAATAAGCGGCTTGAACTTACAGATACTAATATCAAGCAAGGTGAAACCCAATCAGCATTGGAACAGATTGGTCACCCTGATCATATAGGCTGGATGTGAAAGAGGGATGATAAGTATTTGACATGGAAGCTGAGATATTTCATCTTAAAAGGTGCAAATTTATATTACCTCAAAGGTCCAACTGTAAGTATTTTCTCCTTCATTTTCAAATCATTGGATATATTATTTTGTTCAATTTGAATTTGTTTATTACTGATTTCTTCAGGAAAAGTGCTCATCAAGCTTTCCGAGTTTAAGATTGTAATGGATTCTGATGTCAATCCTGGCCGTTATGGCTTCTGTATCATATATGACAACAATACTACCCATTCATTTAGTGCAGATGACCCAAAGGTTTTGAGAGATTGGATGAAGGCAACAATTCAACGTGATTGGACAGGTTAGTGGCTATCTCTAGAAATTTTGCCTATGTAATAAACCAAAGTTTCATTCTAATGTTTTATGTTTGTTTGCCTTTTTAAGCCCCAGTGACTTCTTCCTGTAATATCTGTACCATCGCCATTTGAGAAGCTCAAAAAATGTTTCTGCCTCCTCATGTATTTGCTTGCAAAAGGCTTGATTGGCAGCAAATCCAGATCTTTTGACCAACAAAGACCCCACAGTATCAATGAGCATTCAAAAGTTTCAATCTTCTGGTCCTGGGTTACTGAGCCCACCTGAAAGCCCAATTCCATCAATTTCAGTCAAAGTTGAATCAGGACCTTCAAAGACAAATCAGTTTCAGCTATCAAATCAATCTGTTATTACCTCTCCAAGAACTCTTGGATGTATGTTTTTTTACGCATATAAGACAACCCACTCCTCTTATTCACATGAATCACTATTTTTTTATTTGGAATTCTAGTTAGACCCAAGAATCAACTCAATGATGAACAATTACTGGATTGGATTAACAATCAGCTACCAAAAGATTGTCCAAGAAAAGCAACTGATTTTTTTCAATCTATCCAAAACGGAATAATAATAGCTCAACTAGTGGAAAATCTAACTGGAGTTCAAAGTGGTTTGAGCAACAACCAATTTTTAGCTAATAATGATACCAAAACATATAACAAAAAATTGTTTGAGTATGAAGAATTTGAATTATACTTTTTTGTATTGAATAATCAAAGCATACTTTAAGCTGAATAACAAACCTATTTTGATAATTTTTTTGGATAGCATTTGATTGTTTTTTTGTTTTTTTAAAAACTGGGTTTTCAGGCTAGAAGGATATTCTTTAAATGACATTATTTCAGGTAATTCAATTAAAACCAGGGAAATTCTTCCATCATGATTCACCGCAGCATATTGATAAATGCAATCCAATTGAAAAATGGTTTTTTAATAAATACGTAGGAATTTCTATTATGAATTTATGGTAAATTTGAAAAAGTCAAATAAACCAAATTAATCCTTATACCCAAGAAGTGGAGGCTGACGTGATAGAGTAGGACAAACAGGAGCTGAAGTACATGACAAGAAATTCAATAAATAACAGTAGAATATGTTTTAATGACATCATTGTGAAAAAAATGTATTATTTTTATTTTTATTTTTTTATAGTCATAGCTTGCCCATCTTTTTTCAAAATACTTGAGGACAAAAGACAGTGGATGAAACCAAAGTAATAGGTAAAGGTGTTCTTTCATTTGAGATACAAGTCAAGTATTAACACTAACACAAGTGTTTCTTTAAGTAAGTCTTACTAATTATTGAAAGGTATTATTTTTGAAGAGAGAAAACTGTGGTTAAAGTATTTTAAATAAACCAATCAAGCGAACCAAGTGGGCATGAGATTCTATGTATGAGGCTAATGAATTGATTTGATTGAAAAAGGGTATTTGCTTTCTTGAGGGAAATCATTCAAATTGGTAGAGTATCAAAGGCTTTGGTCTTATTTTAACAAATTTCGCAATTTGGCATTTGTTCAATTTATGCTCATAAACCTTGCCCAGTTAAATGTGTCAACAAATAACTTCCAGTGAAAAAACATAACCCTTATAAAAAGGATGGCACCACTATCTTTGAGTATCTGGAAGAAATGACATCTGCCTTTGTTGCAAAAAAACCAAGCGTAAATTCTGAGTTGTAATTATTGGGGGGAATGAGGGACAAGGGCCCTCTATTAATATCTTTTTGGCCCCCATTGAGACCTTCAAAATACAATATATTTGGAATATTCAGCTACTGACCCATTTTAGTAGATGCAAGCTTCGTCTTTGTGAGAAAGCATAATCTTCTCTCCATATTTTAACCAAACCTTTTAGGTATCACATAATTTACTAATTAGGTGAAAAAACTGTAACTATATGGTTTCAATTTTTGATTTATATATGTCACTTTTATTGTTTGTAATGATTTTTTATTTTTTGAGTATCTGGTTAATGGTTAAATTGAAAATGAATGGTGATTGGACTATTTGATCTCCATTATCCTTATCTTTTTTGAAGTGAATGAATTTTAATTTCCATAATTAAAAATATGATTTACTCACAAATATTTGGTCTATTAGAGTAAAAATTAAAAGTTGAAGGTAAGGGTTGAACTATAAAATAACTGTTTTTTGTAAAATATATATTCAATTTGCATATATATCTCATAGTTATTCTTAGAATAATTTTACTGGGTATTCTTTCATTAAATTCTATGTTTTTAATTGCATTATTTATTGGTATATTTTGGTCCAATATTCTTGTGAGAATGTATTATGCTATGTAAATCCCTTTATGAAATAAATTTGGATTCTTCTTTTGTATATTTATCTTGTTGAATATTAAGCTGAGTATTCCCTTTTCTTATCCAACTATACATTATGTCATTGAAATCTTATTTTCAATATTTTCATTGTTGTTGTTCCTAAATGGATTTGATCCTTTTCAAAAAAGGATGAAGTAACACAACAGCTTTTTTCATACTGATAGTATCATTGAAAACATCTATATATTTCCAAAAAGTCATATTATTTCCAACATGGTATTAGGAGCTTAAATCCTCTCATCTTATTGAACCAGAAAGAGTACCATTTTTTTGCATAATTTGCATTTTTATCCTTTAAATTGAATGAAATGATGAATTAATAACTTTTGAATAGAAAATTCAAATTATTAGTATTTATCTCCTATTTATTACATATTTATATATAGTTTTCCTAAAAAAATAAAAGAACAAAATATTATTAGATTAAATAAAAAACAAGTAAAGCTCAATATTTATATATAGTTTTTTTTTATTTCTACAGTTCAATTCAATTGAAAAAGATAATATTCAAAAAACCATTCTAAGGAATAAAAAAAAGAAATATTATAGAAATTGAAGTCATAAAATGTTAAAGGAAGGATTATTTAATTTTAATTTTATTAATTTCTTCATTTAAAACACAAATTATATTTTTTATCTGATTAAATCAAACAACAATATATTCCTCAATGCTTTAAATGACTGTTTTGATCATTGAAATATCTGAAATAATCCAAAAAAGAATGATTTAAAACTGAAATTGAAAGAATTTAAATAAAAAGATCTACTTGAAAATTATATATCAAATTATAATCTTAATTGAGAAAAGATAAAATTCAAAGGACCTTGTCTTAGGTCAATTTATATGAGTATCAATCCAAAGATTACATTTCATTTTTGTATTATAAACTTTATTGGTAAAAGTTCTTTGAAAAAAGGATAAAATTTAATTTCCACATTTCCTTCAATTAGTCAAAAATCTAGCAAAGGATCTTCTACAGTAAAATTAAAGTTGATTTATTTTGAAATTACTAAAAAAAATGCTTATCAGCTTCATTGGTACTGGAAAAAAACTCCCATAAATTTAGCCATATCTATGTATCATCAGTGTATTGGCTGATAATAGCTTGAAAAACTCATTGAACTTATTTAAGCCCATTGAATTGACTATTTAAGGATATATACTATATATAATAAGGATTGACAATCAGTAACAAGGAAGTAGACACTTGAAGGTTACAGAAGTTCTCCTGAGCTCCAAAAAATAAATAATATTGAGAATTAAATCATACTAAAAGGAGACTAATTAATGAGATTCAGCTTGGTTTGTGGGATAATGAAATTTATTGTTACTTATTTAAAGCATTGATACTTTTCATAATTATTTTATATACAATCTTTTGGAATTGTTCATCTTTTTTGATTATAAAACCTAATTTTCAGAAAATATAAGTTACAAAAAGTACAAAAAGGGAAATATTTGTAATATTTTGATATAGTCTCAATTTAAACAAAATAATTATTAAATGGTTGAGTTTTTACTCAATCTGATGATTAATTAATGATATAAGAACAATAGATAGTTTCAACTAGATAAAGACATATTCATGTGGACTTAGAAATCTATATCTCAAGGGAGAATGAGAATTCAATTAACTTATGATTTTCCAAAACAATTTTTACTGGGGAATGAATTCAAATTAATATCTATACAAATTCCAAGTAGAAAAAGGAAAATTTAATGGAAAAAAAATAAAAATAAAATCAACTTGTAATATTTTTACTGGATATGTTTAAAACTTTGGATAATAATAATTAATCAATCCATATAATTATTTCTTAAAGCTATATTAATTGAAGGAAACAACCTTATCATCTCTACCAAAGAGCTGAATTTATGAGAAGCTATATAGTCAAATGCTTTTTTTCTGCAAAAGTCAATCTACTAAATTCCCTTTGATATTATTATGTATAATTAAATTATTGATAGGATATTATAAGCTCTTGAATACCACACATAGATGTGAAAACATTCACATAGGAGAATGAGATAGCTCTAACCAATATTGAGTTGACATTGAGATAAAGGCTTGGAGAAGATGGAATTAAGACTTGATACAATGTGTTCTTTAATATAAAGATCCAATCTCCTCAGTTTGAAGCTAAATTGAAAATAACTGACAGTATTACTTTAGAGCTGTAGCAAAGGCCCACCCTCATCACCCCATTGATAATGTGTAAGAACTCTAAAGAGATATGAACAAAGTGAATAATGGATTCATTTGGAGATATGACGGAAGCTAAGGATGATTTAAGGTTAAGATACACATGTAGAGATAGAATGAGTTAATTCTGAGTTAACCTGGAGATATAAACCAAGATCCTTGTAAGGGACCTGCAGGCAGGTCCAAATGAAACCCCCCTGGTGACTGGTGGTGTAAGGGATAAATTAGGACTTGAAGGAGAATTTTCTTTGATGAGTTAAACAGACTCATTAATATCTAGATCAGATGGATTTGACAGAGCTCAGAGGGAATTTAAAGATGACCTTGAATGTGTTTAAACAAAAAAATACAAAAAATTAAAAATTAAAAATTCATATTGAAGGAACAGATTATATATGAGAAGGATCCTCCTTATTATTATTATCATTATTTAGAATCTTGAAAAGGATGTTTTCAGCTTTGTGAAAGGAGTGAATAATCCAATTAAAAAGTCTACAAAGATTCAATTTGGAAGAAAACTGTTAACAAGCTCTTTGTTGAAACAAAAGCATAGAGATAGGTAGTAAAAATACTGTATACCAAGCAAAATATGAAAGCAAATAGTTTGTCTGCAAAACTTCACAAAGGGATAATATAATAAAGCTACTAAAATTAAAATTTTCCATTTTCATTATTTCAGCTTTGAAAGTTTGAACATTTCTGAAATAAAATAAAAACTTTCACAAAGAAACACATACTAATAAACTACTGAGCCACATTATTTCAATTAAGCTCATCATACTTTTGAATGGAGTTAAAATAAGTAGAATTATGCACAATTGATAAATTACTTCCAAAATAATCCTGCCTTTTCTCACCATTATGGAGCATAGCCTCTTATTCTCAGGATTTTCTTCTCAAGAAAGATTATTACCAATTTAACACCACTAGTAAATTTTCAAAACGTTGTTATCCAAATTACTATCTTAAAAAAATTCACTTCCTTTTACTTTAGCATTTCTTGATTCAATTCAACTTCAGCTTGAAAAACCCTAGAAGAAACATTTTAGGACTTAGTAGTATTATTTAGTTGTGGAAGAAATAATACAAATTTGGAAAAAGACTAAATTGAAAAAACAACACATAAGCATTTATAAATTTATAAATAGTATATAGTTTTGCAAAAAACTCCCTATAAAGAATCAACTAAATATAACTATAAAGCACCCTCTAGATAAGTAAGAAAGTATCCAATATTTTCTTCCCGCATTATCTCCCCATACTCAGAATCAAAACTCTGGAGTAATTCCTCTTGCCTCTGAGGACTCATACAAACAGGATTTTTCAGAATTCCCACAAACCTATTTGTTAAGGCCAGTAAGCCAAAAATCACCTCATTTTTTGGAATAAATTGCTGTGGTGAAACTGTTTGGAACTCAGGACATCAATTAATCTAGTGAATTGGAGATGCTTCTCTTTCATATTCATGGGAGGGAAAAATTTCAGATTTATCTTTTGTATTGGAATTATGAGTGCTTTCATTATCTTCAGGGTCTGGATTTAAAGGCTTATGGAAATTCTCCAGTGTTGCTTCATTATTTTGAGATCCCTTTGGAGCTGACAAATTCAATTTTCAATCCCAATTGAAAATGGCATCCTGTTATGGTGGAAATGTTCCATAAGTTTTGGCTTTTAATGGTGATGGTTCTGGAATAGGATTCTGAGATGACTTGATAGGAGTTGGAATGGAAGATGAGAATGAATTTCATTTTTCTTTTGCAACTTCGGGGTAGCATTGTGAGAAGCCTTGGGATTTTTGTGATCCAAGTCATTTGCAGGATTATTATCTTCATGATTTGATGATTGAGTATCAACTTTATTTGCTTCAAAAATTACATGTGATCCATAAGCAGGTGTGGGGTCTTTTGTGTTTTTCTTGGCCCCTGAACTGGCTCACATTTTACTGGTGAGGTAGTCCTTGTGTGATTTGGAGGAGGTGTTGGGGAATTGAGAGACAACACTTTTGCAGTCTTTTGCTTTTTGGGTAAAAAAGGTTCAGAGACTATGCGACTTTGTGGGGGATTCAAACCTAGCAGAAAATGTGTTATTTTGGAGTTAGAAAGCCAAGAATGACAAAACCACCAGATAGTCTGCATGCCTTCACATCTTAAAGGAGTATATACTCCATGTTTGACAGCCCATGCCTTGATATCTTTTTTGTATGCTTCTGAATTATTATAGCTGTATCTTAATGGCCTAAGTGTCATTGGGCCAGAGTTAGATTTGTAAGTACCCCAAGCAGGAGGTGGCACTGGTGGGGCTCTAGGGCACTTTTTCCAACCACCAGAAAGGGGTGGTGGTGTAAATATTTCTTTTGGGATTGGCTCATAATCAGGAGCAAAAAATGCATTGTCAGTGGGCTCCTTATTGGGCATATATTTTTTGCCATGAGGAAGTGGGCGGCCTGCTTGGCCTCCTTGTCCTTTTAAAAAAGAGCAAGATTGGTGAAAGTTAGAACATTGGTCACATGCCAATCAGCCTAGATAATAAGTGCAAACCACTTGCCTCTGGTGGCAGGTATCACAAGTGGGAGAGTTCTAATTACGAAATTGATAATCCAGTATGGATGTCAGTCAAACAAAGGGTATTTATGAACTGGAAGTTTTGAGCTAGCTATGAGGAAACCATAGCTGGAGAGAAGGGCTTGGATGCAAGTGGGATTCTATAATTTTTGACTTAAACAAACTTGATTTTGGTTCAATTAAAGATGACCAGGAAAATATTTATGAGGATAAACTCATATTATAAAATTCATTTAGCTATAATATAACCTCCCACCAGATTGCTACTTTGAAATTACAATGCACAAACCTGTAGGATTTACATAATCTTTGGAAATGCCTTTTTGCCACAAATCAGCCTTCACACATCAAAAATTCTCATTTCTCAGAAAATCTTAATTACCATTAAATGACATCAAATTAGCCTAAGAATACTTGCTTTTCATGTATACTGTAATTGAAGCTGTAATGTACACCTAAAGTATGTTCAGTATAGCTGTAGAAGGTATAAGAAACAGCCAGCCTGTTGTACAGTTATTTTTATTACTCCTAATGTCCAACTAAGGAGAGCTGTAACGTATGTTACTGTACCATACAATCATTCTTTAATATTCTAAGGCCTATATACATAAAAAATTCAGAAGGCCCATATTTCTGGGGTAATTAGAGCTTTTCAATTTAAAAATAGCCCATTGTAATGAAATTTGTACATTACAGTACATAAAATTTCTAAATCAATGTGTATAATCTGTAAAGCTGTATAGTACACTGTGCAATACATTTAAGTTCATATGACAAAATCAATGATTTGTTTTTCCCCAATGATGTTTAAAAGGTAATTAAAGAATATGGGGAAATGAAACACAATGAAATGCAAAGGATAAACACTAAAAAGGTTTTTTTCATTACTTTTGATCCAACAGGCCCCTGCTTCAGAATTTACTAACACCAATGCTTCAATGAATACAGATTTATGTATTGTAATGCTCAGGGATGCCTTTTTGGTACATTTTTTGGCCCATAATAATTACTGAGCTTAGCTCCTTAAGCAATTATTTGATACTAGAACAGTGAATTCATGTGTACTTTGCATAAAGTTATTATATTTATCAAACCCACTTTTTTCTATGTATGTATGTTCTCATTTCCCTGGGTTTGCAGATGTATGTACCAACTGATGTGGTACCAATTAGTCCTCCTTGATGCAGCTTATTTCTGAATTGCAATTTACACTTTTTAGTCATAATAAAAAGTGGACTTACCTTTTTAATAATATGTACAGTAAGATTTTTCCTAGTCAATTAACACTTAAAGCCTATGTTTCTAACCTTTTCTCTATGAAATGGTGTCAATCTCATGAAACTGAACAATATATAAAGCAGGGCTGGACCACAAATAATATATCAGTTTTGGTAATCCCGTTCTCAATAGGCTTTTAATTATTTCATGCTGACATTGCAACATAGTTTTCTTAAATTAATAATTCTGGGACTTGAAGAATATTTATTCAGTATTCTTACTACCCTCATTGATTTCAACAGATAATGATTTAAATAATTCCTGAAAGCATAAACATGAAAATCTCAAGTGCCACCATCTTTATGATGGGCATTGACATTGCAGAGCTAACAAGTCCAAATTTATTAAATGTTGATTTGGTACAAGTATGCACCCACTTAAATTATATCCTTTCTGTATTTCAAAATGTCAAAATCAATTAGTAAATACCAATGGGACCATCTGATGAGCCTGCCTTGCCACAAAGTAATTAATTTTTGTTTCTTTTTAAAAATGATTCTGGAATTCTCAAAGGTATGATGGACAAAGAATATCCCTGAGAAGGGATTTTATTAAAAAGTTTTCCTGTCAGAATTATGCCTGAGACTGTTGATATTACTGAATTTCTTTCTTTACTAAGAATGTTTCTTGCTTATACCATATTGACAGTCTTTAACATCAATGAGCAATTTCTCAAGTAGTTGTATGTGTTAATTACCCATTTAACATCACACAAGATCATATAAATAACAAGCCACTTCATGCTCATTTTAAATTACCTATGTAAATCCAAACTTCCACTAAGGTACTCTTCCTCTTATACATCCCCAAAAATATATTGAGATATAATAATACACAGTTTTTAAGCCTAACAATCAATTATATCTTCTCTTTAAGCCAAAAATACAACCCCCATTTCAGTTTGTAATATGAGTCCAAAGTATTCTTCCACGAATATTTGTACCTGTTCCTCCTATTATAGTAAAACCCATGTTTCTCCATATGGAGAAAAAAGTGGTGTTGCATTTACATCCTCCCATTATTCTCAACAAATCCAAAAGAAATGGTAATTCCTAAATTCCCAACTCTCTATAGCTCCACAGGCCAATCAGTCTATCCCAGTGCAATCCACAAGTACAGTTATCAATTTGGATGATTTACTTACACAAGAAATTCCCAATTTCCTTTATGAACCACCTTCACATGTAAACCACTTTGATATAAGTCCCTGGAAGCCATGCCAATGGAATCAAAAGACTTCACCTCAAAGCCTTGCAATGTCCATCTCAGCCTTGTTGTCTTTCAATTGTAAAATATCCTGCAAAGATTCCCATATTCTCAATCCGGCTTTAAATCTTCTGATAAATACAAGTATAAGCCACTGTGGTGGAACCTTTGATTTAAAACTCAATATACCCAATGAAGCTACATCTATTTTTACCCATTTTGGGTTGGACCCCACCGTTGAGGTTTATGTTTCCTGTCCTCACTGTTTTTTTCTCAATGGCCTTTTCCACACTTTTATGGACCCAAATTTACAATGTAAAATGCATCATCAGCCATATAACCACCATACAACATGTAATGTACCTTTGGGACACATCATTTATTTATCAAAAAAACCTGACCTTAATTGCCCAGATATTTTTCAAAAAAGTATTTCATATATAAACCATTCAAAAACTTGGCTTTCTTGGTTCCTTCAAAGACTGGGGATGGTTGAGAAATTACATCAAAATCAACACATCTATAGGGATGAAGAAAGGATTATGACTGATATTTGGGATTATATGATATGGAGAAAGTTTACAGGTACCAGGCAGCCTAACAACCCACCATTCATGTCACTTGAAGGCTCTTTGGGGTTTGAAATATACATTGAAAATCAAGCAGGCTTGCAAGGATTGCTCCAATCTTGTTGGTTTGTCTTAATTTTCCTCCAAAAAAAGACTTAAGCCAGAAAATGTATACATTTCTGCCATAATCCCTGGACAAAAGGAGCCTACTTCATCCCAGCTGAATTTTCTTCTGATGCCATTGATTTCTGAGCTGAAAGAGCTTTGGGAAGGGGTTCAATTCTTTTCAACCTCATCAGGCCCTTCTGGATCATTTATCCGAGTGGCTATTTTAACAGCCATTTCTGATATAGTTGCCATGAGGAACTTCACTGAATATATCTCCCATTCTGGAAATCAATTTTGAATTTTTTTCTCAACTCATAAAAGTCAAATAGAAGTTTTTTCAGCATTTTCACATACATGAACCTACAATAATCACAAATAAACCATTAAGAAATGGCCTGAGGGCTTTCCTAAAGAATGTCAGAAAACTTTCACTGAATATGGAGTTTAATATTCTATCCTGGAGGAACTGCCATATTGGGATGGTACCAGAATGGTAAATCTTGATATAATGCATAATCTTATACTAGGAGCATTGAAGGATAATTCAGCTTACAAAACTTGCATTCCTGAATAATCCATTGAGTAATAATGAACTTTCAAAATTGAATCCTATGACTCTGATTGAGACACCGCAAGTGCTTCTAACCCAGAAATTGTGGAAAGAGGGAAGGTCCCTTCAAAGAGGTGTACAACAAGAAGCTACAAATATATTTTCATCCTCATCAAAGCCACCTGGTGGCTCACCAATTAATTACCCTCAATTACAACAAACTTCAGAAGATCCTTTGCAAAACCTTTCCTCATTTGATCCTGATCATGTTCCTACATCAGATTTCCCATCAGAATTTGATTTTCATAAACTATGTAACCATTAAATCAGGGGAGAAAATTTGGAATTCTTACAAAAGTTCATCCAAAATACTATAATAACCAAATCATGGACCTGTGTTCCAAGGAAAATAGGAAACCCTTCTCATGGAAATCTCAAAGATTCTGAATGGGCTTCACTATACAAATCCTACATTTCTTTCCTCTTTTTGAGTCAACAAATGTCTACTAGCTCTCAGAAACATCCATACCAAAACCCAAACCAAACATAAAACTCCAGATTTATTTTCAATGAGCTCTTCAAAAAGACATTCCATTTAATTAGTGCAATCAAAATTGCAACCAGTTGGATAGCTTCCACCTCTGAAATCAATGCATTCTCAGACTATTGAAAGAAATTATGAATTGCGAATCAAAAGCTTTTCCCAAAACAGAAAGGTAAACCCAATCATCATTATTCAGTGCATATTCTAGAACTTCTTTCCCACTGGGGTCCAGTACAAGCTTCAGCAAGTTGGGGATATGAGCGCTTGATTGGGATTTTGGCTGAATTCCCTACAAATAATAAGATATGTAAGCTGAAATAACTGCTTTTCTTTTGATGAAATACTCACTTGGACTTTTTTTATCAGATGAAATTTATCAAACCTTACATTTGCATTTCTGTTGGAGCACAAGCTTTTCTACCCTTATTAAATCACCCTGGGTGCCAAAAGAAGTATCAAGTATATTCAACTCCATCAATAAAGAAATTCCTAAATTGAAAATTAAGAGAAAACCTATCCTTCTACCAGATGATTTCTATTCACTTCTGATTGATTATTTTCAAAACTTACACAAATTAAGGGATGCTGTCCTTTGGCATAGTATTCATCAGATATCACAAGATACTAGCACCAGGAAGTCAATTTCTATCTCACCATTTCATATTCCCATAGACAGTATCAATATTAACAATGAAGTATTCTCTTCTGAAAAAAGAATATTTCAAACAGCATTACTTTTTTACAAAGGAATGGGTTGAGTTCCTTGGGGATAATCAAATGAATTTTTGAGCTTCCTGATCCGCATGATCAATTGACAAGCAAATTTCTTCAAATAATGCCTTTTAAGGTTGATTCCACATTTTTAAATCACTGGAAATATTTTGGAATATCTAAAGTCAATGGGTTTGAAGATTAGCAATTCATTATCTCTGAGAAGGAAATATAAGCACACTGTTGTTCATATGAGGATACTGCAAGCTCTTGTGGACTCCTTGTAATGCTCAAGCCTATATCATATAGAGATTGATTTACTTTCTAGATGTGTTTTGAGATTTAATAAAGATTACCTTCTGAGAATTTCTTGTTCTGATTTAAAAATGATTACTAGTTGCTATTACACAGGTTCAACATGCATGATTAGTGAATATTCCTTAAATTTCACCTGGATTAATACTTAACGTTCCTTAAACTGCAAAATAATGGTTATCAAATGCTACTTAATTTTCAAAATTATGATTATTGAAGGAGGCTTCAATTGCAAAAGTGCTATTTTCTCTTCTTTCAAATTATTCAACATTGATTATTTAAGTTTTCTAAATTTCCAAAGTATTATTCTTTATTGTTCCTTAAAATCCACACATAATTTTGTTAAACCTGATATAAATCCCTAAATAATTATTGCTATTAAAGATTCCTTAATTTTCCAAAGCATTATTAATTAATATTTAAAAGTAGAAATATTCAAAGATCAGGTTTTTGAAGAGAAAATTTCAGCATCAAATTGCATTTAAGGAGAGAAAAGTTCCAAGACCAATGGATTTTGAGAAGGAAAATATTGCAAAGAAAATGGAGTTCAAAGAAAAGCAAAGGCAGATGGATTTGATAATTTTGCCAATGAGCACTTCGAAGCCCTGTATTAGGTGGAGCAAAATTCATCTTCAATTAATAATTACATCTTTGTATATTTGAAAAAATCCTCATTCTTGAAGATAATGTGACAAAATATATGTTAAGATTTATGGAACAGGTTCAAATGTGTAAAGTGAGGAATGTATAATTCTGCATCAGTCAATTTTCTTTTGTTAAATGGGACCTCTGGTATGAAAAATTGGGTTCCACTGGGGCAATTTCCCCTCAATTAAGTTTCAAATTTTCTTTTTTAAAGTTTATTCTTGAATTAAGCTTGTTTCTCATCCACCTGGAATTTTTAGAAAAAAATCATTTTTTCCTAACACTGAATTTTTTTGAAAATTTTTTTTATCATTGCCCCTCATCAAAAATTGATGCTTAAATTTACTTCACAGGAAAACTAATTCATGAAAATTTTTTCCATCACAATCCCCAACCTTCAGTCAAGATTGTTGATAATTTATTTTTCTTTTCACTTCTGATAATTCAATCTCAACTAATACTTTTTTATGATCTCACACTCTAGGGTTTTATTTTTTAATTTCTTTGTGGAATCAATCAGGTTAGAACACTTTTGAGCTCTCCTTGTTAACATTTGCATTTATACCACCCTTCCCACCAAACACCTCCTCAAATCAGCCATATCACCCTCAACCACCTTGGAAGACTTCCAAATTTCTTTGGCATTGCTTCCCAAACAAATCAGACATTTCTTTTTGCTCTTTACTTTTTATAATTTTTTGAGATATTAATAATCAAAATAACTACAAAAAAACAATATCTTTTCATTTTGAGTTCTTTTCCCTAAGCTCATTGGTACCAGCCCAAAACCAAGTCTGAATCAATTCTCAATTTTTATTTATTTGATTTTGATATTTTGAAATTTTCCTTCAAATATTAATAATTGAAAAAAACCAAAAACATATTCTCAATTATTTTTTTCAAAAGATCATCCTTACTACTTCAAAATCAATTTCAGATCAGTTATGAGAATATTTTGGGCTTTTCTTCTATTCCATTTAAAAAATTATTTATTATCTTTTTTTTAATTTTTTCTCAAATAGGATTCCTACTAGCCCAAAATCAACTCAGAATCACTTCAGAAACGATTTTTTCTTTCCATTTATTTAATCTTGATATTTTCATTTCTTTCAAAATATCAATAATTAAAAAAACTTAGAGAATATAATTACTCATCATCTAGGGTGATTTGGATTCAATTCCTGATCAATTTAAGTTTTCTTATTCCACTAATATTTTTAGTATCAATACTAGTAGCAACTAATCAATTTTTAATCACTTCCAAATCCATTCTGTGTTTCTCCCTAAGGATTCAATTTTAATATTTTTGCCTCATACTGCTTCTAATGCTGAGAAATATTCTTTTAATTTTGCATCTCTTTTCTTCCCTTTGACTCTAGGGGTGGAATTAATTAAAGCTGAAAAATCATTTCTTCATCACATTTAGAATCCTTCAAAAGAAGAATAAAATTCTATTTGAAGACCCACCCACATTCTCCAATAAGTAGCAATTCAAATCAGCACCAATCCTCCTCTTCCCTTAATGATCCTTTGAGCTTGACTCATAATGCCCAAACCAATGTTAGTCCATCATGGGTTAGTTCAAATTGATTCAAATCCAAGAAATTCTTCCAATAAACCAACTTATTCCTCAGCTACAAGGGAACAAGGAAGACTAATTAAAAATTAAAGACAAGCATTACAAAAGTCAGGCACAAAGCACAAGAAGATAAGTAATGTCTCAGTATTGTCAATAAGAGCCAAGAAAGATAATTAAACCTGGTTTAAGCCTCCTTGCATGAATCCTCATGGCAGTCCTTACATATTAATTAATGCTACAGTTCCATCTGAATTACTGGTAATAATTCATCAAGTCCATTGCTTCAATCATCTAACATTGATTTGTCAAAACCTCAAATATCTGATCATGTCTTTACATAATTTGGCCCACATCAGAAAAAACATCACAACAAACAAGAATATTTTGGCTGGCATCATGAGAGGTATTGGTTTTAGACAGCATTCAGATGAAGGGAAATCTTCTGGTTTGTATGCAAGGAAACCTGGATTAACCATTGAAGAATTTGAAGATGATAATCACAAATGGAATAAGCTTAAAAAATACAAACAATTTATTCCATCCAGAACTCAAGCTTTGTCCAAAATTGTGCATGAAGATAATATGCAGCTCATGAATGAAGCAAACCTTCCAAACTTTAGTCAACCTGAGTGGACCACCTCAAATGAATTCAAATCTTTCTCCAATGTCATTATTACCAAGAATGGATTCCATAATAAAGTTCATGTGGATGAAAATGATATCAATGCATGGTCATATGGCATTTTCACTTTCATACAAAAACATAACTTTAATCCAGTTCCCACTTCAATTCCCCTGAATGGTCATTGACTTCATTTTCCAGATTTGAAACTCTAAATAGATATTTCAAAACAGCCAGGAATAATGGAAGTACTTTGGAAAACATCAGAAATTGGACATCAAACCACAAAACCATAAATTGAAATACAAAATCATCGAATGATTACTCATTTAGGATGCTCATTCCAAATCAACAAAAAATTGCTCAATGCTGGGAGGTGCTTATTAAATTTAAGCCCACAGCAACTTTCAACACAAATTTTTGATAAACCAGGGAGAAATGAACAAGATTTCAAAAGGGCCAAAAAAGCATAAAATCTTGTCAATAGTCAATTATTCATTTTTTTCTTAAAATCATTAATTGAAATACTTATGCCACTTTCAAGTTTCAAACAAACAATAATTCTCACAGCAAGTGTGAATCCCATTATTCAATTTTAATAATTGAAAATAATATTTTATAAATAATGAAGAGAATTATAGGTATTTATTTGGTAATTTCTTTCATCTGAAATGAAAAAGAAATTTATCTTCCCTGATATCTAATATGTACATTGCACCTTAAATTCCATGAGCAAGATTTTTCAATTTAATATAAATAACTCACTTACTATTCATATTAAGTATTACTCAATTTCCAAAAGAATGATTCATTAATGTTCCTAAAATTTTGAAATAATGATTATTAATCATTCAAGGCGATTCCACAACATTTATGAGCTTTCATTTCAATTCCTCAAGAACTCTTATTCAATATATATAGGTCCCCTGGGTATTAATATTGATTGTGCCTTGAATTCTGCCAATGATATTGTTCAATATAATGAAAATACCTCAATTATTATCAATATTGAATATTCTCCAAATTATGAAATAATGATCAATGAATGTTCCCACAGTTTTGAAAGAATTATTCTTAAATCTGCTTTACATTCTACAAATCACATTCAATCCACTTAAAAATCATTAAGAACTATTATTTAATCTTCATAAATCCCCTTGGTATTAATATTGATTTTTTATTGAGTTACACATAAAATAATGTTCAATTTGATACAAATCCATCAATTTTTATCACTATTGAATATTCCCTAAGCTTCCTAAGAATTATTAATTAATGTGCCTGAAATATTAAAAGAATTATTCTTCAATATGCTCTAAATTCTGCATGTGTTATTCACTCTACCTAAAATTCCTCAAGAAATATCATTCAATATTTATTAACTTCCTTTATATTACCATGAATTTCTCCTTGAATTCTGCCAACAATATTTTTCAATATGATGAAAATCCCCCCATTATTATTACTATTGAATATTCCCCAAATTCTGAAAGAATTATCAATGAATGTTCCCACAGTTCTGAAAGCATTATTCTTGAATATTCTTTGCATTCTAAAACCCCCATCCACTCTACCTGAAATTCCTCAAGAACTATTATTCAATCTTCATAAACTACCTAGGTATTACTATTGATTTTTTATGTAACTACACATAAAATAGTGTTCAATTTGATACAAATAGATCAGTTGTTACTACTATTGAATATTTCCGAAGTTTACAAAGCATTATTAATTAATGTGCCCAAGATTCTAAAAGCATAATTCTTCAATATGCTTTAAATTCCACATGTGTTATTTATTCTACCTAAAATTCCTGAAGAATTATTCTTCAATGGTCAAAATTCCTGAATTAATATTATTCAATCTTTATAAACTGCCTATGTATTATTATTGATTCTGCTTCAAATTCTGAAAAAGTATTTATCAAAGAAATATAAATCCCTCAATTATCATTACTATTGATATTTCCTTAAATTCCCCAAAACTGTTTTTGAATGTGCCTGAAATATCATAAGCATTATTTTTCTATCTGTTTTAAGTTCTGCAATGGCTACTTAATTTTCCTCATCATTCCTCAAAATTTGTCATCAATATTCACAAATTCCCTAAGCATTATCATCAATTTCCCCTCAAATTCCAAAAAATACTGATCAATTTGTTATAAATCCCTCAATCAACATTTGTATCTAATATTCCTTAAATTTCCCTGTATTATTAGTGAATCTACAGATAACTTCACATGGATGATTATTGGATCTTCTTTAAATTCCGCAATGGCTATTTAATTTTCCCCAACATTACCAGTAATTTTACATTAAATTCCACAAGCAATACCTATCAACGTTTTATTAATCCCTCCATTATCATTTTTATTTAATATTCCTTAAACTGCCCCTGCATCATTGTTGAATTTTCAGAAAATTTCACAAGCATTATTATTAAATTTTGCTAAAATTCTGCAATGGAAATTTACTTTGCCTCCAAATTCCCCAACATTTATAATGGAATGTTTATTGATTCCCTGAGTATTATTATGAATTTCCCCTTAAAATCCACAAAACATGTTGATTAATTTGATATAAATCCATTAAGAATCATTTTTATTTAATATTCCTCAAATTCCCCTACATTATTAATGAATTTTCCCACAATTTCACAAGCAAGATTATTGAATTTGATTCAAATTTCACAAGGGCCATTTACTTTTCCTTGGATTTCCTCAATATTTCCAAATTCTCTAAATATTTTCTTAACTCCTATAAGAATTGTGAGGCTTCAGTGCTATTCCAAAGTACCTGAAAAAATATTGAGTTTTCTGTGGATTTGGTCCAAAATTAAATTTTATCAGCAAGATAAACTTCTTTTTCAATTAATTTAGATTTCAGATGTATTGTTTCCACAGTCATAGAAGATTATCTTAATTTTCCCACAATGTGTAGTTCTTCTTAGTAAGCATTTGAAAGATCTAATCTTCCCTTTATAAATGAAATCAGTTACAGATTGGAATAATACTTACCTAAAAGGAGCTCTGCTTATTTACTCCCTCAAGAAGAGTGAGTGAAATTCTCTTGATCTCTTCTTGAAACCTTGGTGGCTTTCTGGTGCTTTCAAGCAGCATGACTCCAAGTCAAGTGCTGGCACTTGAAGCCTGATCTGCCCTTGTGATTTGTAATATTCTGATATGTTCTAAATTTAAACTAATAAATTCTGAAAGTGTTTGAGTTTCTACTTAATATGATGATTAATTAATACTACAAGTATGATGAATAGTTTTATTTAGATGAAAACATATTCATGTGGACTTAGAAATTTATATCTCAAGGGAAAACTAGAATTCAATAAACCTATATATTTCCAAATCGATTTTAACTGGGGAATAAATCTGAATTCATATATATACAAATTCTAAGTATAAAAAGAAGAATGCAATGGAACACAAATTCAAATTGAAATCAGCTTATAATATGTGTATTTGATATATTTAATACTTTGGATAATAATAATCAATTAATTTATGTAATTATTTCTTAAAGCTATGCTAATTTGAGTAAAGAACATTATCAGCTCCATCAAACAGCTGAATTTATGAGAAGTTATGTGGTTAAATGCTTCTTTTCTGGGAAAGGAAATTTAATCAATTCCCTTTAATATTATGATGTATAATTGTATGATAGATAGCATATTATAAGCTCTTGCTTACTACAAATAAATGTGAAAACATTCATATAGTGGAATGAAATGGCATTGATCAATTTTGAGCTTTTATTGATATACAGGCTGAGAGAGAATAGAATTAAGACTTGAGAAAATGTGGTAATCAATATAAATATATAATTCCCTCAGTTTGAACATAAATTGAAGATATCTGACATTATTACTTTATAACTGTAGGAAGAACACACCCTCATCACCCCAGTGATAATGAGTAAGAAATCTACTGAGATGTGAACAGAGTTAAGAATGGATTCATTTGGAGATATATGTAAAGATATGGATGAATTTAAGGATGATTTAAATTTGAGATACACATGTAAATATTCTATGAGTTGACTTTGAGACTTTAGCCAAAATCCTTGTAAGGACCCTCAGGAAAGTCTAAATAAAATACCCTTTGTGCTCTGAATTGTGTATATGTAAAAAATGGAGAAGCTAAATTCACTTACAGAATCTGTTCCAATGGGGTCTTTGAAAGAAAAAAATTAGAATTTCAACTCGAATAAACCTTTGAGCCATTTAAAACCAAGCCCACATTTCTATCATTATAAAATTTACATATTATTGGCTCATAACCCATCATTGATGGGGGTGCTTTTTCAAGGTTTGAGATCTCTCTAACTATAGGACATGTTAATACCCAATGGCCCATATAATGCAAGCCCTGAGACTTGCAATAATGAAATTCAGTACCATGTTTTTGACAAAGGACTTCAGAAGATTGCTTATTTCCCAGATTGATGTTCAAATTTTCTTGTTTTATTTCATTTCCAGACAGAATTTGAACTGATTTGACCTGAGATTCATTTTCCACTCTGAAAGTTGTAGTTGGGGACAAAATTACAAACTGCACCATGGAGTTTTTCATATTATTAATTTTCATCCCTTTCATTGGAATTTGATTATTTGGATCCAGCTTAATAATGGATTGCAAAGAATATTTTCCAAGTGAAAATAAATAGGAATTTACTAATCTTTTCACCTCCTGAGGATTAACTCTATTAATACAGTCAATATTAGTGGCTATAAAATGGAACCAAGAAGCCCTAGTTATTCCAATAGGATTCAGATCAAAAATAGGTACTAGTGGGCTTCTCCATTTGGTGGAAAGAGGAATTCCTACATGTTTAAACTTATCAAATCAGATAAATAATCACAGGAAAATATCATTTATCTGTAACAATTTAACAGAATTATACATATCAAAAAGTTCAATAACTACATCAAGTTGCATTAATCTATCTGAATTTTTAAAATTGCTTTGAATCTTGATAAGATCTTGTTTAGGAGAGGCCTCATTTTGTATCATTTTGGATAGATCAGAATATATTGTTTATTGAATGAATAACAAAGAGCCCCTTTAGCTAGGGGTACTAATTCAAAATTATTTGGATGATCTGTGGATAGAATTTTATTGAAAATTTAAATGAAGATATTATCAGGTCCTTCACTAAAATTGGCAAAGCTAGAACCATTGCATTTAAGCTTAGGAGCATTACAAACAAATTTAGAAGGATTTTTAAGAAATGCCAAGAATTCTCAGAAAGAAGTACCCGAATTCCAATAGCCTGAGTTTTCTTGCACAGATGATAATTTAGTCTCCATTAATGCCAAAGGATTAGAAAGATATGCTATATCAGAAGAAGGATTTGGAATACATTGCTCTACCAAATAATCACTATTGGAAGTATCAGAAGTATCAGAATTGCTTAATGAGAAAAACTTTCCAATTCATAGTGAAATTTAAAAGTATAATAACAACCATCAGCTATAATGAACCAGCCTTTAACCTGTTTTGTTAGAATTGTCTCTTTTGGGCTATTATGTTGGTTTGCAGGTTTTTCAACAACTCTTAGCTTTTCATTACACAAAAAAATTATCATATTTTATAGTATTTGCACTAATAGGGTTTTTACCTGGTCCAGGTTCTTCTAGCAACTTCTCTATACTTTAGTCGCAAATGATATTGTCTTTACTCCTACTATTATCCAAAGACACAAAGAATGTTTTCAAGAAGAATAGAAATATTATCAGCTACAACCCTCAAGTTTCTCATGGAGGACAGAATTACTTTGATTGTGGGATGATGTTGGGACTAAAGTGACTCTGAAAAATTGGATTTCAGAATGTTAAAAATATTTATTTTCAGATTATTCACTGGATTAAGAGAGGAATAGAGAAACGTTAATTATCCCTTTCTGGAATGATGAAAAGTTATTTTTGAAGGCTTACTCAATAGGCCCCTTGAGCTTTTTAAGAACCATTTTGAAAGGGATATAAATATAATAGAAAATGAAAATGCTGAATTAGTTATCCAATCTACACATAGTTTCTCAGATGCAGATGGAGGTGAGGATGGAAAATAAAATTAATCCAGCTTATCATGCATAAGTGAGGCATAATCTGGATAGATAAAAAATGAGCTACTTGGAATGAAACTAAAAAGTGAAGGCCATAAATTGTACTCAAGAAAGGAAATATTACATAACAAGTGAACCACCTCTGGCAAATAAAGAATGCACAATTTTAGAAAAAAACTGCTATTCACTCATTTGCAGGATGGGAATGAACTATACAAAGACTTTGGAGTTTTAATTAAGAAAGAATTTGTAAAGTTTTTGAGAATTTCAAACTAAATCAAATATCAAAAGGGTGATTTCTAAGAGGAATTGAATGAGGTAAATTGAGCTTTTCCTATAGAAATATTATATTTGGCAAATACACCTATATTATTGTTGAACTTCATTCATATATTTTTGGGATTGTTATATAGAGGTTTGCACATTTATTTTTCATTTCCCTTCAATCTCAGGATTTGGTGAATTCCCGTTCAGCTTTGGAAGAAAAAGAATTTGGATGGGGATTTGAAAGGGGAAATTACAAATGTAAACATTTTCATATCTAATCTGAAAATACCGTCAACAGCTTGATAGTCTGTGGTCATCATGGCTGTTGCCTTTTAGAAATTATGGCAGCATGCCTAATTCAAACTAGCTATTTCAAAAGGGTAAAAAAGATGATGTTCAGAATAGAAATCACTATAAAATACCATCTCTTAAAATATTTTTACTATCTAGGAAATTTGAAAGCCCTTGGTTAATTGGCTATAGATTTCATAAAAGCAATGATTTTTATTTTACCACCTGTAGGCCACCTTCCTAAGATATCTAAATCTCAAGAGGAAGAGCTCCTGAGAAACAATGTTTCAACCCACAAAAACATGGTCAAAAATCAGGATTGAGTGAGTTTTAATAATCTAAAAGAAGGTAATATTTGGGGATCTTTAGATGAGATATATAGTTAAACAAGCTTTGAAAAAGAATCTCCTCAAAAATTTATGTACCATCAAGCTTTAATGTGTTTCAAGATTTTACAGGTTCTTAATCCTATGGATCACAATGGCTTTATTATGGAAATTATTTACTTCAAAATTCAGGTTTACCAATATGTACTTATCATTGGTGTCAAAGTACTTCAGAAACATAGAATTCCTCCATGACTGCACTACTATTAGAGACTTGGAGCCATTTTTAGAAGAAATGGGAAGCTAAAGAAGATTTGATCACATTATAAAACATGACTTCAACTGTATCAAGGTGGATTAGCTCCTGGTGGCCAATATAAAAAGGAAAAACATGGATACCATTTAACTGGGTCTCAAGTCTAAATGTCTGGGGATATCTGACAGTCCAGGGCCAAAGGCAAGTAATTGAACTAGATTTTACAAGTGGGTTTACTTTTATTTCTTTATTTTTTATAGCATTGAAAGGAATTATTTGAAGAAATGGACAGATTTATCTTTCAATCGAGGAATTTCCAGAAATATATTCCTCATTATTAAATGAAGATAAACTTCCAGAAAATGAAGAGGCAAGGACAAAGAATTAATTCAAAGTTGCTCTTGGAGATCTCATGAGCTTGGGAGACTACTTCAGGTAGTAGTTGAGGCAGATATATGGCTAGGACTGGAACCCCTTTCAAAAAGAGAAATAAAACCAAAAGTAAAGCTTCCTAGGCCAGAAATTCAATATGGTCTCACCTGAAGATGGAATAATTATGGTGGGATAACACCAAAATACCTGAAAAATAAATCATACATCCAGCTTTGAGGCTCTACCGTAAGGCTGAAAAGATGTGGCTTTGATATCTATTTCCTATCTTGACAAAAATGAGAAGATTAACTAGGAATCCTTAATCTGAATTCTGAAGATATCTATTTGCCACTTAATTTTCAAATGAATGACTTGAAGCTCTGTTTGTTTCTATTTATATTGTATTATTTTTATTTACCTACCCCTAGTGTGTAAATTCCCCACATGTTCAACACCTTTGGGCACATAATTCTTAGTTTCTTACCTGCTATGACTAAGAGATCAGTTGTAACAGTTTTTTTAAAGTTAATGATCTTAATACTGATACTATAAAAGAATATGTGACTCATTTCTGAAGAAAATGAAAATGTTTATCATTCTCACTTGAAGAAGGCTGGAGCATTCCCATTATCTGAAAGGTATTGTTGGTAAATAAGAAACTTTAGGGAGCAATAAAAATTTGGAAAGCATGATAAGAGCCTTTCAAATAGTAATTATTTCTAGTTTTGGAAATAAATTTAATTACTTACCATTGAAAAAATGCTATCCCCTCCAGCAGAGGTAGCATATCTCACCTTTTCTCAACTTGAGTCTCAACCTTGGTTCTAACCTTGAAATATTTATGCAGATACTTTCAGCCCCAGGTATGGATCTTTTGAATTTTACTCAATGAAAATAGAAGATTAAAGATTTAAAATGATCTTTTTTTGGTTGCTCATTAATTTAATATACACCATTCACCATTACAAACAATTATTGAATGAAGATTATTCCCCTTAGGTAAATACACTTCTTTCACAGAAAGCGATTCAATTTCCCCTTATACTCAGAATGATTGGCCGAGGTCACATGTTCCTGTTATTGAAAACCACTTCTCTATAATTTGTTTGTGAATGCAAAGCCTCAATGTAGAGAACACATTTGTACAGAATTAAAAAAATTCCAAGCCAAATTATCTACCATGAAGTTTGTTTATTCTTCTTTTCAAATACTTTACAAAAGATTGAAGGAGGATATTCAGTTGTTTGAATCATTTTTCAATGCATGTATCATACTTGTATTTACCCCACTTATATACCAAACTAATTTTTAAATGTTTTTTTTGAAAGCTTCAGAAAATTATAGCTGAGGAAAGACCTCATATAAGTCGAAGTATTCTTATTTTCTTGGAATATGTTTCATATTGTCTGGATTACTCACAATATTCACAAGGAACAGACAATTCATTCTCATTAAAATTAAATCTTAATATTTTTTCATATTATCTTCACATAATAAAAATTCCCAATCAGGAAGGTTACCTTTCAATTCAAACTCCCTTCCATATTGAGTTTTTTTACCCTTGAAATAAATGATTCCATTACTTAAGTTATTACTCTGCAGCTTTATTTTGTATTGTTTAATTGGACAAAGGAAAACTGTCAAATGTCACACATCATTCGTTTAATTTTGAAAATCATCTATGCTCCCAATGAAAAAAATGAATCCTTTAGTTTGAGATTTCTAAGGTCTTGGTCTGACCCCCTCTGTCTTTCAGGTAAAATACATATTTCCTGAATGTTAATTTTCTTTTTCATTTCCTCTTGTTATTAAATTTTTCTTGAGTTTGAGAATCTTGAAAAAAATGGAATTAAAAGCAGGATTTATTTTTATTTCAATTTCTAGCAAAAATGACATTTTTTGGCTTTTTATTCAGTTTTCAGTCATTTTTGGGTGGAAGTATTATAAAAATGTTTCTCTTCCTTTTTGAAAAACATTTGTTCTGTATTTTTTTGAAATAAAATTATTTCATTTTGATCTTAGGTGTTTTTTTTAAATTTCTGGGCTTTTTTTCTTTTTTCATGTTTCAATTGGTTTTCTTTGATTGTGATTGTTCTTCCTTTTTAGATTATTTTTTTTAATTTTGCAATTTTTATTTTTATTGTTATTTTTTAATTTTTTTGATTGTATTTCTTTTTTATTTTTTCCCATTTTTTATGGGGTGTGAAGACTCTAGATCAGTGCAAAAAGCACTAAATTTGGAGTATTACTTGGTTATTTGTTTTCATTAGCACTAATGCAAACAAATAACCAAATAAAACTCCACATCCAGTACTTTTGCACTAATTAAGAGTATTCACACTCCTTAAAAATCAAAAAAACAAAAAAAACAGAAACATAAAAAAAATTCAAAATAATGAAAAAACAAAAGGAAGAAGAAAAAAAATAAAAAACATTCATCATTAAAAAAGGTAAAAAATTTCCTGAAGAAAAATTAAAAAATTAGCAAACGAGTTGAGAGATTTCAAAAAATCAATGAAAAAAAACTGGAAGAAAATAAAAAGAAAATCAAAAAAATTGAGTATGAGAGAAAAGAAATAATTTCATTTTTGAAATTATTAAACAAAAGAACTTCCAAACCCCCCACAAAGTAAAAAAATGAAACTAGATTTTTAAATCAAAAGAAAATTCAAGAAAAAGAAATATAAACACCAATTTGAGAACATACAAAAAACAAAAGATTGATAAAATAACTAAGTCCCAAAAGAACAACATCAAACAATTACAAAAATGAATATGATTTTGGGAGCATATTAATAAAATAGGAATCTTATGTCAGAGAAATTTAGTTGAAAATAGAAGTAATATGAAATCAAAATAAAACCACACCAAAATAACACAGAAGCATATGCAAGGATATTGGCTTAGTAATTGTTCCATGTTCTGAATTATGAAATTTCCAGTGCAATAAGTCCCCTTGGATAGAAAGATAATAAATTCAGAATTTATCTAAAATTTAATTATAACTCCTTAACATCATTCAAAAATGTTTCACAAATCTGGTTGGCCAAAAAATATTAGTTTCACAATTATTTTGAGGGTGATCCACAATATTTTTATCAAATTATTCACCTCATGTCTCAGGAAATTGATTTCAGATTATTTCCCTCAAGATACTTCAAGAAATTTCATAATTAAGGTGTGTGAAAGAATAATGAATTATTAAATATCTCTGCATCCAACTTGCTCCAAAGTTCACTCCAACAACATTCCAACTGAGCTAGTGTAGGTGGTTTGGGAAACAGTTTTAAAATGTTTTGACATAAGTTGAAAATGAGTTTAATATAAAGATCAAAGGAAGCTGAAACAACAGACAAAACATTCCATAGGAGGTGTTTGTTGAAATTATTTCTTTCAAATAGATCTTCCTTTTTTCAAAAAGAAGATTGTGGAACCCCTGGTTATTTATCCATAATATACTATTTAATTAGTGTAGGAAGCTTTGATGCATATTTGCAGAGAGACCTAAATACTTTATAGTAATCATTTTAAGAAATATTGAAGATTAATCTCACATTAATAATTTTTATATAGAAGCAATCATGGCAATATCTCATTCTCAAATCTCAAAAAATGAGCCATTTTAAAGGTTCTTTGGGAAAAGTGTATGAAGAATTTCAGAACTTGGGTGTACAATGATGGAAATTTAATCACTGTTTGTGAGAATGAGGAACAAAAGAGGAGCTGTAAAATTGACATAAAAGACGTCCAGATTTTTTTCTTAATGATAAAATCTAAAGAATGGCCATAAATGTTTACCATGAAGTATTTTTTTGATTCTTTTGGTCTTTAGAAACAAAAATTTTAAAATGCAAAATTAGCCTTTTGACTTTATTGAAACTTAATAGAAAGTGATGATATTGTAGAGCTTGAAAAGCCATCCTTTCAGCTTCAACTGAATTATTTTTTAAAAAATCTGTGGGAAATTTTTTAAATGTAGAATTGTATGAATACTCACTCTTTAAATGGATATATCCTTAATTAATATGGGCCAAATTAATAGTCTATGAAGAAATCTTGCACTAAAGGTTTGCAGAAAATATCACAAGTAGAATCTATGTAGGTTTATACACAAATTTAATTTGAAAATATGCAATAGAATACCTACACTTAACAAATCAGTCAAAAATAAATAAGAGCTACCTGAATCAGAAATATTCTTCCAATTACCTCTTTTGAGGTTTGATCATTGGAGTAGTATCTTCCTAAGAGATCACTTGTTATATTCAATTATCAAAAAACTGTAAGAAGCTTTTTAAAATATATTCTCAATTTAACAAAGGCCAAGGAGAAAATATTTCTGGAATTGTTTTACTGACAGGCCAAATTTCCAGGGCTTTAATACTTTCAAAGATTTTTGAGGTGAATTCTATGAGAAATATTTTGTGGATGTTTTCAGGATGAAATAATACATATTATTCTCCAGATATTATACATTTTCAACCAAAATGAGATTCTTGAAAAAGAGAATATTTTCCATGAGTTTCACCTCATTATATGGCTAGAAACATAATCCAAGATTTTCCTGAAAACAAGAATAAAGGCTTGATTTTTTATTAAGGTTTCAATTATAAGAGGAAAGGGTTTAAAGCAGAGTGTGCTCTTCTTGAATTGAAATCAAAACTTTGTACCCAAATTTTATTATGATTATCTTGATAAGGACCTAAAAACATATCAAAAGAAATTAAATTGATGTAATTGTGAATGAAGATTGTTCAGAGTGCTAACTATTTTCTTGAGCTTGGATTCCAATATTCACATAAATCTAAAGCTATTTGGGCCAACAGATTGTTCAGATGAACAGATACTCTTCATGAAATGAAAATGAAAATTCTCCATAATAAAATATCACAGGTATAATAAAGGTAGTATTATTCAAAAATGGAAACAAAAGAAATGGCTTTAAAATTGATTTAATATTCTTCTTGACATCAGTAATTATTTTTTGAAAAAGAAATATTTGATAATTTAATATTGATACTACAAAAGTGAATTTGAATAGACATCATGACTTCTAACTGCTGAAATTTTTATCTCATCAAAACCTTCAGAATGAAATCCTCATTTTTATACCATGTGAACCTTAGTATAAACCTTTATTCAAAATATTACTATCAAATATACAAATAATTGAAATAGATAGAAGTAAAATTGATATGAAGAATTCCTCTTTTAATAGAGGAATAGTAAGAAGTGTATTCCCACTTTTTGTCTGAAAATGATATTTGAGAAATGGCTCTTTTCCTCTGAAAAATGAAACAAGATAGTTGGAAATCAAGTTAATTTTCAATTATACAAAATATTATCACATGATGAAGGTTTTTGAATAATATCCTTATTTCTCAAGAAACCGGATCTTAGAGTTTATTCATATCAAGCAGTTTAAATTGAGAATTTTGGGTGAATTATGTGTTATTCAATATTTTGAGAAATCAGATGAATGCGTTTGTTGAATCATGGGAAAAATGAATGGAAAGTAAGAGATTTCAAGTTTTGGAAAACATATGATAATATTGTTTCTCATTTGTTTGAATAAAAGAGAAATTTCAATCATAAGAGGCATAAAAATCTATAATAAGTACATTTTCATCAAGAAGAATTCTATCTAAGTTTCAATTCCAAAAGAAATTTGAAAATTTTACTTCAAATGACTCCAACATTAAGTGTTATATCTCAATTTTTGCAATGAGTAATTTTTTAAAGAAAAATATTTTGATCTCAATACTTTGAGATTGGAAATATTAGAATCTCATAAGAGAATTGCAGGAGAAAAGACTTTTAAAAGGTACTTTACAATAGTAGATGGGGAAAAAGATACTTTGATATGAAGAAATATGCTAAGAATAATTTCATTCTTGTTAGCTTCTTCTAGATTTGAAATTTTATGACTTGAGCTCCAAAAATTATGGTGGGAGAAAGGATTTCTCAAATTTTCCATGAGATAAATAATTCAATTTATTTTGGGGGAAGTATTTCTTAAACTTGAAAATCTGGCTTTGAAGATGATCAAATATCAACATCAAGTTAGAGTGCAGTATAAGGAAAACTGGAATCTGGGTTGGACCTGCTACCCCTGCCAGTGGGGATAGCTTTTTTTCATGGTTACTGAGCAAAAAATCTTGTTTCTTCTGTTTTAATGCAAAAAATGATTTCAAAAAGGACCTTATCTCAACTAATAAAATTCAAAATTAGATTGTATTTTGTTTATTATTTATTTTCATCCAGCCCATATTAAGTCTTAAAAGAATGCAGCTTTTGATTCATGTTGGAACAATTTGGACATGAAAGCTTTTCAAGTGTTTGCAAAGTATCTTTACAGCTTGTGGGAGTATATGCCAAGATTTTGAAAGGTCTCAAAGTGCCAGAAAAGAACATATAAAAGCTTTGGATTCTCCAACCCTGGAAAGTAATTCAGTATAATCACTTGACACATCTTTGAAAACCACAAAAATTGTAATAATAAAATCAGAGTTCAAGATTTTCAAAAGGACCTGATTTCAAATAAAATTTCATATTATGCCTCCACCATCCCTGGAATGAGCCAGAAGAGAGTTCCAATACTATTAGAAGCACAAAAATTATACATGGTAAGCTTTTTAAAGCCAAATTAATGAGAATAGGAGAGAAATTACAATGAAACCAATCATCCCCTCAGTTCTGAACTGAAAATCTCCCAATAGGCTTTTATATTGATATGGAGACAGAAATAGACTTCCTTCTAAGGAAGCTAGTAAATTTGAAGAGGATACAAAACAAAATTTTTCAAAAATATATGACAGATTATTGTTTAATCACCCTCAGTTCCACTTTCATCATCCCAGTGTCTTTTTGCCATAATTCAAAATTGCCCATGAAAGTATTAAAAATTGTCCCACTTTTTTAAATTTTCCCATATGGAATCTAAAAGGTAAACATATTCCACTCACCTTCCCAAATTGTTGTCAACAATCAAGAAAAAAATATATCTTGAAACCAATATTGAGGGAAGAGTATTCTGTGCATCCCAATTCAATCTATCTCTGTATTTTCACCAGGTGTGAATTATAAAGCTTGTAGCCATATAGACTCACAAGAAAGTAGAGCAGAGGGAGACACCAGATAGTTATCCAGCTAGAGGGACTCACCATAATTTAGGAATAAATCTAGCCACATATTGATCATAGAGCCTCATAAAATTGAACTAATTCATTATCCTTCAGAAAATATAATTTTTCCCTCATGGATCACTATTTTACCTGGGAAAATGGGACTTCAATCATCTGTGACCCCAAAAGCCATCTAGTGGCTCAGAATTCCCTCATTTGAAATGGAGAATTGTTAGTTATAGTAATAAGATAACCAATATTACTCCAAAGATATCAAAATTCATAGGAATCAAATACCTAGTAATTCCCTATGAAGTATTGTTGATTGTTAACCTTTTTGAAGAATAGAGAAATGTTTTTTTGGATAATTGGGACAAAAATATCAATTCAAAGCCTAAATCCTACTTAGCCCAACACATTTCAGATCTGATAAAGCTATTTGAGCCACATTCTAGCTATTCTACTGATCAAGAGACCCTCTAAATCATATCATAAGCTTAATAAAAGAGAAAATCAATTTAATGGAGACAAATCCTCTTTCAAGGTGTATGATAATCCTCATTTGTGGTCTTTATATACAGAAGGTTTTGAAAAATCAATATTTGTGGTAATTTAAAAAAGTGACAAGCTTTCAGGATAAGTTTGGGGGAATTTAAAATGTACAAAATTAAACAAAAGAAGTTCAATCTTCAAGTTATTAACTGGAAAATTCATGGAGATCCCTCACTACAGACAATGAAACTGGTGACCCATTGGATTTTGGGATATTTAGAAAAGTCTCAATAACCTAGCTTGAGCTTGGAAAGGCTTTTAGTAATTAATACTGATTGATGTTAAAGGGATTCATATCAAAATCTATAAATATTAAAGGCAAATTTTGTATACAAGAAGAAAACTTAGGTGAGAAGTTTGAAAGTATAAATTACTCAGGAAATACTTCTAGATGAGCAGGAGATATTAATTATATTGGGAAGATATATTCTAGGGTGGGAAATGTTTCATTTGTATATCTGGCAATCCCAATATTATACTGATGATACCCTTTTAAATAAGTAATATCCTGGAAATTGGATGAATATAATCCATCAGATTCTTTTAAAGAAAATATTTCAATCTAAAACAAATAAAAAAATTATATGAGCATTGTGCTCAAATACAGATGTCATGTTGGATATGTAATATAATTCTACTCAAGCTTATATTCATCTTCCCTATTCAAGATTTTGAGCTTGTGCCTAGAATTTTAAGGTGATTTTACATTCTTAGTTATTCAATGATAGAATTTTCCCAATGGAATTTCATTTATTAAGGATAAATAACTAAAAGGCAAGTTAATGGTAATGTACAAATCCAAGGATAAATCTTTGATGTTATGAAAAATCATGACTTATGAAGAGAAGAGATTTATAAATAATTTTTTGTATGCATTAAATTTTTTCATCTTGGATATATGGGAAAAGCTCACAAATCGGATGTCATCATATTTCCAAGAGATAAAATGAGCCTAATCTGTATATAAATGCATGGTATGACAGGTATTTATGGTATGGATATTGTATAAAAACTACAGGATTCACAGGATATCACCAATTGTGGTTCTTTGAGCCTACACATCATTAATATGAGAATATGATAGGATTAATATAGTCATCCATGGGAATATATACTGAGGAAAATCATTATGAAATTTTAAAATCATTTTTCTCAGTGTTTGATCCTTTGCTTAACTCATGAAGACAAAGGCTATATCAGGGTATCAATCACACACTTTTTTGTTTGTAAATGTTGCTCCAAGAAACCTTTATCTTATAATAAGATATGATGGTTCAGGAATAATGTTTTTTGAAAAGCTGAACATTTCTCCTCTGATGATATTTCAAACTTTTGAGCAAAACAAGATTTATGAAAAAATGAGTTTCAAACAATGATAAAAGACATTTGTGAGTCAATTCTACATATATCATAAAATTTGTGAAATACTTCTTTCAGGTTGAAAAAATTATGTTAACCTTTGGAAAAAGCTTCAAATATTTTTGGCTTAATTCAAAGAGTTTCATAGAAAATTGTTAATGTTATTTGATACTGTTTCTCTATTCAGCTTTTCCATCAAAAAGTGAAATATAAGACACCCAGAATGACAACTTGTGGCTTCCTCCCACATGATACAAAGGCAAATAATAAGAGAGATATTTTTGACTAGGCATGCAAACCGCTTTTTTATTCAACTGATAGAAAATTTCAAATAATATCAGTAACATTTCTAATGCATTCCAGGTTGGTCAAATAAGTAAAAATGGCTCCATTCAGAAATACCATTCTTAGTTTACTTCCCTATAAATCAACAGAGAATCTTATATTGGTAGGTATTAAGCAATTTTTCTCAACTGCACTTAAGAAAAATTGCTCAGATCATTCATAATGGAGTGGAAAAAATAATATAACAAAGCAAATATCAAATTATATTATTAATAGCCAAAGATGAATTTGGAAATTATCTGTTTTTAAGAAGAATGAATACTTTCCACATCTTCTCAATGACATGGGGAGTCAGCTGCTTCCAAAATATCTTGATAATATCACCCTTGGGGAATATTGTTTCAATCAACTTACATTTTAGATGGGAAACTCAAATTGAAAAGTGTCTATCTGATTATCCAATGTTTTCTGAAGATCTCACCCACCAGAGTAGTATTTTTATTTCTTTAAAAAGTTAATCCAGAGTATATTCCTAGTGTGGGATTAATGGTTGAAATCCCCCTCAAAGCAAAATAATAAACTGAACTTAATATTTTTAAAAGAATCTCATAACATGAGGAGAATAATGTAAAATTAATTATCTGTTTTTTCTTGGAATAGTCACATGAAGATTTCAACATACATCAAAACAAGGCTCATTTTATCCCTTTCTATGAAAATCAAACCAGAATTTTAGCTCTTTGACATGATAAAACAAGATTATGCATTTTGAAGAACATATATGGATTATATGCCTCATGGGTAAAATGGTGCAAAAATTGAGATGCTTATGAAGCTTTTTCTTTTTTTTAAACATGCCATTGGATTTGAAGATTGTAATTATTAATATTCAGTAAGCTTGTAGGGGTCTATTGATCCAAATTAAGTAAATGGATTTGAGGGAATGTGTATCATAATAAAACTCATTGGTTTCCTTCTGAATTTACCACTTCAGTGCAAAAAAACTGATATCTTCATATCCAAAGGAGATATATTCATGTTCATTATTCCCATCATGATTTGTATAGGTGAATAATATAAGGGGCATTTGATGTATAGAATTCCAGTAATAGAATTTAATCCACAATATTTTAAAGCAATTGATTGTAAATGCTGAAAATATTCTAAAAGTATTCAATAACTAGAAAATATACCAAAAACAAATGAAATTTCATTGATAATAGGTAAAAGGATGATTAAATTATCTCCAGATAGATTTATGAAAACCCATTTGAGCACTTAGGCCTGGTTCATGAATGGGTTTCAGAGAGTGTTGTTGAATCATTTTGAAATTTAAATTTAATTATACAATAATTGAACTAAATTTCATTTTTTTCACAAAATTATTCCAATTTTTTTTTGCATTGATGGGTTATCAACCATTCAAGTAGCATTTGAAGTAATTTCAAGTTTGAATTAAATGTCTATTATTATCAAATTTCATCAAATATAATTAAAATCCTCCAAAAGCTGGAAGCAGAAATGATTTTAGAAAGACAAGTGAGTTGTCTTGTATAGAAAATCTAACAAAACTCAAAGTGAGGTGGTTGATTTTGAAAGAATTTTGAGAAAAATCAAATTTTGATTGACTGGAAAATTGCAATAAATTTAAGCTAAAAATAATTTCAAACCCCAATCATGAGTTAAGCCTCAATGTAAGAGGGTTTGGGGGTAGAAACATCAAGAAGGAAAGAATCCAATCCAAGGAGATTTCTCTTTATGTTTTAAATAAATACAAAAAATATTTGGGACATTCTTTTTAATCTTGAAGTATCAGAAAAGCTCATTTTATTAATAGCAATTTTGAACCAATATCCAATTTATATGGCAGCACCCAAATTGATTGAAAGGCTCAAATGGATCAAATTTCACAACACCAATTAACATTCCATTTTAAAGAATATTTTTTACCACCTGTGATAATGGGGAATTTTGGGAGTTGACAAAGCAAAACTATTCATATGTTAGTCTCCCTGGAAGAATTTTTCATGCATTAATGCAGGAGTAAATACTTTCCATCTATCATGTGACAGGTTTTGAAATGTGCTATTACCTTTTAGTGTATTCAAAAATTAAATTAATGCACTTGATATCAAGAATTTATTCAAAAATATAGGATTTGAACTCTGAAAATAAGTAGTGGAATGAGTTTATTTAAATATCACAAAATCCAAAATCACCTCAATCAAATTATATACCTATGTGTAGACTTCATCCCTGACCTTCCTCTGAAGAGAAAGCTAATAATCAGGTATTTTTTTTCCAATTGAATTAGTGTCTTCAATATTTTGCACCTTTTTCCACAATACAAAACCAATTATTTTTTTATTTGAAAAGGTCGTTTTGAATTACAGCCCTGATTAGTATGGATATGGCCACAATTATGACCACTGGGTATTAATTAATTCATCTTTAAGTACAGTAAGAGCTGTATTTTATTGAGATCAAAAGAGCTTCATAGTCAACTAATAAAAAGAATATCTGAATATGAAAGTTATTATTTTCACTATCTCCAAAGAAATTACAGCCATAATCTGGCTGCATGCTCAGTCAATCAGCAGAGTTTACTCAGATACAGAAAAAGCTGTATCTTCATGTAGTAAAAAGATAATATGAACTACTCTAAATAAAGTTTTGACTGAGTTTCAGGGTGGTCAAATTCTGACCACCAGTCATAATATATACCATATTCAAGCAAATAGCAGCTTTAACTGAGTTGCACCCCTGGAAAATTCACAGACCCCACTCAGACTGAAAAGGCTGCATCTCAAGGAGGTCCAAAGCTTCTTTGAATGAAATAAGATACATATTTAACTGTATTTAAATGTGGTCATAATTTGTACCATATGTGTAATATTTTACCATGAGAAAAATGGCTACACATGACAGAAGTTGTTGCATTTGGGAATTAGCTTGGACCCAATCTAAGATGAGCTGAGACCCTTCCTGTGAACAAGGTCAGACCCAGGATTTAAACGTTTGTTAGTATTTCAAGCTCTTCCAAGCCACTGGAATATGACAGAATTTTAAAGATTTTCTTCTTTTTTTGAATTTCTCGGAGTTATTAGATAATATATTATATGAAAATCATCCCCATTTATATTTTAATCATCAAATCAGTATCTCTCAAGATAAAAATTTAATATAAATATTCATCTTCCATTCAGACAATTCCAGATTTTTTGAAGGCCAAAAACAATCCAAAAACACTATTGCATAAGAGAGAAGCGTTCTTTTGTCTTCTTTTATAGCTTCTTATTACTTTTGAGCAATATTAATTCTTATTTCTTGTTTGAAAACTGGCCCATAAACATCAAAATTAGCTCTTTCAAACCAAAGTCCCTTCTTAACTGACTGGATTAATGAGAATTTTCGTTTATTATATTTTTAAATTTCTCAAAACGCAGAAAGATTATATAAAAGCTATTATGTTTGTTTTGAATACAATTATTTCCCTGAATATACACAAAGCCTTCATATATTGTTTTGTTTATTGATTAAAATTCCTATAAATTACATATTTTTTTTATTTTTTTTTCATTTTCTGATCCCTTTTTATCATTAATGAGTTTCATAAATTTTTACTATAATCACCAAAATTCATCTTTTTGAGATAGATAGTCCTTCACTTTGGATTGTTTGGAGTTTTTATGTATCTGAAAATAGAAGTAGTGGGCTCTATGCAAAAACACCCCTGCTAGTGGATGGAATCAGTCATTTTCTACAAACATTACAGTAAAAGGCTCAAAATGGAATTTGAGCCTGTGAGGTATGTATAACATACCCATAAGGCCACAAATGTTTTTACATACAGCTGATTTAGTCTTCAACAGAATTTTCAATTGAATTTAAAATAAAAAATAACAAAAAATAAGAATGAATGTTTTTGGATAAACAAAGTTATGAATATTATGTCATTTTTGGATTCTACAACAAAAATAAACTAGGGTACACTCACAGGGTGTTATACCGAAAAATGCTTATTTCTTATGTTACTGGAAGATTTAGGAATCTCACAGTACTAATGTAGCTTCTTTAACTTTCTTTTAAAATTGTTAAATTTAAGCTTAAATCAGCTTAGATTTGAATGTGTAAGGTTTATGAAAACTTACCAAAATTCTAGTTAAAATTGAGGTGCTGTGTATATTTACTGAATTGGATAAGGATTTGCCATACAGAATGTAAATCATGTGTGAGCTCAATTTCAAAGTGTTTAAGGCCATAGTATGGCTTTAAATAAATAAAAGGGCAAAATCCATTCAAAAAAGGTGGGACAAAGGAAAAAGACCAAACAGAGCTGGGGTACCCAACTTTTTGCATCTGCAAGTATCCAATTAAAGTTTTCCACCTGTAGTGGAGGATTTTCAACCTTATTTAAGGATTAAGATTAGACTTTGATGCAAACTTAAAGCTTAAACTGGTTTTATCCCAATTTGGACAGGAATTTCAAGCTGCCAAAGGGTAAATCCCAATAATATGCAGGCTTGAAATTGAGGTTTTACAAACTGTCAAAACTTAATTAAGCTTAAAAGCATCAGAACCTTATCAAAAGCTAAGGTTTAGTGTGTATTGCTATTTTATTTGGAAAAATAGTAATAACTTCAAAGATTCATTAAAGATCCAATTATTAATGGATTTGCCTGAAAATTTCATACAGCTATCAATTTAATATTAGGGGGTGTCAAAGTTACCAAATCCCACACTCAAAATCCCAGGTTTTTTTTTCCAAAATCCCACATCAATTTTTTGGGATTTCAGAAATCCCACACCTCAAGAGGTGTGGTATTTTAACGTACAAAAACCCAGGTTTTTTTGGTACCAAATCCCATGTTTAAATACTAAAATCCCACGTTTAGCTTCCCATAAAGGCACATGTTTAAAGCACACAACTCAGTAAGGGCATGTTAAATTGCATATACCTTTACTTCTCTTGCATAAAATCTGAGGACACTCATCATTTATTAAAGTATTTGAATCTAAATTGCATTTAATACAGGCCTTTTCTTCATTTACCATGCCAAAGGCATCGCAAAGGCTACCTTTACTTCAGACGTTGAAAACACTGAAGCTCATTGATGAACTCAACTCTGATAATGATTCTGATATCCAGGAAGATATAGTCTTATTAGATATGATAATTACATGTATACAATGAATGACTTACAAACATTATCATCTGAAAAGTTTTGACAGCTATGTAGGACCACACATGAATCATTTAAAAAATTTGTTGCACAAATTCAAGCTGATAAAACGTTTCAAAACTCATCACAAAACAAACAACACAACTCTTCCATCCAATTGGCTGTGGAATTATCAAAGCTAGGATCAAATGGCATTGGGGCCGCTTTGGGAAAGATTGGAATGTTGTTTGGAATTAGCCATGAGGCTATTGTGTTGTAAACTCAAAGAGTCATCCAGATATTAATGAAGTTGAAGCACAAAGTGATTGTGTGGCCAACAATAGAACAACAAAGAGAGATGTCTCAAGTGATGCAAGCAGAAGGCTTCCCTGGGTGCATTGGGTTTATTGATGGGAGTCTCATACCATTATCACAACATCCTCCCAATGATGGTGAAGCCTATTTTGATTGCAAAAAAAGTTGAGCTGTTGAATCTTTATTATTTATTTCAATCTTACTTATGGTTTACATATAAGGTATTCTATGTCAATACAACTGGTTTGCGATATCAACCAACAGTTCACTTCTCTACATGTTAGTTTTACTGGGTCACTTCATGATTCAATTGTCTATCAACATATGAAAATGGCACAAACACATCACAAGTTTTATGAAAGGGATCAGTACTTACTTGCTGATTCAGCATATGCAAGCTCTCCTTGGGTTGTTCCAGCATATAAGGGAGTGGTAGCACAGAATAAAGACAACCATTCTTTCAATTACTGTCTAGCAAAATCAAGGGTCAGAATTGAGCATGCAATTGGAAATTTGAAGGGAATTTGTATTCTCTAAGGGAAATGCAAAATCAAATGAGGGATAATCATGAAATTGATTATTTTGTTAGTTGGGTTGTGTCTTGCATGATTTTACATAATATGTTAGCACAAATTGGTGATGAATGGTTTGATTTATATGAAGATGATGATCCACCACATGCAGAAAATCTGGCCAACAACAACATTGGACAAGATGTGGTAAATATGCATGAAAAAATTAAACCAATCACTTTGGCATGGAAAAATAGTCAATTGTAAATTTAATCAGGACCATTGATTTATGTACTTAATTTAATGGCATACAATGGAGTGGAGACATTATTCATAAAATAAAACTATTTAAAATTAATATTTTTTAGTTCTTTTTTGGTCCTGCGTATTTTTTGCAAAGTACCCATTGTCTCTTGAATTAATCTTGGTGGGTGTCATTTTCAAGAATTTGTCACCTACATTAAATAATTTATGGTTTATTTGAAGAGAACATCCAAAATAAATTATTTCATCATGATGGATAATTTCTGGAGGTGGTTTTGTTGTATGATGAACCATTGTTGACGTCTTCCAAAGAATTTCCATGATGCCAGGTATTTTTGAAAAATCAATCACCATTTTCAATTTGGGGAAGTGCAAGCCATGTCCAGAGGGGGTGAAGACAGTTGGAAGTGGATGGAAATCTTTTTGAGATACAAAAGACACAATACCATAAGTCCAGGCATTGAGGTCATTTAAATCTTGGTGTGGCTTATTGAAAAAGCCATCTTGAGTGACAATGACATTGGAAAAAGATTTGAATTCATCCTTTGCATTGGCAGAAATCCATTCAGGTTGACTGAAATTTGGTAATTTGGCTGCCTCCATTAATGACTGATTTTCTTGTGCAGCTAATTTTGAAAAATGAGAGATTCTGGAGTAAATGAATTCATTATACTTTTGAAGTTTGGTCCATTGCATATTATCCAATTCAATTTGATGAGGAGATAAACCAGCCTTTCTGGAGTAAACACCTATAAAGTATGATAATAATTGGTAATTATTCCAGTTATAAGTTAAAAAATTCACCCACCTGCGGATTTGCCAGCATCAGATCCAGGATTAAAGCCAATACCTTTCATAATTCCACCTAGGAGGTGTTTATTTGTTTTAATTTCTTGGCGATTTTGAGATAAGGACATCAATGTAATGATAAGGTCTTTAAGTATTTGAGAGTGGCCTGAGGAAAGATCAAAAGGGGTGATTTCAGAAATGCAGACAGGTAGATATGGCTTTAGTGTTTTATCAATGATTACATAAGGGTGGGGTAAAGTATTGATTGATGGAAGTTTTAACCATGAGGAATTGGCTGATTCCTTGTCAATTGAAATCGTAGAAAACTTCTTATATGCTGTGGTTGAATGTCCAAGCTGTGACATGATTTGTTTTGAATCATGAATATGTTGTCATTGGCTTTGGGTGAGTTTTCTTTTATGATTGGTTGGATTATTGTTATCTTTATGATGTTCTATCTTTGGTTTAGTCCTAACCATGACATTAATAGGAGGAATAATAGTTGTATCATCATCAAAATCATTCTGATGATGTACTGACACTGGTTTAGTCCTAACCATAACATCATCAGAAGAATTTGAAGAGTGACAGGGAGGGGGAGCAATTTTTTTGAATTTTAATGATGATGGAAGGGGGCGGAATGGAAATGACATTGCAACAAATATGCTTATAATATTCAGAAATGCAAACCAGTATAAGACAATATAAAAAAATGATCAGTATGATCATTTAGGGCAATTATTTGAATATTAGTTTAATACAGGGAACACATAAGTCAGTCAGCATCATGATGTAAGAATAAAGTCATAAAAAAAGAAAAGATATTATCAGCATGAATCATCTTTGAATTTGGAAAAATTCAAAGACGTTCAATTATGACCTTTGTACAATGGTAATCATTGCCTGTGGCTGTAAAGGCATAAAATGAAATGATTGAACCAAGTGGGCCGCATGATTAGGAACGGTCTGAGAGGTAAGGAAACACAGTCGTGACAGCAGCATGCAAATGGTGTGCTTCTGGGTTTGGAGGATATAGGATGTTGACTGGATACATTCTGCTGAGAACTGCTAAAGACCGAAACAAATGAGAAAAGCAGGCAAATTCAATCCTTCAGTGAGGTAGCAAGGAATGAGCTGACTAATGAAAAAGGGGAGCATCATTGGAAAACTCCGATGACTTAGCAGCGTTCATAGTGGCACTAGATGTTTCAAGCCAAAGAACAGGCCATACACTAGCCATATTCTACATTATATGATTGCCAAACATTGTATGTTCAAAAAATGGACAATGGCAATGATAAAGTACTTCAGATTTACCTTAACTAGTCCCAGCAAGGTATCAGTGGGGAATGTGAGCTCATGTGCTTCATCAATTATCATAGCAGCGAAACCAGCAAGATCAGGTTCAGTCATTTACTCCCGTAAAATCATTTTTTCAGTCATATACTTGATCACAGTCTTTGGTGACATGCAATCTTAAAACCAAATTGAATAACCAATGGCATCCCCTATGCTTATGCCCATTTCGTCAGCCACTCTGGCGGCCACCGACATTGGTGAAACACGTTGGGGTTGGGTAAAACCAATCTTGCAGCCATCCTTAGTGTAACCGGATTCTTGAAGGTAGTGAGGAAGTTTGGTGGTTTGTCCTAATGCAGTTTCTCCAACAACAATCCAAACTGGGTATGCGGAAACAGCTTTCAGTGAGTACTCATTTGGGTTAGGTTTCAATCTGAAATCCCAGAGGCATGGGATTTGGTCAAAATACCAGGGGACTCAGTTAAAATGCCATGGGATTTGGGTTCCAAATCCTGCATTATTTTAAGGTGGGATTTGGTGACTTTGACACCCCCTATTATCTATATATAAATTAAATTTTAAATATCTTTTATAAACAGATTTCCTGGGTAATTAGCCTGGAAATTAACTCATTGAATTATTCTTAAAGAAAATTAAGATTTCTTTGAAAATTGAGCTTAAGAGATTTCTGCTTGAAACTCTATTTTTAAGGTGTTCATGTGATAAACTTTAATATAAATAAGCTTATTTCATATTAAAACTTAAAATAATTAACTTAAATGAGCAGTCAAGTTATTTGGAGTTAAGAATAACACAGGTAACTTTGAATTGGAATTAGAAAGAAGTTACTTTAAGCTAAGAACCTTATTTTGAAGCATGGTTTTCAGTTTTGACCTGAGCACATCCTCTATATCCATTATGAATCACAAGAGCTGCTCTGTAGACATAAAAAGAGTCTTTTCATCACTATTTTTGTCCATCATCAATTATCAATTCAATCATATTAGAGATTTAAACAGGTAAAGTTTTATTATATATAAAATCTTATTATTAAAATATTTCTTAAGTATTCTTTTCTTTATAAATCTTAAATTAAAGAATTGAAATAATAGAAATTAGATTATTGTTGTAATCACCTATAATATATTCTCTTTTATAAAATTATTGTCTATAACATATCTTTTGAAATCCACAAATTCCACTCAAAAATGCTCTAATGATAATTCTTATTATAAAAAGTTGTTTTATCTTTAAAAATATGGATTTTTGGCATGTTTTTAACTTATAATTATTTTTTAATATAATAACTGTTGTTGTTTGACTTGTTGTATTAAATATATATTATAAGTAAGTTTTCTCTAAAATTCTATAATATTTTTATCTATTATTAGTTTTTTTATATAGAGTTTTTCTATAAGAATTATTTATGCACAGTGTGTGTTATAGTTCTTTTATAAATAATATTTATATATTATTTGTAAGTTGTTAAATATTTATATTTTCGACATGTAGTTGTCTCATCAAGAGCTTTACACTTCTTATTGTTATAATTGTCAGTGACTATAACAATAATAGAATAATTAAAATTTATTATAACTATTATATTTTTTCATTATTATTTTATATGATAATAATTAAATTTGTTTTTTTTATAAATTTTTTTTTAATAATTATATTTAAATTTGTGATTATAATATTTTAGTTTATTATATTTTTTCTACTGAGGACAGTCATAGTACTCTTGATATTGTTACTATTATCAAGAGTTTCATAGACAAAACTTACATGGAAGCTACTTTTACTTTGTCAACAATCCTTGCCAATATTACATAAGCATTATTTACTTTTCCTGTACTGTAAGAAGCTAGACACATGTAAAAAAGATTACAGTAGCAGGCCTTGTAAAGCCCTACTACTGTAATTTCAATTGAAAAACAAAAGAACAAACAGAAAAAAAACTATTTGAAAATATTTAAGAGAAATTCAGGAAAACTCAAGGAAGACATAAAAAAGCTAAAGTTAATCAAAAAATAAAAATAAAAAATCAGCATATAATAGGGATAAAAAAATCAAAAGAATGAAATAAAAGCATAAAGATTCCTTTAAAGTAGCAGAAAGGCAGATTTTGGTAATGCTTTTCTCCAGCAATTATAAAAAGAGTTTAATTTAAATAATGATAGTAAATTCAATGAACCGGTAATACATTTTCTTAAAATTCATCTTTCAGGTAGCTCTAGCATTTTTCACAAATTATTTGTGAAAATATCACTTTTCAAAACATTTCTTGTGCTTTTTTGTGCCTCTTTTGTTTATCAAAAAGAAAATTAAATAATATTTTTGTTTCAAAAAAGTCAAAAATAAAAAAAGGAGTATATATTGAATTCAAAATTATTGAAATAGATATTAGTCATAAGTCTATCTTATTTTATTTTAATAAATTAGGACCATTTCAATTAATCTCTGAGAGCTCTCTTCCCATGAATCATAGTATTATGTCAAATAAATATCAAAAAATTGATTTTACTTCAATCTTGTTCAAATATTTTTAAGATTCAGATTGACTATATTGTTCTCGTTTTGAAAGGTTCAACAAAACTTTATTTAATCTTCCAATATATATATTTACTGCTTTGTATTGCAGTATCATTGATAAAAGAATATAATTAATGATTAATTTGAATAAGAAAACCATTATTTGTAAAGAACATTTTCTCATGGATCCAAGAATTTACAAATATAAACTCTTCACTTATTCCAATCAACAGATAAAATTAAAATTGTAAATTGCTTATTCAACTCATTGTAATTCAAATTGAATAATTGAAACATTACTAAGACCATGTTTTTATTAAGATTAGCCATTTCTCTGAAGTGATATCTGTTTCACTTGAATATTACTTCCCAAAATTGTATAGCTTACTTGTGTGGCCCTTCTTTATTGAATTAGACTTTTCTTAATGCTTTAAGCCTTTTATTAAGAATAAATAACCAATCAAAACAAGAAATATTCCTGTATCATCTTTTAAAAACACTTGAGAGAGCTCTATATATTCTTTTCTTAACTTCATTTTACAAACATACAGTTATTCTTAATTTATCCTTATTTTGTGCTTTATAAATATATCCAATTATTCCCAAGTTCAAAAACCTACTAGAAGCTTCATAGATATGCTTTGAGCAATAAATGTTCCAAAAGAGCCAGTTCATACCAGTTGTATTAACTTCATATAATATAGCATTCCCATCATTTCAAAATAATCAATTGTATTATTTTATTGCTTCAATGATCTGAGATTTTTAATTACTTTCAATGGCTGCTGAAGCTTTTTATTAGCTTAAATTGTATTATTAACCTGATTCTATAAAGGTTTCCCCATAAATTTGAGGAAATTTATTATGGAGAAATTGAAAAAAAAGGTTAGAAAGTCAAAAATCTATATGTGGATACTCAAAGCCACTTAACAACCAATTTCATATATAACTTTGTGTTTTCCAGTGCAGGAGGAGCTCTCCATACATCTAAATAACTGAAAATTGATCTCTTTATAAAGGAAATTGAATTATAAATGTGGACAAAATATGAAATATAGCCAAAATTATCAAAAAATACATTACCAAAACCTTATATTAATGAATTAGTTTGAAATAATCACATGACTTATAAAATTCATTTTCAGTCAGATTGATACATTAAAATTGAATTTACTCATATTTCACAAAAATAATTGCATTATTTAAGCTCTGTTTCATTTCTTTTTACAGACACTAGCTTGATTTCCTTCAAAGAAAAACATAAATGATCTTGAATATGCACATATCAAATCAATTAGCTAGATAAATATGGTTGAATAAGAGTTGAAAAGTCCTCAAGAAGGATATAAAAAGTGAGGCTCAGTTTGTATCAATAAAAACTCATTAAATCCACCAAAAAATTGAAGAAGTGCATATTTTTGATTTTTATCAATATTGAAAATTCTTTTATGAAGAATGTTTTTTTATATGAAGATTGGAATTCTTTTTAGCTAAAACCATGAAATTTGATAATAAAAAAGTAGCCAAATTTGTAGCTAAAACCAAATATTCCAATTTAAATATTTATATTATCTATCTATAAGTGTAAAACCCTCCTCTAAATAAGTTGATGGTATTAAATGGAGGTTATTTTCTCTCAAGATATAGTTCCTTTTTGTGGTTTCCTCCTTGAATGACTGTGTCCCATAAATCCTGACAGCGTGTTTCAATTTTAGCTAAAATCTCCCTAAAAACAAAGGGGAAAAGGGATGTAGTTTCTCAAAAAATACATCTTTTAATTGAGAATAAACAGTTCAATGGTAGGGTAATTTTTCTATAATTTCTATATGTGATGGAAGTCACACATTCTGAAAGAAATTCTATCACTTATGAAAGATTCCTTTGAAACTTGAAGGTTTTATATTGAAATATTTTTCATCTGTGGGCCCCTATAAGTGGTCTTAAAAGAGAATTGTTGTTGGGACTGCAATATACATGTAAAAATCTACAAGAAAGACACCAAAGGCTGAGCTCTTTGTAAATTAAATTAATTCCATCAAGTTGGTAATCTGTGGCTTGCATATGTGGCTTTAATTTCTTCCAAAACTTCTATTTCTAAATTTGATTTGTTTCCTATCTCCAACCTCAATCCAATCTATCTCCCATGTCAAATTCAAAATGCAACCCCTTCTGTCAGGTGTAGAAATGTTGCTCATGGTGTTTGGATATGAAACAATAAGTAAAAATTACTAATAATTTACTTATTGTACTATGAATGTCCCAGTTTAATTACTAATCAAATTATTAATAACTATAATTATGGACTAAAACTAAGGGTCTTGGTAAACCCACATAAGCCCTTACATGTTTTTACCAATTTATGGACAAAAAATGTTAGTGACCTATTTATTTTAGAAAAATTCTTCAGGCTCATTTTTGAGGATTTTTTTTTGCCATAATTTTTCAGACATGGGGTGTCAAGATTCCCATATTTTTCCCATTTTTTTTCCAAATTTATTAAATTTGGCCAATGTGTCAAAATTAGATTTTTAAAAATATTCATTTTATATGCTCCCACTTATTAATTTCCTTCATTTTCTATTGAAAGTGAAGGGTTCAATGTTTACAATCAAAAACTAGAAGCCTTTAATTTTGGGGAATTATTTTGGTGGGAAAAGGAAAGCACATAAAGTTTTTCTTTCATGTTGGCAATATAAATATGTTCAAGTACAAAAGTGGTGCATGTCTGATAAAAAATGAGACTGAGGTGGGACTTAATCAATAAATAAGACTGAGGAGGGGGATAATTGGCATAAATTGTATATACAAAAATCAATCAATGTGAACAAACCTCCAAAATAGTTCTTTTTTTCTGAGGGGGGAGGGAGATTGGAAAAATATAACCTCTTGTGTTGCTTAAATTTATCTGCCCACCCCAGGGCTTGTGGTTGGGCATGAAATTCCCAATTCACAGTAATGGGGGACTGAATAGAATTTAGAAATGATGATATCCAATGGAAAAAATGAGAACAGCTATGCAAGAAGCAGATGAAAATGAGTGTATTATGATTTGGAGAACATAAATAAGGTAAAAAGAGAAATATTAGACTGTGGAATAAAAGAAAGCTGGTCTTTGATAATTATTTGAAATTGGATCCCCCATATGAGGAATGGACATCCACTTGCTCTTTGGAGCCTGGCCAACATCTTCATACCACTAAATTCTGTCCAAGTAAGAGGATACTGAGGGAATAAAAGTGTTCATGACTTCATAAAGGTCTTTATTTCTTTGAATTTCTTCACCCAAGTCACCTCTGAAATCAGCCCATTGATCTTGAGTCTTGTAGATATAGTGGGATAATGTTCAGTAGCCACAGTTTCCATCACCCTGGAAATTGAGAGGCCTGAGGGTGTATTTCAATATGACCTTTGGCAAATCTTCTGAGCCAGGTACCTGATAAAAATATGTCAAAAAAAATTTAAATATTAAAATAAACAAAATAAATATACATTGAAATGAATCAAAAACTCACAAAGAGCTTGGAGAATTTGTGAATTGTGTGATAATTGCTTTTGCAACTCTCACAGGTCAAGTGAATTGAGTCATATATCTTCAAAGCTGTGGCAGGCTTGTGGGACTTTATTTGTGAGGTTTTGCTACCCATTGCCAATCTTCTGGACCTTTTAAGGGTAAATCCTGATTTCTCATATTCATTCAATTCAATTTCTGAGGGTAGTGAATCTGATGAACTTATTGATTTGGATAATGACGCCTCAGACTATTCAGAATCTTCATATTTATCCACTTCCATATTGTGAGAGGGTGCAATTGACTGTTATCTTAATTTTTTTGTGCTCGTCACTTTAGATGGGGGCCTTCCTCTTCTCTTGGATTGACTTCCAATTATCTCAAATCTTGAGGGCTCTCCTTTATTTTTGTTTTCATTATTATTCTTGACCCCTTAAGGTCTTCCACTGATATTTTAGAATTCTAGTGGGTCCTCATAATATTGATCATCCTCTTGACTCTTGGAAATTTGATCAAAAGGGAGTTTTCCAGTCAAAACATCTTGAAAATGCTAAAGAACTGGGGATATTTCTGCCATTGGTCTTTGAAAAAGGTCTTCCCCAATATCTTCAGATATTCTTAAGGCTTCATTATTTCTTTCTTTACCAAAAATTTGATAAGCACCTTAATAACCAGTCTGAGAAGAATATGACAAAGGAAATCAGTTGATAAGAATCAAAATAAGAATTTGAAGTTAAAACAATTGGAATTTCACTGAGGATGAAAGTTTGATAGCTGAAGCCTTTCTTGCTTGGAAAATGCCTGTTGGGTCTTGTGCTTGCAAGGAATGCCTTGATAATTTTTGTATTTGTTGGTGCATCTTTTATTGGAGCAAAATTTTGTTTTGAAACTTTCAAAGGCCATATGAAGGGCATAATGAGACACCTTGCCATTGAGGGCACAGATGTGTGGAGGGAAATTATTGACATGGACAATCATAGGTTTTGGGATTCCATTGATGATTTCAATAAATTGTTTCTTGAAAGTCATTTGAAGAGCCCTAACTACCTCCAGAAGAGTACCAGGGAATCTTTGGAGCCAAATTTTGACCATGGCATGGACACCTTCAACTATTGAGGTGGAGCCCACACCCTGGTTTCAATGGTAGTTGGTCCAGGGTGGCACATAATACTCCTTTAGAGGAAGCCAGGGATTTTCCAAATATTTCAAGACTTGAGGACTTTTGACTTGGCTTTGAAGCTTCTTCCAGTTATTTTTGAAAGACTTTTCAGTGGATAGATACATAACCTGACCAATTAATCCCAAGGTCATTAATAAAAAAAATAATAAGAATAAAAGTGAAAGATAAAAGTATATTACTTGATTCTAAAGGCCCATGAAATTTTCACAATCCGTACCATGAGTGGCTGAAGGCTTCAGTTCTGAATCATATCCAAAATACAAAAATGATAATAAAGTTCTGTTTATAAATTCTTTCATAAATTTCAATGATGATGATAAAAATGTCCTTTTAAATGGATGTATTTTTGTTGATAAAGAAAATATTCCTCAAAAAGGAGAGCTCTTCATAAATGAAAACATAGCTCTTTGAACTATTGCAAGCTATAACGTGCCTTTATTTATTGATATTTCTCAAGATTTTGATCCTTCTCAAGCTTCTAACCATACTAGCTAAGCTATCTTATTACTTCAAAAACTAACAGTCAAACAAAGCTTTCATTGCACCAAATCCAGGGAATTTTCTTTCTCTTAAATATTGGAAATAATATGGGCAACATTCCAATAATTTAGGAAGTAAAAAAGGGTTTTCTAATGCTTCTTAAAATGGACTGATACCACAGGGTATTGTGTGCAAAAGTAGGGGCAGAATATCAAATGATGATATGGAACTTGGAAAATATTTGAAAACTTTATGCTTGATTCAAAAAACACAAAATGAAGCATTAAAATACTCACAAACATTTAAGGAGGAGATCTGGCTAATTTGATCATTGTACCACTTTCTACTTTGCATAACTGGGAGAATTGAAATAAAACTCCATAATTCCATGATTTCAGTTTATCATATTCAATATTCCTGGTGCCAATAGTAATTTCATTCAATTAACATATTTGAAGCAGAATGCAGTGATCATCACCACATATGATGTTATTTCTGCTTATAATGTCGATGATGTTTTTGGAGTGCAAATAAATCATTTTTTAATTAATTGGTTCAGAATAGTGTTGGATGAAGTGCAGTAAGCTTCTCCTTTGGATTTTGAAGTATATGAGTGCTGACATTTCTACAACAATTAGCTACATAAAAGAACAATCTACTCATAGAGAAACCACAATATTGAAATTAAAATCTGAAAGAAAGTTATGCCTTACTGGAACACCATGACAAAAAACACTTTGGGATATCTATAATATTTTGAAGTTCTTACAAATAGAACCATGGAGTCTCAAGCCTTTATGGGAAAATTTCATAATCAAACAAATATAATTTGGGAATAAATTGGCAATTCAGTAATTACAGGTTATAGTCCAAAACCTCACCTTGAGAAGAGTGAAAGCAAACATCTTTGATATTCCAAATAATGCTCAACATGGAGTTGGAATTGAAATTTATGTGCCATGGAAAACTCATTATTTCAAAAACCATTAATAGATTAGTGCATTATTTGGAAAACAGAGGTCCAAAGAAGTTCAATAGGATTAATCAGAATTTGTTTCTATATTATCAGGTTTGAGGAAGCTTTTCAATTGTCCAGCACTAATAGAAAGAGAAGAAGGGGGAAGGAAATATACCTGTAAAGAAGGAGCCAAAGTGGTATATTTGGCTAACCATCTCAAGGACGTTTTTCAAAATACATCAGGATTGGAATATCCCAAAGTGGCCTTTTTTTCAGGATAGAAAAGTTCTCAAAAACGTTCTCTTAATATGTGAGTTGAAATCTTTCCACTACCTGTCATTTCAATGATTTGATTGACCAAATATGGTCAATAGTAGTGAAATTGCACTGGATGAAAGTGGAATATCTAAATTGATGATGCATGGAATGTTCAAAAATAATCAAAGGATACAGATCCTTGAAGAATTAAGAAATTATCCAAATCCTCATGTTCCTCTGACAACAAAAGGAACAGGGGTGCTGGGATGGATCTGAGATGTGCACAAAACATCTACATAAGGTTAAGACATTAGTTAATTACACTTTGAGCTTAATCTGATATTATTTCCAACACTCAAATTAGGATCCAGGTTTGAACCTTTCAAATGATTATCAAGCAGTTGATAGGCTTTATCAACTAGGGAAAAAAATGAAGTTTATGTTTTCATTATATAACTGTTGGTAGGATTGAGGTAAATATACAGCAAGTTAGAAGGAAGAAATGGCAGCTGCAGATGTAAGATAGTTTCTTTTCAAAAAGTATATATCATTTTTTCAGCTCAAGAATTTGAATATCAAGACAGGTTGAGCATTGGATCTTTAGTTAGTATGGATCATGAATTGGAAAAATTGATAGTAGAAACAATAAAAAAATCATGAAATATCTTTATTCAGGGTTCAGATAATTGAAGTAAATGATAAATATTGATACATGGCTTTGGTTGTAACATTATCTTTTCATCATGATTAAGCTGGGAAATATAATCAGTTGAATAAAAATTTTGGATATTCACTTGGAACTTTTCCCTCTTCTCAAAAATATTAATTTCAGCTGTTCTACTTTCAAAGACATTTGAAATTCTATTGAATTTACTTTTCTGTAGTTGCTTTTGAATGGATAATGCATCTGACTGAATTTCTAACTTTGAAAATAATTATTACCTCTAAGGGGACTTGAGTTTTATTAATTATCCATCTTAATCTTCAGTATCTGAGCAACATCTTGGCTCATTTAATAGGGATGATTCATATTGATTAATGTTAATTGATACTAATCTCTCTGAGAAATGTGTTGAAAACAATAATCTTCAATGCTCCTTTAGCTGAGCCTTTTCTCCATTCTATTGAGCAAACCATAATTCCTCTTACACCCGAAGCAAGAAATGAAGCCCACTAATTTTAGCAATGTTTAAACAATCCAGGTTTTCATTGTAGCTCTGATAAGGGCTTCAGGTAATATTTTGAATTTTGGTGAGTGAACACAAATCCATCAGGAATATTGACTGGAAGAACTTTTGAATGTGCTAATAGTAGGTTATATGATATTATAAGATGTATAATGGAACAATTTGAGGATATTAACCCATTTATTCCATTATTAATAGTCTGTATTTCATATTTTTTATCATTTTTCTTTTCATTTTGAGCTGGATAGGATGGTCTTGTGCTGAGGCAGGACACTACAACTTCCAGGCCAAGTTGTTGAACCAACAGGGGATCATCTTCTGTTAAATTGGTGATTTCAAGCTTTTCAGGCTGCATGAGAGCTTGTGCAGCAACTCATATTGACTCAAGGAGTAGCTTTTGTCAAAACTGTGTCTTGTGAAAAGTAGGGACAAAGAGGGCTTGGGCCAATTGGAAGAGGGGTTGGTGTGATTTGGGAATTATTTATTGGAGCTATAGGATCATAAGTGAATTTTAGGACATTCCAGGTATCAGGATGATTGAAAGGATAAGTTTTATTTTTTGATAAGATATCTAACACTGAAAATGACAAGCAGATATCATTGTGCTGGATCAAATCTGAATTGATTGTCTTTGGTACCTACCAGACTTATCCAAAGCAACTAGCCATTTTTCTTATGCTAAGGGTCCCAAAGCTTTGGAAGTGCATTCCATTTTATTTTCTATGAAATGGCTTATTGGGACTTTCTTGAGCTTGTTATCTAAGTAGAGCTTCAAAATTTACCTGACACTTCTTCCATCAGGATACACAAAGTGGCTGAGAGTGGCTGACTTTTTCTTCAAAGTAGCCTGGTTGAACAGGATTGAATAATCCAGATTGATGGATCTTTTCCTTCATTTTAGATGGTGAAAGTTCTTCATTGCTTGTTCTGGGTACTTTGAAGCTTGATGGTTTACCATCTGTAAGGATAAAATTAGAAGTAGGTTTTTCTTTTGAATTTTCAATAGGATCAGGTTGGATGCAGGTTTCCTCTATTGTTGGATTCCCTTTTGTTCTTGTTGTGGAAACTGCTAAAATTGGTTTATTCAAATTATAATTGTGAAATAATTATTGACTTAAGGGCTGGAATTAGTAGTGGGTAGGGTCCCTTTATTTAGGTCAGGATGTTTCAAAATCCTTTTCAGGTTGGAAGAGTTCTGATTCCAAAATTTGGGAATATGACTTTTGTTGTGAGTAAACCTTTTCAATATCATAAGTTATTTCTGATATCTAGAAAATGAAGTATTCAAACAATACACTTAAGCTTTTTAATAAAGCCAAAATGAAATATTGAAGCATACTTGTTGTTTTTTTCCCTTTATATTTTGATACACTTTGTCTTTTTTATTACTTTTATTAGAAGGAGATATCAAATACCTCTTGATTGATGTTTGGGAGGATTCAGAAATGACAATCTTGACTTCAGGGGCAAGGGTACACCTAGTTGGACACCTAAGGTATAATTTGAATTTGCATTAAAGATGGCTCCATATGTATATAAACTAGGAAAGAATACAGTTCAGGTCATCTTCAAGTATTTGGGGTACCTCCTGAGTTTATTTCTTTCATATTCAGGAAAGAGACTATCACAGGTAGAAAGCTTGAGAGAAAGTAGATAACTTGAGATTCTGGATATGAACTCTGATTTTTCAACTTTCTTGAGCTCTATTACAAATAATGGATTGATTTTGCAGGAGGATATCTCAGATTTACTAAGGATTAATTATTATAACTAGCTTATGAATTTGAATTTTTGAATGAAAATGGAAACAATAAAAAGTCAAGGTTGCTTACAAGTTACAAGATGGAAGGGGATATTATGAAATATTGTCTTTTGGGAAGGGATATATGATGAGTACTTTTGATGAATTTTAAGATATCTATGTGAGATTTCTCAGGATCCTGTAAGTGAGGTAGAAATTAAAGACCAGAGCAAGAAGAAGCAAGAAGTGTATATGTTAGAGAACTTTAGGAATATATTGGACAGTCCAGCTCTCAAACCAACTACAATAATCCCAGAACTATGACCGGCAGTTATAATTTTAAAAGGCATGTGGTGGCTTACTTATGTATTGTCTAAATGGGTTAGTTTTAAAAAGAATTTAGCTCTAATTGTGTATCCATACACATCCATTTCAAAACTCTAAGCTTTGATATGAAAAAAGACTAAGAGATAACCATTATTACTACTTGAACCAGCTCCCATTCCACTAGGAGAAGATCTTCCTGGCCTCTGTATAATTTTATCTCTCCTTTTTTGTCTTGGCCTCAGTCTCTGATAAAATATTCTGAAGTCAAATTGCTTCTTTTTCCATTCAGTGGTTTCTTTCAGCTTCTGAAATTGTATTTAACCATATTTTGGAATAAAAATTTAAAGATAATAAGTGTGGGAAATTGGTTAAATCAGAATTTTAGTCTGATTTCTCTCCATCCCTTTGTAAAATATGTTAAGCTATATTATTTTCAAGCTGGGTTGTCGAACCAAGGATCATTGCTAGATCCAATTGCCTTGTACACAAGCTCAAAGCTTTGCTATGCCAAACCCAAACAAGTCTCTTTGGTGCTTCTCCTAAGTCCAAATTATCCTCTACATTTGAAGTGACCTTTAAATCAGTACATGTTTCAGAGAAATAAATGTTTTGAGGGGATAATTGACACAATATTTTGAAATGAGAAGCCATAACCTGAATATAAAATGAATTTTACAGTCTGTTTTATTTTCAAAAAATCAAAAATCATGTGCATTCTGCCTCCCTCTAGTGTTTTCGTATTTCTTAGATTTTTAAAATTCAACCTCCTCTGAAGCCTGGCTAAGTTTTGAGAGCTTTTAATTTCTTTACCCCTTCAATTCACTCAAATCACAATTAATAGGTTTAGACAATTGGGATTTTTGATTCTAGAACGGGCTTGAGTCCAGCTCCATTTGAAAAACTGTTTGGAGAGTATATCAGAGATGGCTGCATTCTAAGTGGAGTTATTGAATGAGGTCCCCCATTGGAAGATAATTCTCTTGAGGCCTACTAGTTGGCATTCCTTTTCACAAGCATTAGTTTCAACTATTGAGACCTTGATATTGTTGTTGAGAATATCATGACCTGGTTGAAATTCAGGTGGCTGAAACAATTGAAATATAGAGGTGATTTTTTGTTTGACCAGAATTTCACACCCACTAATTGGATAATCTCTCAATCCATATTATAATATTTCCAAATGGGTCTTTATGTATTTAGCAGGGTTGTTGACCCAATTTATATGTAATTCCCCTTCATCATTAGTAGGATTAGGTGGGAGGTCATCTATAGAAGGTGGCATACACATTAAAAAGTAGATAAATTCTCACAAGTGGACTGATTCAGTGGATTCCTGACTTGGAATATTGCTATTTGTTACCAATATTGTAATTTGGTGATTTCTTCCTTGCAAAGGTCTTATATTAATTCAAGCCCTCTGTTGGTTCTATTCTTGGTTAATCTTGAATATTCTACTCCAACAACTGAAAAAAATAAGTGAGTAATTTTCAATAAGATTCAGGAAAGATATACACCACCTGAAGTTATCTCCTCTTGTCCCTCCTGACTTGCATTCTTTAAGCCTTGATCCTCTATACGAAGTCTTTCCAAACCTTGAAGAAGGATGTATTGCTTTGCAGTAGAGTCAGTATGTATTATGTTGTTGTTTTTTATCTGAGTTGATCATTGAGTTACCCTCTCTGTGGGGGTTTTGTGATGAGGATCCATAATTTTCTCTGTGGAATGCAGATGAAGAGTTTCCCATTACATTGAAAGACATTGTAATATTAACTTAAAAAGGCTGAGAAAAATTCAACAAAGTCAGGTATTTATAATAATGTAAGTTGGAGGATATTTAAAGGAGTTGGAGGAAGAAGTTAAGGTATGAAAATCAGTTTTGTGGATTAGAAAGCTCAGGAAAGCTTAAAGCAACTTGGTGAAGTGGAAATACATAATCCAAAGTGGAGAAGAGATAGTTTATACACACATTTTTTGAAAACTTTTCTATCAAGCCCCATCCAGCCAAATGCAGTCTTGAAAGATCTGTGGAAGTCTTAAAATGGAAAATTGACCATTTAAAATTCTTTGAAAAGGGACTTTAGTGAAGTATTATATAAAAATTTAAGCATTAGCATATAGCAATATCAACATAGGAAAAAATGATTTTTTCCTCAAGGGAAATCTTTAATGAGCTTTGATAAGAATATAAGAATGAAGGAGGTTTGTTTATTCAATTACCTATTCATTACTGTCAATGTTTGAAATAAAATGGCAATAAACTGTTAAAATATATGAGGTAATGAGTAGGAGGACACTCAATCACACCAGGGGGATTTCATTTGGACCTGCCTGCAGGTCCCTTACAAGGACTTTGGCTAAAGTCTTCAATTTAACTCAGAGTTAACTCATAGAATATCTACATGTGTATCTCAAAGTTAACTCATCCTTAACTTCAGTAATATCTCCACATGTATCTTCAAATGAATCCATTCTTCACTTTGTTCATATCTCTGTAGAGTTCTTACAAATTATCAATGGGGCAATGAGGGTGGGTTTTTCCTACAGCTCTAAAGTAATACTGCCAGTTATTTTCAATTTAGCTTCAAACTGAGGAAATTGGATCTTTATATCAACAACCACATTGTCTCAAGTCTTCATTTCATGTTCTCTCAGCCTGTATCTCAATTTCAACTCAATATTGATCAAAGCTATCTAATTGCACTATAGGAATTTTTCACATCTATGTGTGGTATTCAAGAGCTTATAATATCCTATCCATAATTTAACTATACATAAGAATATCAAAGGGAGTTTAGTAGATTTACTTTTACAGAAAAAAAGCATCTGACTATATAGCTTCTCATAAATTCAGCTCTTTGTAGAGATGATCAGGTTTTTTCCTTCAATTAATATAGCTTTAAGTAATCCCTATATGTATTAATTAATTATTATTATCCAAAGTATTGTACATATCAAGTACACATATTATAAGTTCTTTTATTTTTTATTTTTTTCCATTTAATTCTGCTTTTTATACTTGGAATTTGTATAGATGTTAATGTGGATTGATTCCAGTCAAAATTGATTTGGAAATACATAAGTTAATTGAATTCTAATTCTCTCTTGAGATATAGATTTCCAAGTCCACATGAATATGTTCTTATCTAGATAAAAAATCTATTATTCTTATAGTATTAATTAATCATCAGATTGAGTAAAAAATTAAAAATTTTCAGAAGTCTTTTGTTTAAATTGAGACCATATCAAAATATTACAAATATTCACCTTTTTGTAATTTTTGTGACTTATATTTTTTGGAAATTGGGTTTTATAATCAAAAAAAGAACCCTTTCAAAATATTTCATGAAAAAAATAGCTAGGAAGAATAGGAATGTTTTAAATAAGTAATCATCAGTTTTTTTATCTCACAAACCAATCTAAATCTCATGCAATATTCTCCTTTTAGTATGATTTAATTCTTGATATTATTTTTTTTAGCTCAGGAGAACCTCCGTAACCTTCAAGTGTCTACTTCCTTGTTACTGCTTGTCAATCCTTATTATATATAATATATCCTTCAATTGTCAATTCAATGAGTTTTTCAAGCTATTATGAGTGAATACACTGATGATACATAGATACCAGGTATATTTATGGGATTTATGTTCCAGTACCAATGAAGCTGATAAGCATTTTTTTCAATAAATTCACAATAAATCAACTTTAATTTTACTGTAAAAGAGCCTTTACCAGATTTTTGACTAATTGACTGAAATGTGGAAATTAAATTTTATGCTCTTTTTAAAGAATTTTTACCAATAAAATTGATTATACAAAAATAAAATTTAAGCTTTGGATTGATACATACAAAAATTAACCCAAGACGATGTCCTTTGAATTTTATCTTTTCTCAATAAAGATCATATTTTGATATATAATTTTCAAGTAGATCTTTCTATTTGAATTCTTTCAATCTCAAATTCCAATCCTTCAATCTTGCATAATTTCAACTATTTCAATGATCCAAACATTCATTGAAAGTATTGAGGAATCAATTATTGTTTGATTTTATCAAATGAAAAATGTAATTTGTGTCTTAAATGAAGCAATTAATAAAATTAATATTAAATAATCCTCCCTTTTATGTTTTATCCCTTCAATTCCTATAATATTTGTTTTTTTCAATGCTTTGGAATGGTTTTTTGAATATTATCTTTTTCAATTTAATTGAATTGTAGTAAGAAAAAAACTATATATAAATATTTAGCTTTACTGTTCATTTATTCTGATCATATTTTGTTCTTTTATTTTTCCAGGAAAACTATATATAAATATGTGATAAATAGGAGATATTAATTCATCATTTCATTTAATTTAGTCGAGACAAATGCAAATTGTGAAAAAAAACCTTTGTATTTCTTTACAGGAGTCCTTCCTCATATCTTCGTTTGAGCTTATCAGTAGCCTCAGAGCTATCTCAATCTGTATCCTAAAATTATCTTAGAGCTTATTTCAAAAATATCTATAGTTAAGCTACAATATCAAGTCAGGAAAAAAGCTACAAATAATTCAATACTGATCCCCAACAAAGCTTAGTATCAAATGAGCTGTGATTAGATAGACTATATGAAACAAGATCAATAAGTTCAACTTTGAAATTAAGAATAAGAGTATTGGGTACCTTCTCAATCAAAGTATTTTTTTCCCTAAATTACTTTATTTTACCTAGTGTTATGCAAGTTTTGTTAGAAAACACAATACATGCTGGTACTCTTTTGGGTTTAACAAGATGAGGGGATTTAAACTTCTGATAACAAATTAGAAATACTGTAATGTTTTGGAAATATATATATGTTTTCAGTGATACTACTAGTATGAAAAAAAGCTGTTGTGTTACTTCATCATTTTTTGAAAAGGATCAAATCCATTTGGGAATAATAGCAATAAAAATAGTGAAAGTAAGAGTGAAATAAGATAATTTATAGCTGGATAAGAAAAGGGAATGCTCGGCTTAAAAGCCAAAAAGATAAATTTAAGAAAGAAGTATCCTAATTGATTTCATGGAGGGACTCATATAGTATAACACAATCTCAAAATCATATAGGACCAAAACATACCAAGAAATAATGCAAATAAAAAGAATTCAACTTAATGAAACAATACCCAGTAAAATTATTGAAAGAATAACTATGAGATGTATACCAAAGTGGAATATATATTTTACAAACAAAGGTTATTTGATGGTTCAACCCTTACACTCACCTTTTAATTTTGACTCAAATAGAACAAATATTTGTGAATAAATCATATTTTTAATTATGGAAATTAAAATTCTTTCCCTTGAAAAAAAGATAAGGATAATGGAAATCAAATGTTCCAATCAATATTCATTTTCAATTGAGCCAGTAACCAGATACTCACAAAATAAATAATAATTACAAACTAAGGAAAGATTCTTCACATTTGAATAACATGGTCAATCAAAGTGACATATATCAATCAAAAAGTGATACAATGTAATTAAAGTTTTTTCTTGTGAGCCTTAGAGGTATTTCTATATACCCAAAAGACCACAAATGATAAATTAAAATACAAATATAAATAAAATTATTTATATAAAAATATAAATACAAATTTATATTTAAAAATCAAAATTTAATTATAATTTAAAAATAAGATTACAATAAAATTTAAAATTATGAAAATTCATTTTTACTTGTAAAAATTAAGTAAAAATATATTTTAAATGAAAATTATGAAATTAAAATATTTTTGGTAAAAATTTATATAAAATATATTATAGCTTCTTATCCAATAAATAAACGTATAAAATTTCTTTCACCATTTGTTTCATTATAAAAAATTAGGTGGGGTCACCTCTGAGTGAAATTTTTGTAACTCAACTCTAAATAAGCTTAAATTGAGTTTTCAGTATTTTCAATAAAAAAATTGAAAATCCTCAAAAATTTAACTTAATTCACACCACATGTGGTGTCAACCATCAATTTTTGTGTTAAAATTGAGGTGTTGTGTTTAGTTTAGAAGTTATCAGGAATTGAAGTATTTTCAATTGAATTCAATTGAAATGTCAAAATGTGGGTGTGTATTACATAAGTGAACTTTGATTTACAGATGAGGTATCAATTATTACTGTATTGTACTGTACAATTCAACTGAATTACATATGTAAATTACAAATATAATACATGATGAGGAATTAAAGGAAAAAATAAATTGGGGGAAAAAGGAACTCTAGCTCTAAGGGGAAGCCAGACCCCAAAATCCTTGCTGACAGGCGTGAGGTGTCAAAATTCATGCAAAAGTTCATCACTTTTGGCTTGAAATTGAGTCACAGGGTCTGTGACTCAATTGATGATGAGGTTTTGATACCAACCAGGGTAGTTTTAACTGCTGCCAAGAAGGTAAAACTACCCATAAGCTAAAACAATGTTAGTAAAAACAATTTTAACTGATTTCTACGCCTCTTACACAGATTCTGACCTGTTTTGAAGGCTCTAGACCAGGTATCGCTATAGGAAGGGCTGATTTAAGGGTCTAAAATGGCAAAAAATGGCTTAAACCAGCCCTTTTTGGTCTAAACTAGGGTTCAATGATGCCATAATTGGCTTTTCTGTTGTTATACTGTTTCTCATGACTGACAAGAGTAAGCTTTACTTTTTTGAGTAGGAAAATTGATGGCTATAAAAGAATGTCTTCTTTGCCCCACTTTTCTCTTCATGTTAGAATCTTTTCCTTTTATAATTAGTTTAAACACTGTTAAACCAATCAATAAAAGATTCCAACCACCTTTTTTAAATTATTTTAAGCCTTTTAGCCACGTGAAGAAATCATTATAATCATTTTTTGTTAATCTTATAATCATTTTTACCCCTGAACCACCCCAAAAGTGAATTAAAGCATCTTTCATCACTGTAAACTTTGTCACTTTGTTTCCAAATTAGCTCTGGTCACTTTTGGGTGTGTTTTCTCTTTAAACATCTTTTTAAAGACTTTTTTCTTGAATTAATTGCTTGCAGTTCTTTTCTCAATTAATTCCAATTTAAACTTCTCTTGAAGAAATTTCTTTTGTAGCCTTAAATATCTCTTGTAGAGTATTTTTGGATAAATCTTTATTGTTGGTAAAACAATAAATCTTTATAATAATATTGTTTTATAGTAACAAAGTTATAAACAATAGAATTAGTGTGTTTTCTCTTAAGAATAATATTTCTTACTATTTTCAATTGATTTTTACCTTATACAAATTTTGAGGACAGGAAAAGTACTTGATTTTTGATCAAAGTTTCATATCCACACCATACATTTCTACTAATTAGTAAATGATGTGATACCTCAAAGGTTTGTTCAAAATATGGAGAGAAGTCCATGCTTTCTCACAAAGCCAAAGTTCTCAACTAATAAAATGGGTCAGTAACTGTATATTTCAAAGAGAGTTTATTTTTAAGGTCTCAATGGGGGCCAAAAAGATATTAAAATATGTCCCTTGTCCTTCATTCCCCCCAGCAATTACAACTCAGAATTTTATATTAAAGAGAAATCCATTCCTTCTATACTAAAACATTCTAGGATGATACAAAAAACATCAGTAGCCAGGCTCATTCTTGTTAAGGCTGTTATTTATTATCACTTCATTAAGCTATATTCAAAATATCACCAAAACAATTCAATATCAATAAAAAAGCTTACTATTGAAATACCACTATTTTTAAAGATATTATTCTTATGAATCTTATTAAAAGTTTTCAATGCTAAAATACTTTTTTGAATAATAAAACATTCTTCTTAAAATTGGAATTATTATTAGTATCAATAATAATTTGGAAAACTAAATATTTATATAATTTCATTATAAAATAAAAATTATTTTTTTGTAAAAGAAATAAATTCAAAATTGAAAAACAAGGCTTGGTAGTTTTTTTGTATTATATTATTAAATACCATTACATTATTAATTTGGATCAATTTCTTCTTATCCTTTTTATGGAAAAACCCTATAAAACCTTTGTAATCAAACTTAATTAGCTTAATAATTAAATGAACATTAAAAATTCAAAGCCTTCAATTTCAATTTTATATTGGAAGAATATATTTCTTAATATGTTTCTATTTATGGATGATAGATAAACTAATATACAACTTATAATAAATATTGATTGAGAAGATTTTGAACTTTGAATTATTATCAATTTAATTACAGAAATGGTAGGAAAGATTTAATGATTTAAATGAAATATGAAAAATTAGATGCCAGTTGATCATCCTGCAGTGTTGATTTGGAATCATTTTGATGAGAAACACAAATCCATTGCAAATAAGAGGATTGAGAGTGGGGTTGAGTAAAGAAGGCGCTGATGGAAAAAAGGCAATCCATTTAAAGAATAACTTTGGGTGAATTAAGTTCAAGTATCACACTTGAGTTAACCGCCAATTGATTGCAGCTGAGAATTAGCTGATCACCATCATGTTCTGCTGCCAGAATTATCTCTTGAAACTTGAAAGTTTCCCATGTGCACATGTTGATGGTCCAAAATACTTTCAAACAAATTTATGATTACATAACTGATAAGATTGAAATTTCCAATTATCTCAAATGCTGCTGATGGAAAATTTGGCTATGCCTTTATTTTAAGTAGCCTCAGTCACCACAATTGCTGCATTAAACAACTCCACAGTAGCATTTTTTATTGTAAATGCAAGCTCCTTAGTAGTCCACAAAGACACAGCTTCTCCATCAGCCGTCTTAGCCACAGGAGCAATTTCAGAAATTGAATCCATAGTAGCAGTAGCAGCGGTGACTGGTATAAGGCCAGGAGACAACATATGAAAAAGCAATTTCTGGTTCAATTCTCTGAAATCAAAAAATTTGGGCAAAGATATCATTAACGACATCAAAGCAAAATACTGAGGCTGAGTGAGATGAATTTTCACATCCAACATTTGGGCCATAATCTAGGTGGAAATGTAGCTTATCAGAAAAGGAAAGTTACATGCAATGAGGTAATGGAGATACTTAAAGATAACACTCACATCGGTGTCTAAACCTTAGTCCAAGTCTTGATTGTGCTGTTCTTTGCTGAATGAAGCTAGGAAAACATCAACAAGTAATTGCAGCATCTGCAATTGGCCTTTGTGATGCATTTCAGAGGTTAGATGGATATTTTGAATTCGTGCCTTGGCCTTAGTCACCAATTTTTTCTCATCACTGAGAAAAGCATTTGCCGCAGAAATTTTCCCCAAATACGCAATTAGGCAATTGGTCAATGCCTGGTGGAGAAGAAAGATTATAATAAGATTTCTTATAAATACATTGTAATGTATCTTGCTGGTGGTTTGTGTGAAACCACTTGCTTGCTGGTGTGCTGCTTGCCTTTCAGTGTCCATGACAGCTTTCATTTGAGCAAACTTTGAAAAAAACACCAAAATACAATGAAATGTGGCTTCAACAAAGGTAAATTGAAAACTACCAGACCTCAAATAAACACCAGGGCGAATCTCGCGTCAATCGTCGGCGATTGACTTCACGTCGCACCGCGGTCAGTATAAAATCTTGCTTCAGTCGCGTTAGTGTCACTTTATAGTCACTGGATTTAGTGGGTCACGTCACGTCAGCGTCAAGACAACGTCAATCGTCTCACATGTGTCACATGAGAATGTCACTCAAAGCCCAAACCCATTTCAACACTATGCGCAACGTTCGTGTAATTTCACCTCATTGGCTTCCGCCTCCCCGACGCTTAGCATGCTTACGCACCCGCACCGCCCTCCATCCGGATGAGACTCCGACACTGCCCGCCCCTCTCCGTCCTCACCACTCCTTACGCTTTCACACCCCCGCCCCTACCATCCTCACGCTTGTGTAATACCCTCCCGACATGCCTCCGACACCACTGATGACCCTTACGCTTGTGTAGTGCCCTCCCGACATGCCTCCGACACAGCTTACCATCCTTACGCTCATGTAGTGCCCTCCCGACATGCCTCCGACAACAGTTACCCTCCCTCCCGACATTCTCCCGACACTGCTTACCATCCTTACGCTCATGTAGTGCCCTCCCGACATGCCTCCGACAACAGTTACCCTCCCTCCCGACATTCTCCCGACACTGCTTACCATCCTTACGCTCATGTAGTGCCCTCCCGACATGCCTCCGACAACAGTTACCCTCCCTCCCGACATTCTCCCGACACTGCTTACCATCCTTACGCTCATGTAGTGCCCTCCCGACATGCCTCCGACAACAGTTACCCTCCCTCCCGACATTCTCCCGACACTGCTTACCATCCTTACGCTCATGTAGTGCCCTCCCGACATGCCTCCGACAACAGTTACCCTCCCTCCCGACATTCTCCCGACACTGCTTACCATCCTTACGCTCATGTAGTGCCCTCCCGACATGCCTCCGACAACAGTTACCCTCCCTCCCGACATTCTCCCGACACTGCTTACCATCCTTACGCTCATGTAGTGCCCTCCCGACATGCCTCCGACAACAGTTACCCTCCCTCCCGACATTCTCCCGACACTGCTTACCATCCTTACGCTCATGTAGTGCCCTCCCGACATGCCTCCGACAACGCTTACCATCCTTAAGCTTCCGTACTACATCCATAGTGTGTACGGTGGCTTGTTGGCGTACACAATGGACGCCATCGCCGAAATATGCTGAGTGGCCTTCTCTGCCAACAGGACCTCAGGGGAAATTGGTCAGTATATTCACAATGTTGTGGCTAGGGTTTAAATCATGAGACTCACAAATTAAAACCTAATAAGTGGACTATTTAAGACAAGAATTGTGTCTCCTGTTTCGCCGACAAAACCATTTTATTTCATATCAAGCAAATGAACACTTTGCTTAGTCCTTACCTCATGAGCATTGAATAGTTCAAAAGTTGACTTTAGTAGGTTTCTCACTAGTCAACTTTATTCAATGTCTCACAGGGAAGTGATTTCATTTGCATGATATGAAATAATTTGCAAAACATCGCCTCCTTCAATTTCCCGACAAATCGCATTTGCACCTTTTTTCTGGAATTTGGATCTTTTATCAAAAAATTTTCAAACAAGTTAGCAATCAACTCGTCACCATCTATTTGCTTAATAAACTACCTCCGCTATGGCCCGAACCCCGGGAAATTTAACAGAATTCAATGAACGACCAACTTCAGCCCCAGAGAGTGGAAGTGAAATCTCTGATATCGCCAGTAGTCGTGAATTAGGCATTGAAGTAGAGAGCCAGTCACATGAAGATAATCAAGATCCACCAGTTCTTCCGGAATGTGAGTATGCATCCATCTTTAATATTTCAAATCTCTCAAAACCTGATATTGTGTCATAGCCTTTATTTCAGGGCAGCCTCCAAGCTCTCAGAAACCGAATTTTAAAAGTTATGAGAAGGAAAAGACTGTTGAACCTTGTGCACCGACAGAAGATGATGGGCAAAATGATGTAATTTTCAGTGGGGAGGTGGAAATTATATCCAAGGAACAATTTGTCTCCAACATTGCTCAAACAATCCCAAGGCTCGAAAAAATCCAAAATGATAGTAAAATTCCTGATTATGTGCGTCAAAAGATTGCTGAAGCCATGAGCCTGCTCAAAATGGATTTGAACCGTAAGTCCATTACTAATTCAAAACAAAATTGATAAAAATAGCTGCTTACAATATATGGGCAGGTGTGGAGGTGGGAGAATCTCTACCTGAAGGATCTCGAGTCGTAATTGGATTTCCAGGCAAAGGATTAGGAAAAAGACCAAATATACATGCGACCAAAAAAACAAACAAAAAACGCCGTACCTTTGAAGCCGCAAACGATTCTCGCGATCAAGGTGATGAAATTATCAATGTTGAAGGGGACCATATTGATAATGAACCTCCGCATACTGAACCCCCCCCAATACTCAATGAAACAATCCATGATGAAGCTCCACATACTGAAAGTCCCCCGATACCCAATGAAACAATGCATGATGCAACCCCTCCCGCCTCTCCTCGGAATATTCAAGCCTTTCAAGAAAGGGAAACAATTAAACATGATACAATGGGACGAGATATGACTGATATAATTCCCGACGCTGAGCCCAAAGTGTCATCCGCTGCGAATTTTCAAGGAATATTTTTATCCCGCATGGAAGAGTTTGCAGGCGTTTTGAATTATCATTCCAATATTACTCAACAATCATGGAAAAGGGGGCTTGATAATATCAATAGGATTTACAAAAATAGATGGGACAATTTACCAACAAAGGATGCTCATACATTCCTGCCCGTTGGTATTAAGGTGATCAGTAACCGAGATCTTAAAATGTCGGCTTGGCTGCAGGACCTTGAGATGGCAGGTGAGTTTTTTTTTATCTTTGTGCATGATAATTGATTATTGGCTGTTGACTGGTGATATAAATTGCAATATACAGGGTTAGATTTTTTTAAGCCAACCGAAACAGAAGCGTTTTTTGATCACAACATTTGGAATCTCAAATTGATGAAGGAATCAGCTAAACCTCCAGATAATCTCGCAAAATCTGAACACTCCTTCTTCAAAATGGTTCAGAGCCTTCTTTACCCCGCCAATCCAGTTAAACATTTTTGGGCAAATGTTATGTTTGAATCCATTAGTTTAGTCTCATACGATGTGATTGCACCCAAACCATATGTTGCACCAACATCAAATTCAACCGATCCTCTTGGACTCGAACGGGGAGCAGTTGAATACCTTGCCTCCTGCTTGAGTAAATCGAAGCAACGTGCAACCCAACTCAGCATTGAAGGTGGCGGGGCTGACAATGAGATATCCACAAAGCCGCACAAGAACCTGGAGGATCTAATGGATACAGTTATCCATTTGATGATTGCATACAACATGGTACGTGCACATACAAAGGTCGAAGTTAATGGCATCAAAGGCAAACTCACAAACTCAAAAAAAAATGAGGCCATCAAAGATCTTTTGGCGTGTCACAAGAATCTTGGAATCAATCGAATTTGCTATGGTATATTAGCGGCATTCTGTGCGGCGGGGGTTCGTGGTTTGATGGTATGCTCAGATGACTGGAGAACAAGCTCAGTTAAAGGGGCTTTAGCACTAATTGACATTTCCGCAAAACTTTCAGAGGGTAAAAATCTAGTGGAGCCAGTGTGGCTACGTACTAATAAGTATATATGTAATTTACTGAATAAAAGTTTCTTCTCATCAGAGTCTTTTAACCCCACTGTACCTCTTAGATTTGATTTTGCACGATGCTTAGTATTAGACTTTGGTGATGCCTGGGTGGCGAATCGCGGGCTTGGTTCAAGTGATGAGGTCACCTTGACGGTACCCAGGTCAGCTAAACTCACAACCAGGATTGACCCGTTTTAGATTAGCTTTGTACTAGATAGATTGTAATTTAATTTTGCAAAGTGATTTATGAATTTAATAATCATGACTTCCTATCCTACTACTGCCCGGATGCCACAGTCTGAGTACCAATAGTAATTGTACGGCGGCATGCCTCCGTACATCATTGCAAAGACTCCGACAAGACGCAAGCTGAGTCAGGCATTTTGCCTGCGAGTAGCACATGCGGGGGCATTGCGGGAAGTCGCGTTTATCACTTCCCGCCAGCCCATAATAGGCAAAAGGTTCCTGTGTCTTTCAAGAGGAGTGGGATAACTAGGGATCCGCAGCAGGATGCATATTGCATTTGCGTGTGCTTGCAATATTCCAAATTGCTGGATTGGAAAGTGATTGCATGGGAACATCAATGTGTAAAATTGAATAATGCACTATCCACTGCAATTTTCAGGTTCAGGTATTTGAGATCGTGAATTTGCCAAGGTCAGGCGTGAGCTTTCTTTTTAGCCGCAATTAAAAAAGATTCATCCATCGCAATCCAATTTAGGTGATATTAAGAAATCAGTAATCATTCGGTTTCATTTCATTTTCTGCTGAAAGCATGCCATTCACGAAAAAAGGAAAAGAGCGTAAAAGGGAACTCGCGAGAAAGCGTCGGGCTGAGGAAGGAAAGTGTGAGTTACTCGCTTAATCTCAGTGTATATATATAGATATATATATATGCTTCCACATTTATGTGGCACCCTCATTGGGCCCCACTGAAGAACATGGGCTTTAGTCGGTTCAGATTGTGCCAATGTCATGTGGGCTCCAACAGGGAAGTCAAAGGATGTGTGCCGAAGAAAGCTCCTTGGCAGTATCTGATATCTTGTGTGCTTCAACACATAGTGATCCCGCAACCACTCGGGAATAGTAGCAGATCCCAAAAGACAAATGAGCGCAAAACGACCCGAATGAATAGGTTTTTTTCCTCCTCTCGCCCAACAGCACAAATATCAATGCCAGTATCAGCAAATATCACCCCAAGTGAAATTCGGAGGGTTGTGGATGTCAATCAGATCAAACGCATTCACTTTGGCCGTGTGGCAATTTTCTCTTCAACCGGATTACTCATTGCCCTTGTTGAATTCCGACCATTCACAACAATGAGTGAAGTCGAGGTCAATCAATGGGATGAATTATCACAATTCTTATTTCGCGAAAAGAGGTTCACTGACCCTATTGCAACAAATGGAGCATTACTGGAGGGATTTATGTTCGCGATTGGGTGGCGCAAATGCACCACGAAGAATGAACAATTTGGTCTGTATGGTAGTGCTGGCAAAATTGAAAATGCAAAAGATGAATGGCGGGACCGAGGTGCCAATCTTAGCTCGGTGGGTCGCATTCTAGGTCAATCCTTACGATATGTTGGGGATAATTTATTTCAGAAGATTCAAAATTGCTACAACTCATTGGGGGTTCCGTCTTTTGATCAAGTCAACTATGAAGGCGATATTCCGGCAAATCAGGGTGCATTCGAGTTCGCTTCCGCACTCACTTTCACCATGAATGGATTCAAAAACGCACCTCATGTTGATAAGGATGCATCGCTGTATGCTTCGGGATGGTGGTTTCAAGCTGATAAGCGGACCGGCCAAATTCAAAGAGATGCGTCAAAGCGGTGTACAGGGGGAAAATTGATTTTCCCAAATGAGCATTTTTGGATTGATCTATCCACATGTCATGGGCTCATTCAGGTAGTGTGGGCCAGTAGTACATTTGTTCATTATACTGATCCAGCACAGGACAACGAAAGCACGACACTAGTGGGTATGTCCGCACAATGCTCAAGCAGGTTAGCAAAAACAATGCGGCAAAAAAGCAATGGCTATTATGAGATTGGCGAGAGAGCGGGCTATCAAATCAGGGATGGTAATACAATCTCATGCCGATTCAAAGAATGAGGAGATTTGCAAGTGGGTTGGGTAAGTAATGGTGAGGTAAGGCAGAGGACAATATACACCAGGATTGGATGGATTGGAGTGCGGGAGATGGGGTGTCTCACATGAAAAAGGGGTGAAGTGGATTGTGTACGGTGGCATGCCATCGTACATCGGTCCTGGTTTGTTGCTATTGTCCAGGATGCCAATGCTTCACACGCGAATCCTCATGCTTGTGCAGGTTCTGACAATGCTAAAAGTTCCTTACGCCTATGCGGGGGGCCATCGCTACACACGCCAATCCTTATGCCTGTGCAGGCTCCCGAAAGTTTACACGCCAATCCTTACGCCTTTACAGGCTTTCGACGATTCACACGCCAATTCTTACGCTTGTGAAGCTTCCCCACAATGCTGAAATTTTCTTTAGCCTGTGCAGGATCCCAAGAATTCACACGCCAATTCTTACGCCTGTGCAGGCTCCCAACAATTCACACGCTAATCCTTATGCTTGGGGAGGGTCCCAAAAGTGCTAAAATTCCTTACGCCTGTACAGGCTTCCGACGATTCACACTCCAATCCTTACGCATGGGAGGGTTGCCAGCAATGCTGACAAATTCTTACGCCTGTGCAGGCTCCCAACAATTCACACGCCAATCCTTATGCCTGTGCAGGCTCCCAACAATTCACACGCCAATCCTTATGCCTGTGCAGGCTCCCAACAATTCACACGCCAATCCTTACGCCTGTGCAGCCTCCCGACAAGTCACACGCCAATCCTTACGCTTGTGAAGGTTCTAGCCAATTTAAACAATTCAATACATGAGTAAGACTAATAGCGTGTGACCATAGGAAAGGCCATGTTTCACGAATCTGGACTCGATTGCTCACATACGGGAACCTCCCGCTTTTTTACAGTTAAGAATGGGTATGGCTCTAAACCATGGGAGAAGAAAATATAGGAGAGGATAACGGCAACTATTGGGGCATTTTGAGAAAAAGAGGGTCACACAAACAAATACTCACTCAAACCTTTGGTAGGGCACTTATAAAACGTTTTCTCATGCAATAGGATATTTGAACCATTGAACAAAATATAACTTAACATGAGCAAAGAATGTAATAGAAATGGAAAATAACAATCATTCAATACAAAAAATTTATATGAAAGAAAGTATTACAAATAATAAATAGAGGAAATAATGATTTTTTTTTTAAATTTTTTTATTTTTCTAAGTATTTCGAGACTATCCCGGTGATGTCCTCCTTTGGATAAGCCTCCATTGCCTTGCCAAGGAGGGAGTTTAGTTCCTCCCGGAATTCCCGGTGCATCTCATTTTGATGAGTTGCATCCACGAAAGGAATCATGTGGAGCAAGCGACGATGCTCCAACAAGATTCGGTTGATCGAATCGTGGACGATGGCTCGAGGAATCATTAGGGTCGGTCGCAGGTCGGTGAATTCCTGGCGAGCGTCATCGTGAGAATGAGACGAGCTTGGCACCGGGGGGGAGGAGGCGTTGGGGTTCTCGGGGGCACTGGAAGGGATCTCTGGGGAGGGAACCGGGGTTGGAGTGGAAGGGGAAGATGGTGGAGTCGGTGAAGAAGAAGGGGGAGGGGGAGGGGGAGGGGGATGGGGTGATCCCACGGGCGTATCGTCGATGATGATGATCAAGCGAGGAGTGGCGGGACGATCTGGAGACGGTTGAAGAAAAAATGAGGAAAGGTGAATATGGATCGAAGAGAAAGAAGGGGTGACTTACCATAAGGTTCCTCCGTGGATTGCGTAGGAGCCACCTCAGGTTCTGGCTCACGAGTCGTATCGTCCTCAGGTGGTTGGGACGATGGACTCGGGCCAGGAATAGGTGGCTCTTCGGTTCGGGAGGGTTCTAAAAAAGGAGTAAGAGTCAGTTCACTCGACTCGAAAGTGAAAGTGAAAATGAAATGAAACTTTGGCTGCTTACCACGGAATAATTCCTCAGACCATCGGGTGCCACTCGGGCCTGGAGTGGGTTGCCGGGGGGTTTGCTCGCAAGGCAAACTGGGAACGGGAGAGTCGTGTCGGGGGGGATTCGGGGGGTTTGGTTCTATGAGTAATGGAAAAAAGTCAGTATTATTGCGTGAAGAGAAATGAGATAAAGAGGAGAAATAAAACTTACTTTGGCGTTTGAATCCCATCGGTGACAAGACATGGTGACGATCAGCCCAAGCTCGAATGTCCTCTCGCCATTGCCATCCTTCATCGGCCGGATAATCACTTCGCTCCGGTCAAGGAGTGAAGTGACCATCGGATGGTGGCCTAGGAGGGGGAGTGGACAAATCGATACTGGAGGGGACAGGGCTAATCGTCCGGAATCGTTCCCGTTGGCCTGTTTGGGGGCCCGGCGTCCATTCACGCTCGGAAATGGTTTCATCATCGTCGACCACAAAGGAGTCCTCGCGAGGGCGTCTTGGGCGAGAACTCGTCTGGCCTCGTGGGCGGAAGGGGCGGACAACGAACAAACATTTCTTGTGTGCTTGTCGGCAAGCATCACAAGCGTCGTTCGTCGTTGAGGAGCGAATGCAGGGGATACCCCGCTTGGTGCATAACGTGCACGACATCTAAAAACAAAACAAAACAGGTTAGTAACTGAATAGAAAGTAAGCAATCAAGAAAGAAAAGGAAGACATACGATGATTTATATAAATTTAAAACGGAATCAATATAAAAACGCTCTAGTCGGAAGTTTTTAAAAGTCTGGAAGGAAGTCGTGAAGAAAGAAAAATATTAATATCGGTACATAATGTTGACTAAAGTTTAATTGGAGAAAACGTACAAAGTAGATAGAAGTGGGGTTCTGAAAGTATTAGCAGGAAAAACAAAAAGCGAGCAGGAAGGGGAGTGGGGTTAGTCGAGTGCGAAAGAAAAGACTGGAAAGGCAGGAAGACGAGGGGGAATACGCACAAGAAGGACAAACGCGGGTGAGGTTGAGCGAAGTGGAGCGGGTGAGAAAGAAAGTGAAGTGCGTGTCGTGTGAAGATGGTCTTTTATACCAAGGGGAAGCTGAGACGATCTCAGCAGTTGCAGCACCCGCAAAAGTCTCAGCTTCAAGGCGTGTGGGCAAAATTGAAGCTGAGTCTCAGCGAATGCTGCAACTGAGAAGTGAAATGCTCGCGTGAGGCAGAAGAACAATGGGGGTCTGGCTGAGTATTTCAATTTATTGAATTGTCAAGCTGAGTATTGCAATTTATTGAATTGTCATGCTGAGTCAAATCCCCTTTGTTTCCTTAAATTGCCACCCGATCACCCAGGAGGGTGGTCGTGAGGCCCTTATTGATTGTGCATTGTGGGTGCAATGCACAAGTGACCGCGGCAAGATCACCGGCCTTATGGCCTGGTGATAGTCTTTGAACAAAGGGGGGGGCTGTAAGACAAGTGAATACAGCGTGAGCTTGCCTCGACCCATTGCTCAGGTTTGCTTTCGGGTCATAATTGAAATGCTCAGTGGCTGAACATTTTAATTGCACAGTAATTGAACAATTGATATAACAATATCAAATGCACCGCTGAGTATTGCAATTTATTGAATTGTCAAGCTCAGTCACATCCCCTTTGTTTCCTTAAATAGTCACCCAATCACCCAGGAGGGTGGTCGTGAGGCCCATGTTGAATGTGCATTGGGGGTGCAATGCACAAGTGACCCATGCAGAAAAGCACCCGGTGCATTTGGTCACAAGTGACCGCGGCGAGATTACCGGCCATATGGCCTGGTAATAGTATGTGAACAAAGGGGGGGGCTGTAAGACAAGTGAATACAGCGTGAGCTTGCCTCGACCCATTGCTCAGGTTTGCTTTCGGGTCATAATTGAAATGCTCAGTGGCTGAACATTGGAATTGCACAGTGATTGAACTATAGATATAACAATATCAAATGCACCATGCTGAGCCATTGCTCAGTCGTTTTTGTATGCGCGCACTCTGAGCATTTGGCACAGCATCGGATGACATTTCAGCCAGGTGCAGCATTTCACACGCTTTGGTGAAGTGCTCCAAACTGAGCCTTCCAATGAACTATTGCAAAAGAGTTCATTCCATGGCTTTACTGAGCACTTTCTCACGGTGCGTTTGACCATGACATGCTCAGCTTGCGTGTGCAAATCGGGTGAAACGCAATGCTGAGCATGTGGCACATGAGCTACGTAAATGCAAACGATCGGAAGATGCATGCACATTTGCTAGATGGATGCAGGCTCAAGTAGTATTACACCTTCCTGATCTGTACAGTACAGTCGACACTGTAGTACGCAGTACACCTTTGTAAATGTACTGCGGGGCAGAGCAAAAAGCTGTTCAACAATGTAACATGCAATAACGTCAAGCCATCGAGTCATATCTCTCACCTGCATCCCTTTGATGCACCTTGTTGGACAGCTCTGCCTAACTACGGCACAGATGCGCATGTAATCCAAATTAATGTAAGTGGGTCTTAATGGGATGACTTAATATTTGGGTCTAACACAAAGAGTTGATTCACTCCGGTGCCATTGTTGGGGCAAACAATGACTGGCCCGCTTGTTCATTGTCGGGCAGCCACACGCTTTCATACGCACCCCCGATGGGTCATACACAGGCAACTTTCACACGCCTGGAAGACATTTTACTGCCAGTCTTCCAGCTGCCTATTTTCTTGGTCGGGTTGTCAGCTTGACTGCAGACGCTCACCCGCTTGCGCGTGGAAACCTGAGGCCAATCAGTGTGGATTCGCTTCAGCCTCATCCACATTAGAATAACAATCCCAGCCTATGATTGCTGAGGCTGGTCATGTTCGCGTGGGTATCTCCCACCGCGGGTCATTTTCTTCACGTTCTCACACGCCCCGCGCAAGTTGTGGCACCTGGCTTGCAGCCAAAAAATTCCTCGGGCGTGTGGCCTCTTTCTCCGGAGTTCTGTACGCGCGTGAGGCAAAGAGGCCAATGCCAATCTCGGTGGATTAGTACTCGCCTCAAACGCCATAGGGGTGAATGTATATGTGGATCACGGCTCACGGCTGGCGCCCCCTTTGATCATCCCAGACATTCCCCCCTGAACGCCCAGTATGCATCAGTCAGCAAAAAACTTCAGGCCAAACCAAAGTCATGTTCGGTGGCATGCCACCGAACATATCTCACCCGCCCACACACAAACATCCCCACAGTGAGATTGCCCTTTGAAACTGCCAACATTGCCCAGTAGGTCCCTGTGAATAATTAACCTGGGGAGGATACGCTCATTGTTTGCTGTCACACCAGCGAACATGACTGCATGCCTCTAATATGCCCTCCACAATAAGCTGCTACAACCCACCCAATTTCGGATGTGCTAATGTCAGCCTTGTTCCACCAAAGGTTTCGTAACTCGCTGCAGATCCAGCAGTCAAATGGTGCACCCACATTTTGGCCACCTTGCCTTGATATATGCCCCAAACCGGATATGAAAATTATGAGCCCAAGAGGCCCACCTCCATCAAGACCATGCACGTAACCACAGGCCATCCCCCTTTTGGCCTGTTGCTGCCACTCATATAAGTTCCCCACCTGCGCTTATTCCTCTTCATTCCCTTTAGCTAACCCTTCCCGATCATATAATTCCCAACTGTCCCCAAATAATTCAAAATAGCCATCATGTCAACCCCTTCACAACCACTTTGCATTGGGATGATTAATATTCGTATTCAAATAAATAGTGATATAACCTTAAAGCCTGAGAATTCCCACTTAGGTTCTTGGATTATCCTATGGCACAATCAACACAACATATTCGTATATCTCCCCAATCACCAGCATGCTATTGGCTCTCTCCCGGGAACCCTTTCCCAAACGTTGATACCATTCCTTGGGGCACCCAAAACGTTCATGCACTGTGGTCCTGGTGGGGCATGGATTGAAAATTGCCAATCCAATCCTACTCAAATATTATTCGTTGAGGGAGTATTTATGACTGATGCCAATGATCCCTCCTCATCTCAGAAACCCAATCTAGCATTGATGTTCTTCACATGGTATCCAAACGTTCTATTCATAATGGAAAGCTTTCGAACACAAGATTTCAAGCTTAAAATGCCCAAAGAATATGACTGTACTACTCATTGTCAATGTCAACTCTTTACTCCGACATTTCCCGCTTCAAACTCGACGCCTGCTTCATATCCTGCTGTTTCATCATTGATTTCCAAGCAAAAACTGATACAATTACCCAGTGGATCAGACCTCCCCATGATGACCCCGCCCCATGCCATTATTCAAACCCCCCTCCTCCCTCATCAAAAGACCGGACTAGCTTTTCTCTGGGATCGAGAAATCCCCAATGGCCAATCAGCCCGTAACCTTTGGGCAACCTCACCCCCAGGATCCACTTTTAATGCCAGGCACATCATTACAAACAAGGTCGTTAGCTCATTTGAATCCCTTTCGACCAATACCCCTCTTGGAGGACTGCTTGCGGATGATATGGGATTAGGTAAAACCATTCAGGCCATTGCTCTAATTGGTACCTCCAAGGAGCGGATGATTGCAAACCCCCATCGCTCCACGCCCACCATGATCATCTGCCCCCCTCGCTTAATTACCAACTGGCAATCAGAAATATCCAAGCATGCTCAGGCTGGAGCACTGCATGCCAAAATCTACCATGGTCCCACTCGTCACTCATTATCCCAAGCCGACATCTTAAAATATGATATCATCATCACTTCTTACAATACTATCACCCAAGAATTTAAGCAAACCAATCCCTCTACATCATTCATTTTTCAAATCAATTGGCATCGTATAATCTTGGATGAAGCACAGTGAGTGGCTGAGCTTAAATGATTCAAATTACCTTTTATATCCAATAACCCTTGCCCCCTCTTATAGCTATATTCGCTCTCAATACACTGCCACTCACCGTGCCATTAATAGCCTCCTTTCATCCCGTCGAATATGTTTAACGGGCACACCTATTCACAACACCATTTATGACCTTTTGGGCATAATATCCTTCATCACTCAACCCCAGAGCGCCGATCAAGATAACTGGTCACCATTCATCCTGAGTAGTCTTTCAAAAGGTTGCAATGATATTTTGCATTTGGCATTGCGGCATTTAAGTTTGCGCCGCACCAAAACCACACATCTCGAATCTCTCCCCACTATTAGCCATCATTATGAGCTGCTCCCACTCAACCCGACCATGCAGCAAGAATATTCCACATTATATGAAGAATTCCTATCATCCAAAAGCAAAGGACCAGGAGAGTTTTTCAGAAATATTAATAAGCTGCGAATATGTTGTAACCATCACATCATGCTTAACACAATTGCGGAGGCGGAGCTGGAAGACCCCGAGGGCAGGAGCACTCAGGATAACTCCCCAAGAATCACACGAACTATTGTGGATGTGGAAACATGCATGATGAGTAGTAAAATTGCACACCTCCTACAAAGCTTAATGAAGAACAAACAAACAAGGTGTGGTCCAACGAAATCGGTGGTTTATACCCAATGGACCCAATTTCTAGATTTGTGCGTTAATTCTAATATGCATCCATTACCAATTGACTCCATCTGACTTTTTTATATTGTAGAATTGGTATTGCTCTTGCCCATCACTCTATCCTTTCAGCACGAATTGATGGAACAATTACACCACGAGCGCAGGACAAGGCGCTTGAGAATTTCTTCAATAATCCTGAATGTGAAGTACTCATTGCATCCATTGCCGCGGCTGGAACTGGCCTCAATATAACTTGTGCTAATGTAGTCTATTTAATGGTGAGGGGCCCCCCAAAATTCTCCCCTGATTTTCGGACCCTGACATCCACATTTCCAGGAGCCCAATTGGAACCCAGCCATTGAGGCTCAGGCTGTTGATCGTCTACATCGTATTGGCCAACAACGACCTGTACAGGTCATCCACTATATCACTCCTCATTCAGTTGAGGTCAACATGCGGAAGGTACCTTTCAAGCTCATCTTTTACTTGATTGTATTACTATTCTGAAATCATTCCTTATGGGAATGCCATATTCCAATTACCAATAGGTCCAAGAAAAGAAAAAATCATTAACTGCGTGAGCCTTACTGATATTATATAATTTGTGATTGACAAAGTTGATAACTCCTGTTGACTCTGGCACAGGTCCACAATTATGAACACCATGAGCTGGATCGAACTTCTTCAATATTTCCTCAATGAAAATGAGCAATAGAGTATTATTGCAAGGGAGACGGTGATACATTTCAATTCATATTGTCTATATTCTAACATATTTAGCAAGTTGTTGCATCCTTAAGAGATAATAATCAGATTTTATTACACCTGCACAAATAATTCACAAAATTTTAATTTGTCACAGTGCTATACCGTGACCAATTACTAAGTTATTGCAGAGCATCACCATTAGGCCTAATAACTGGCATGTCAAGTATCTTGAGGGCGCTAGTCTGCATCTTACTACAGCCTTTGAGCCAATCTTGATCAAATACCTGAAATGATAGGCCTTCCGGAATATCACCATCATCTGTCGATCGTAATTCTGGCAATCTATCAATAGTTTTTTTTACCCTTTTTTTTAATCCGATTACAAAACTCTATGTCTCTATCCATTTTCAATACCAAATCATTAAATAACTGGGAGCGCCAGCGTAATCCCACTTTGCGGTAAACTTGACGGCCATTTTCCAGTACCTCCTCAGTATCTGAGCATACTCGAGGGTCATTGAATTGTGATGCTAGGATGGGAAATTTAGCCGTATCACACCATTCACGACGGCGCTCACAGGTCTGCACATAATCAAGTAGATCATCATCAGACTTGGTCCACAATGAAGAAGAGATACAGTAACTAAATCTTTGACGAATCTTTGCGAGCTTTTGATTCTCTTTCTTTTTTACCAAATACTCGGCATCCTTTTGAATAGACTTCCATTCTCTTTTCAAATAAGTGAAATATCGCTCCATTAAAGCCGCCACGACCCCATAGTTGTTATGATCCTTGTTCCAACAGTAGTGATGATACTCAGTGCTGACAAGTGCGAGACGGAATGTACGGTAAAACACCATAGACATCAGCTCGTTGAACGGATGTTGCCATGAGCTCTCCCAGTCCCAAGTGAATCGCTTTAGTCCTAGCTTGTGGAGCTCATTTTCGCAGTAGCTTTGGAAACCCTGAGACTGAACCTGTGTTGATGGCTCATTGAACACATCCTCGGGGACATAACCGAGATGACCAGCCACTTGAATTGCAATTTCACGCTCTTCTGTGCTGGGTGGTGTTGGTAGTGAGGAAAAATCCTTATCCCTAACTTTGAGTAGGAACAGGCAATGTGCGTGTACTGCTGATCTCATTCCATGGACATTCTCTGGAAGTTCTGCCTTCAGCCATTTTTGTTGCTCCTTCTGGCTTGCACGTTTCGCCACATTGTGAGCTTTGCGGGCCTGGTTCCTTTGCTGTCTGACCTCGGATTGTTCAAGCATACTCTGGGCGAGGCCCAGCTGAGGATGGGTGAACTCACTATTTGATTGAGTGCCTTGCTCATGCGCTGTGAAATTGTCCCTCCTTGGTTCATCATTTCTTTCACTTTGAGTCGGAGACATGTTCTCATCCTCATCATCCACCATTGTTTCTCTTGATGTACTGGCATGACCCGTTCTTGGTTTGGAGGCATATGGATGATGACGTCCACTGACTTTCTCTTTATGGACCAGAGGTGAAGACGCATAAAGTTCATCCCCTGCTATGCAAATCATCAGTTAACACATTAAAACATTAATGAAGACTGGTCATCCTCACGATCTTCAATTGGCTCCTGAGATCGGACTGACTTGCCTTTAGGTGCCATATCTAACCCATGAAACAAACATATCAAATCATGAATAAGTTTCTACTCCAAAATTCAAATGACTTACTTTGATGAAGCGTCAATACTGGATTTCCCTCCGACAGACCGCTCCAAGTTACATTTTCCAAAGGTCTTTTTCGTCGCCCCCCATCCACGCGCCTTTCATCACCCACATGAACCTGCGATCCTGATGGAATATTGAGGGTTGGCTGTTTACTTTGGCCAAAGGGATCCTGGGATGCGACTGGACTCCGACCGGGATTAAGGAGGAACTCACGTGGAAATTTTGATTGGGGATTAGCGTGTGAGGAGATTTGAGGTGTGCCTTCTGGCCCCTGAGACACATGAATTTGTGTATTAGTGGGATTCGGGGGAATTGGAGTGACGGAAATATTTGGGATCGACCAAGTGCTTGAAGTTGGAGCCTTTGGATTGCCCACATCAATGTTAAGACCTGATACATTCATTGAGGATGCGATAGGGGTTGTGAGAGGAATGTTGGGGCTCAATGGTGACTGTGTTTGAACATATTCTATGCTAGATTCACTATTTGAGTCATGAACAGAACCTGAACGGGATTTATGTGACTTGAAAGATGACATAAGGGCCGAAAAAGTACAGTAATATTTTTAACTAGATAAAACACCTCAGTATTATGATAAAATAGAGTGATATGAGATGAAATCTTTTCAAATTTAGAATAGAGAAATTCTATGAATAGTTGGAACTAAGTGTTGTGTGGAAGTCGGATAAGACTCTTTTGAGGAGAATCCTCCCTGCCTCCTCTTGAGCTCCTCCGCTTTTGTCGGAAACCACCCTGCACGGCCTACCAGCATATAATGTGATATTTCCTTGATCTGAAAGGGGACCCATCATCCATAGGTAATCATATTTGGTAACATTTCCGCCTCCCCATTGTCACATTTTGTGAATTATCCAAACTGCCAATATATGCATTGAAATTCCCCAACATTGTACATCTGTAAAGGGGTATATTCATGAAGGATTTACCCACAAAAGAGACATCACCTTTTCACGAAAGGCAAGAAAATCCAAATCACATTCCAACTGATTCAAAGCCCGCCGTACTCAAACCAAATACCAAGACTTTAGCTGCACTCCAACCCCTTATGTAATAGAGTTATATAGTTATGTCTGTAATAAGGTTTAAACCATGTACGATGGCGTGCCAGCGTACATGGATTAAATGTTAATCCCCTCAATTCAATGGTAACACTTCACTAATGGAACCCCCTCAATGGTCAAACCCGCACTATCACAATGTGTAAATAAACTAGAATATGTATGAGCATTGAGCAGCATGGCATTTTACCCAATTAAACGCCTAACCAATTCCGCCATCCAGATGAGACATGTTAAACTTTATCCACTGCAGCTCATGCTCCATTACAAATGGGATAAAATCCTCAGCTGGCTCAAATCATCTCCCGCTTCATAAATAATCACTGAATTTTATTTCCAATTAATAACACTCCTAAACACTTTCACATCAACCATAGATATTTATACACAAACCAACCGTACTCCCAATTCCTGCAACAATGACAACCCGGCCATATTCCTCAATGCGTATATGCATGTGTCAACACTGCTCAACTCAAACACATTCTTCCCCTGAGGGTGATAGGCAAGGAGTTGCCTTCACACCTTTCCAATATAAACAGCACATTAAAAAGCTCAAATCAACCATTGCACCCAAATCCCTTCCAAACATCCCTACTTCTGCATCAGGATCTGGGTGCCCACAAATTCTATTGGATCAAATCTTCCCAGCTGATTATTCACGTTTGACCCAAAGCACTTTCTCAACTCCTGCGGGTCTCAATTCAACTGCACAGAAACCATATAGTGGCAGTCAAACCCTTCCCCCACAAGACCTAGGAATGATAATATCTGCCATTCTATCATTAAGGTATAATTTACCCCGCAGGGCTTCACGCATACTCAACCCCGCCCTGAACCTGCTGATCAAGTCCAGTATCTCAAGCTCAGCTGGTCCCCCCGCTCCTGCATTCCATATACCTCAAGATCTGAGTACCATATTTGAACATCTCCAATTGGAGCCAGTGATTCAAAACTATATATGTTGTCCTCAATGTTTCTCTCTTAATGGCCTTACTGAATCAGTCACAACTGACCAACCCCACTGTCAACGCCATAATGACCCAAATGATCATGATCCCCCTTGCACACAATCATTAGGCAAATTCATCTATTCATCTGAACCCCAAACCCAAAACACAACCAACATGAAGCAAAAATTTATACCAACAAAACATTTCATTTATCAACCATTCAAAAATTGGCTTGCCAGATTCCTCCAGCGGGCTGGAATTATGGACATTCTGCATCAACATCAACAATCCCAAACTCCCGAAGATTCCCCAAAACGTGACGTCTGGGATGGATTGGTCTGGAGACGCTTCACTGGCACTAGAAATATCCATGACCCCCCATTCATGTCCATTCCTGGTGCATTGGCCTTCTCCATATATGTGGACTGGTTTAATGCACATGGAAAGTCAACCCGGTTGGCTAGCATTGGACCTATCATGCTTATTTGTCTTAATCTCCCCCCAAGTGAAAGATTGAAGCCCGAGAATGTCTATGTTGCAGGAATCATCCCTGGTCCGAAGGAGCCAACTGCGCTTCAATTGAATTATCTATTAATGCCACTCATCAACGAGCTCAAAGAGCTATGGCAAGGTTACCATTTTGCACCCACCTCAACAGGTCCATCAGGATCCTTTATCCGTGTTGCCATCCTCACAGCCATTGCGGATGTGGTTGCCATGCGCAAGCTTACTGGATTTATTTCCCATTCAGGAAACCACTTTTGTAATTTTTGCACCATTCACAAAGCTCAAATTGAAGAAATTGGTCCTCAATTTCACTACACGCGCTCATACCAAAGTCATAAATCAACCATTGCCAAATGGCTTCGGGCAACCCCACAACAAAGACAAGCAATTTTCTCTGAGTATGGAGTGCGATATTCAATTTTGGAAGACCTTCCGTATTGGGATGCAACCAGAATGGTTAATCTTGACATAATGCATAATTTAATACTTGGAATTTTGAAGGATCATGCAACTTTCAAATTGTGCATTCCAGAGGCGAAATCAAAAATTTACTTCAGGTCCCGCAGGAAATCCAATGACACCAACAGTTCAGACTCAGATTCCATGACCTCCAACAGCTCTCTTGATAAAATCACATTGAGAGAGGCCCGCTCCCTGAGAAGAGACGCAGCAAAAATAATAAATGAGCCACTCCCCACTACTTCCACCCGAAAAAACTACTTCCCAATGCCCACCCCTAACACAGAACATCCATCTAGTGGTTCTGCGGAGATTCCTTCATTTGATGCCGATTACATCCCCACTTCTGAAATACCCTCTGAATTGGATATCACTGCACTGAGTGATCACCAGATCAAGGGTGAGGCTCTTGAGCATCTCCGACAAATCATATCTGAGACCATAATTCCCTCATCATGAACAAGAGTTCCCCGCAAAATGGGTTCCCCCTCTCATGGTAGCTTAAAAGCCGCTGAATGGGCTCTCTTATATAAGGTCTATATTCCATTTCTAATGCTCAGTCAACAGATGTCATTAGATGCACACCAATCTGCCAACACTCAAAGAAAAATGGGTCAGTCAGAAGAACTTGCAAATGAACTAGCCAAGAATACATTCCATTTGATTAGTGCTATCAACATTGCCACAAGCTGGACTGTTTCAATAGATGATGCGACTGCATTTGCTGAACATTGGAAAAAATTCCGCCTTTCCAATCAACACCTGTTCCCAAAACAGAAAAGTAAACCAAATCATCATTTTGCTGATCATATTCCCGAACTCTTCCAACGTTGGGGCCCAGCACAAGCCTCAGCCACATGGGGTTATGAGCGCTTGATTGGAGTATTTGCAAAGATGCCAACAAATAACAAGATATGTAAGTCAATTAATAAGATCAATATATTCACATTGATTAAACACCTGAACTGAATAAGACTAACTTTTTGCAACTCTGAATAGATGATATAGATAAAACCTTACTTCAACATATCTGTCGATGTTCCAACCTTTCCGTTCTCCTGAAATCCCCATCTGTGCCATGTGAAATAAAACAGCTTTTCGAATCACAGCCACCTGCCGTGTTCAATCACCATAAATATAACAAGCCATCCCGCCATGACCAACAAAATTATGATTGCCTGGTTGAGTACTTACAGACTTTTCATGCAACAAGGGAAATAGTTGATTGGATCAGCTTAGACACTACCGTGCAATCCACAAGTCCTCCCACTTCAAGGATTGTCTCACCTTGGTATTTTCCAGTTTCAAACATTAATATTGGGAACAATATATTTTCAACTGAATCCAAAAATATCAGCAACAGTGTGATATGTTTTCTGAGGGGCAACTCACGACAATTTGGTATTATTGATAGCATTTTCAAAGTCTCTGAGCCATCTAGCATACTGAACAATAACTTTCTGATTTTAAAACCTTTGAAGATTGATGTGAATTTCCTACCAGATTGGCCGCATCTGAATATTTATAAAGCTGTTGGTTTTGATGATGGACACTTGATTATATCTGAAGAAGAAATAGAAGGTAACTGTGGATTGTATGATAACAAAGCTCTGTCATGTGGACTGCTTGTAATGATAAAGCCGTTATTTCATGATATTTAGTCTACTAAAATGCAAATCTCTCAGATTCATTAGCAATTTTGCTAGTGAAATAATTGCCTCAAAATTTAGTGACAGAGACATGCCATTGTGACAAGCAAAGCCCATTATTTCACATTGCCACAAAGAACTTACTATTTTGACATTGGGTACAGTGTGAATAAGCCAAGTCCAATGATCAAATGACCCATACACTCACCTTTCACAGCATCCAAGATTTCTAACTGCGCCATCATCATGTTGGAAGCGGAATCGGCTTTTGCGTACCCACACCCGCATGTGCACCCGCACGCGCCAATGCACACGCACACGCACACCCACCGGCACGCGCCAATGCACACGCACACGCACACCCACCCGCACACGCCAATGCACACGCAAACCCACCCGCACACGCAAACGCACCCGCCCCCACGCATGCACACGCACACTTCATGGATGACCTGGTGAAGTCAAACCCCCCGCCTACATCAAGACTGGCTGAAGGACATCTTTGATGTGTGTGTGTGCAAACAGGCGGGTCTGGTGTAATTTTTACCAATCATCGGACGGTTGTGGGATGATCAGGCGGTGAGGAATCTGAGTTGAAGGCACAGGGGAACCAATATTATTGGATGTCACAGGATTTGGTGTAAGACCAGAGTGTGACGTGTGCTCGACGTTCGCTTGATTTTCGCTTGACGTGAGCTCGACTTTTATCCTGCTTGACGTTTGCTTGACGTGAAGTCAATCGCCGACGATTGACACGAGATTCGCCCCGGTGAAACGATTGAGTCATAACCAGGATAAGTAATGCAGCCGTCCCAAGAGAAGGTCTCATTTTGAAGGTTGGCCAAATCATCGCCTTGTATTTCTATTAGTTTTCAAAATTTTGCATGCTGAGTTTAAGCTGTATCATCATATACTTTTAAGTTACCCAATCAAACTTTAACTCGCATTTTGGAGCTGTTAAAAAAGATAGAAAAATAGGAAGAATTCAACAAAAGGGTTGCTAATATGGCACCATTGTCATTCAAAATAAACACTATCATGCACATCTTGATGGTCTGCTGTAATGCATCGGCTGAAAATCCATCAAAAATCAATGAATAATATCATGCGCTGATCAATTGTCGGAGGAGATGGACAATTTGCCTGACCAAAGGGTAAAAGAAACCCTTTGTAATATCTTGATCAGAATGTCCTTTGCTGCCACATCAACTCCAGCCTGACCAAATGGTGCTTTTTGTGTTGTTGGAGGTAGTTTGCTTATGCTTTGCTGTAATCCTCTACTGGTGCATCTCGGACCTCACAAGGGATCAAAATAAAGCCTTTTTTCTAAATTGCCCTATTCAGTCTAGTCAAAGTTATAAATTTGGCCTGTCAATGCAGAAATATTTTGAAAGGGTAAGTAAAAGTAGACGAAAATTAAATACTAACCAAATCTAGAGCAATTGTGCCAAGTTGGGCCACTTGAAATAGACTAATATAAAGTTTGTGATCATCCCTTTGCTGCCAAAAATAATCCCATGTCCACTTGTAAGCTCTTTGATTAAATTCATGATTAGTGGCAGCAATGGCAAATGACCACAATCGGCACGCCTTGTTTTCAGTAACAGATGGATTCCCTGGGTGAAATCCAAGAAAATCTTGGCATCTGGTGTAAAAATGAAACAGATCTAAAGTGTCCCAGTATTGGTCAGCATCAATTGAAAACACTAGTTCACTCAAAGTAAGCTGATAGTTACTCTTGGAAAAATGTTTTTTTGGATACTTGCATAGGACTAATTGTCCTTCTCCACTGACAGGCTTGAGGATATATTGATGATCAGGCAGGGTGCTAGCTTTGGAATCAGAGTTTTTGGATTGGGATTTCATCTTGGTGAAATGTTGTGGATGTTGTTCTGGAGCCAGATGAGAAAGGAAAATTGGATCAGGGCTGAAATAAATTGCTAGTAAGTCTAGCATTATCAATTTATGGACACCAGCCTTTGCTCTAACAATAAAAGATTTGCAAAATTTGCATATGTTGAAACAGCAGAGAGATCAGCCAAGGTGAGGCCAATGGGAAAAGGTTGGCCCAGGACCAAGATTTTGTCTTCATAGCAAATGTGAATATTTTCAACTCATATTTGAAGATTGTCAAAAATGTTGTTGGGGGCAAACACCTTTCAGCATCTTCTGGGTCCAATTTTGCCTTGCTGGATTGTATTGCCAGTAAGTGAATATTGTCAATAGCTGCTTTGACAGGCAGCTCTAAATAAAAGTCAGTAAGATAAGACAACTTCAACAGAGACGATGTTCATAAAATTACATACACCAAATGCAGTCCATCTGTCAGTCAAATAAATTGGAAGAGGGTAAGTGAAATAGAAATAGGGCTATAATTTAGGGAAAAAAATGAATTGATGGAGACTTACAGAACTGTTAGTACCAAGCTTCCTATCAAACCATTGGCAACTGAAACCTCTCCAATGCGCCTCTTTTTAGATTCAAATTCCTACATAAAAATATTGACACTATTGCTAATGCAAGGTCTTCAGAAGGCTAAAAATAAGTTGGTTTAAGTTGAGAAGTGAACCTGAGTGCAAAGGAAGGAAAACTAAATTTACCAATGACATTGGCTAATAGACATGAAGGACCACCAATTTGGCAATACAGCCCCCAGGGTGACCAAAATCTGATGAAAGAGGTGTTATTGTTAAGGTTGAGATTGTTGATAAAGGGAATCATTTGAAGGACTAGCTTGAGTTAGATTGGGAGATGAGGTATAATAAGTAGAACCAGGTAGATTTTGAATAGCTGAATATGTACAGGAAGTTTGACAAGCCACTCCAGTATTTTGTTGAGGATTTGCAGCTTAAATATGATATTGTTATTGAATGTGTTGAGTTTTAACAAAAGTAGGAATACAATATGTAGAATTTGGAGGTTGAGAGGTATATGTCAGATTTGGCTACTAATGAGTAATTCACCAGTATTATATTGAGGGAGCTTCATAGCTTGTTGTTGAGGAGTGATCCAGTAGAAGTAGTATGAGAGCGGAGAGGTGAAAGAGGGTGTTGTTGTTGTTGGTGCAAGAAAAAAGAAATCTTAAATGAATATATCAAATCAATGTTTAGGTTAAATTACAAAATCATAGTAAAGGATGTATATATAGTTGAAAAAGGGTACATTTTTGTTGAAGTGAATGTTGTAAGTTTTCAGTAGATTGATGTTGTGATTGTGGGGTTTACAATTGAAGGTGATATTGGTGATAATGAGTTTTGGGGTATTGAACCATGTTGTTGAGCTTTTAGTTGAAGGATTTGATAATGCAAGCATTGGTAAAGGGTTAAATGAGAATTAGAAGAATGAGGATGAGTTTGAGGCGTAGGACTGTATGTTTACTAATAATTTGTTACATTGTAGTAGCTAATATAGATTAAGCCACAAGAGCGGTTGAAATGGCAGTTGCACTTTCATTTCATTCTTCAGCTGACATGGGTCTTGAGGATGATTGAGAATGAATTGGAATGATCATATTTGCATCTAAACAACATTTATGATAGTCTACTAAATATAGGCACTGTTGCATTGCATGATAATGACATTTCATGCTAAGAATAACAGGTTCATTGATCTCTGAGCATTTGAGGTGTTGGATGGAATTTGAGGTTGAGATTGTAATAATTGAGGTTTAGTTTTAATGATTTTATTTTGCTCAAGATATTGATGATGTGATAATTGTTGGGGTGGTTTTTGATGATGAAGGTGTTGTTGTTGAATTGATAGTGATGAAACTTCTTGTTGTTGTAAATTGTGAATAGGATGAATGGGAGTTTCTGAATGAAGGATTGGTTGAGGAGAATAATTAGATGAATGAAGATGAGATTGGCAAAATTGAGAAATGACTGAAGTGTGTAATTGATGAGTTTGATTAGGGAAATAAGGGTTAAACAAATTAAGAAGTTAGTATATTATTGAAATTAAAATTGGTTATAGAAAAAAAATACAATATAATAAAATGTACTATTTAGAGGTAGAAGCAAGTCGGTTGATAATAGAAGAATAATTATCAACAGTAAAGTTTTTAATCTGTCCTTTGTGTAAATTTTTAAAAACATTGTAAGCTTTTTGTGAAATTTGCAAGGACATAGATAATCAAGTAAAGGAATTACTGCTACCACCTTCAGGATATAATATAAAGTGTCTTGTATTTTTAGCTTTCCAAACCATTTGTACTATGCCTTGTTCTTTACCAGTTAGATTAATGTCTGTAGAGTAATCAGGAAAAACAAAGAACTCATTAAGAAAATCAAAATGAGAAAAAAACAAACTACCATCTAATTTTGAATTAGGTATAGATAAAGAATAAGCATAGTCAGAACACTCATTTTTCTCCACATGAGGAAAATTAGAAAAATTATCAAATGTAAAAGTTAATTGATTAGCAAATGAAGTGGAATTGAAATCAGCAAAATCTAATGCATCAAAACTAGGAATTTTAAATTCTTGCATTTTATTACAATTATTTTGAAAAAGTGTTGAAGGAAACTTTTGAAACAAATTTCTGAATATAGTCTGAATTTTAGAAAGTTGTAATGTTAATGTATTATAAGTGTCCAAGTTTTTAGAAATAGTAGCGTAATTAATATATTTTCCAATAGTGAAATATCCACGCCTAGGAGGTCTCAATCCAATAGCATGCATAGTGCCTGAAATTTTATTTCCTGATTCTTGGAGTTTATTTAGAAAAGATTATATTGGAAGAAAAAGGTAGATAAAAAATTAATTTCATTGTTTTCAGATTTATTAAGCTTTGTGAAAGGTATAGGCTGTACTATTGCAAAAGGTTTGAAAGAAGAATCTGAAAGATGATTATAATTCAAAATTGTAAAACCAAAATCTAAAGAAAAATAGTTTTCTTGAATACATTTTCTATAAAGAGAAGTTTTAGTTAAGAAGATGGGTCTTAGAATTTTTCTACAGCTATCATTGAGAGGAATGGGATTGAAGTAATCATCATGTAAAAATTTTCATTTTCTAAGATAAGGCATTTGTAAATCAATGCCTAATTTTTGTGTTTCTTTTTGGTGGGAGTGCTGATGATATCTTTGAGAGTCAGATATTATAGCCTTTCTATTTTGCATTCTAGAGGATTTTTGTTTTAACTTTCTAGGCATGATGGTAGAAATTAAAATCAAAAAGTTGAAAATAACTAAAAAGAATAATTAAAAGAAATGATTTTTTTAAAAAAAGAGCTGAATAATGTTAGCCCCATTTTACAATGATTTTAGCAACTCTTTGACATACTCCCATACATTCAGTTCTTTTTAAAAAAATCATTTAATTTAATTATTTGATAAAAGAGTAATAGATGAAATCATTAGATGGTTGGAAAAAATTAATTAAGAGTAGAGAATTAAAAAAAGCTATGATTCCAGTTAGTATCAGATTTGATAGATAAGCTTGAGAATTAAAACAGAAAAATCATTTCCAAAAAAATTGAAAAAAAAATCAAAGTAATTCAACTAATTTCAAATGAAATCAAAAAGAAACTTGAGTGAGAAAGTATGAATTATTGAGTTTGAAATAATTAGTGTGACAGATTGATTTAATTAATTAATTTACTTAATTTGAAATTGAATTGAATGAATTAATTTAATGAGATTTGAAATGGAATTGAATCAAATAATTTAATGAATTAGTTAAATTTCAAATGGAATTAATCAAACAATTTCATTGAATAAAGTAATTAATTTAATTAATTAATTAATTTCAATGAATCAATTAATTTAATTAATTAATTAATTTCAATGAATCAATTAATTTAATTAATTGATTAATTTCAATGAATCAATTAATTTAATTAATTAATTAATTTCAATGAATCAATTAATTTAATTAATTAATTAATTTCAATGAATCAATTAATTTAATTAATTAATTCATTCCGATGAATCAATAAGTTAATTCAATTAATTAATTAATTTCATTGAATCAATTAATTCATTTCAATGAATCAATCAATTAATTGATTTCAATGAATCAATCAATTAATTCATTTCAATGAATCAATTAATTAATTAATTTCATTGAATCAATTAGTTATTTAATTAATTTCAATGAATCAATTAATTAATTTAATTAATTAATTCATTTCAATGAATCAATTAATTAATTAAATTGATTCATTGAGAATCAAATTTATTTAATTGGAAAGGAAATTTAACTATTGAAAATGAAATGTAATTAATTGAAAAAAAATGATTTGGGTATGTAAAAAGTAAATTTTATAAATCGATGTAATTGATAATTACAATTGAAATTAAATCACAATGGATTCATTTGACTTATTTAAAGTGAATTAAATAAATTTATTAATTGAAAAAATAAATGAATTGATTACTTTAAATGCTAAATTGATTAATTTGAGTTGCTATAAACTGAAAGTAATTACACTAATAGTTTCATTAGGGTTTTTTAAGCAAAATTAAAAAATATTTAGATATAATAAATTAATGGTTTAATTAAAATAAAATAATAATAAACTGTTTGAAAATGAGAAAGTACTAATTATTTATTGAAAATAGATGTTTGGCAAAAACAAATTACATGGGTATTGGGGTGGAAAAAAATTGTTAAGGAATTGATTTTATGAAAAATAAAGTTTCTGATTTACTTCAATTTCATCACAAACAAAGATTCATTTGGAATGAAAAAAGGACAATATAATAAAAAAACATAGGATATAAGCAAGACAAAAAATAAAGATAAATCGGTGGAGAAAATTGGTTCAGAGTTGATTTGAAAGCTGATTTGGGGTTGGCAAATGTGGATTAAGAAGTTCAAAAGAGGGTAAAGTTTTAATCGCAAGAAAGATTAGATGGGAATATAGTTTTTCTTACAAAGTAAATAAAAATAAGGATCAAATTAACTTTACTTATTTGCAATGATGCAAGTCAAGTCAGCATGGTATTCTCATTAGAAAAGACAAGGTTTTTTGATTGCAATTGAAAATAAGCACAGTGAGTATTTTATTAGGATAAGTATATTCAGATGAGAAATAAAACACAGCTTATTTAACTTCTTCTAAATATTATTGAGAATAAAACAGAAATAGTGTGTTCTTTTATGGAAAAAAAATTAAACTTATTTGTAGTGAAGAATAAGTTTTGATTTGAGCTGTGGAGGAATATTTACAAGAAGGGATTTTCTTGGTTCACTGAGTCAAGTCTTATTGAAGAAAAAATGCCATGAGTAATTAATGAAAAGGGAGTTTTAAAAAAAGCTATTCTAAAATTAAAAGCATTGAAAATATAAATCAAGAGAAGATTTAACTTGTTCTTGTAATAGGAATGATTCAAATATCATGTGTAAGTAAATTAGAAACAGGAGGTAAAGCATCAGATTTGAAAGGGTGGAAGGAGTGATGTCACAGTGGCTTGTGCTTCCCATTGGTTTAAGAAATCACTTGTAAGATATTGAGCCAATTGATGTCATGAAGGTGGGCAAACAAGCTGGAAATCAGTGAATGGTTTCATACCCTTAGAAAAAAATGATTTAAGATGAAAAGATAGATTTTTCCAAACTGGCTCTTTGGGTGGAGGTGGCTTAAAATGTTGGTGAATAAGATGAAAAGAGCATAGTATGAGCATGGCATTGGAAATTGGAAAATTCTAATGATCCTTTTGGGCAGTGAATAATCCTTAGATACCTAATATTAAATAGTAAACAAAAGGAAGGAAATTATGACAGCTATGGTATTCAACCAGCTTCTTCTTGGCAGTTTGAACTTGGATATCATTGTCAGAATTAGGGGTTACCACTTGAGGAGCTGAGTAAATTATTACCAAAGAGATTTGGTTATTAGAACAGAGGGCCTTTCTTTTTTTGACACATTTAGATTGTTCAGTGTGGTTAGGGGAAACATTGTCAAGGGAGGCTTGGGCTTTCAATATGACATAAAAAATCATGACATCTAAAATGAGCTCTTGAAAAATCTTTAACTGTTTATCTGAGTCAGAAGAAATATTGAATGATTCTTCAGCATTGTTTGAGCCACTTGGACTTTGACGTGCCATGGGAATCAGTTCCATTGGTGAAATTGTGGGTCTTTTGAGGCCTTCAAAGTATGAAATCATGTCCAGATAAATGTTGACCTCATCAATTTGTGCTTGAGGGGGTAAAGGAGGTTTTGGTATGCAAAATTCATCCATGGTTGCTGAGACTGAAGCTGCAATGACTTTTGCCCAAGCAGTGATGGTGAATGATATTGGCTGCGACATATAGATTAGATGACACACAAAGTGAGTTTCAGGGTCCTTTTCATGACAAATGCTGGGGTCAGGTGAAAATGGTAGTGAAATATGAATTTCAGGTGCAGTTACTTGTTCATAGAGGTGAATATTAAAGATTGAGGATGTAACATAAAATTCATCTTTAGTGGCATTGAGAAATGGAGCACCTGGAGGAATCTATTATAAGCATGAGCTCATTGGAGGGTTATAATTTTAAGCTAACTATTATCACAGAGCTTGTAAATCCATTTTCTATATGAGGAAGAGCACTGTTTAAGATTGAAATTCCCTTTTTCAGGCTCTTCAGAGCCCAAATTTTGGTGGTGCCAGGAAACCAGTGAGTCAATTGCTTCAAATGTGGTTTGGTGTTTGGCCTGGGTGGGGCGTCCATGGGTGAATGTTTTGAAAAGCTCATAAAATTTTGATCAAAATTCATCAGTGAAAATAGAGAATTGATCATTGGGGGAGTCAAGAGGCTGTGATTCTGGAGGCATGAGTGATGAAGGAGGATTTTGGTGAGGTTCATGCAAAATGGGTGGAGATGGGCCCACATGAGAGAGATAATTAGATGGCTTCCTAATTCCAGGAGTTGGAGCATGAGATGGTGTAGATGGATTTGATTGAGAAGTCAGAAGATTGTTTTCAGGATTTTAAAAATGAGGAGCAGATAGTTTATGGGAGCTTTTTACATGGTTAATTTGCATTGGTGATGATACAACATGGGGTTTTGTGGAATTAATTGGAGTGGTTGTTTTTAAAGGAATTTGGGAAGGAACATTTGGACTACTATTATTTTCTGCTATTGAAACATGTAATTCTTCTTGAACAATTTCATTTGTTGGAGTCAGTGGATGAACCTGAGCTGGAGAATTGGGGATGCTATTGGCTGGTACTTCCAAAGAGTGGTCATTGTTAAAATGAGGGGATTCACGTTGTGAAGATCTGCTGGGGGTGACATTTGGTGGATGTTTGGGTATGGAAGGGTTGGGAATTTGTTCCTCAGTAATAATTGGGGGGTTGGTGGGAGTCTCAAGTGGGATGTTTGAGGGAACAGGGGGTTCGACAATGGTAGATGGTAAAGAATAGGGGCGGTCATTTGATTGGGGGTTGATCACTTGGGGGGGTAGAATTGGTACAGGGGGTTGATGTAGTAGAAGACATTTTCATGGAAACTACCTCTTGAGTATTATTAAAGGTAACAGTTTGATACATAAGCCTACAAATATTTGGTGGTGGTTTGTTTTTAATTTTCTGTTTTTTCTTGTGATTTCCATAAGGAACAACCTCCTTAAAAGAGGATGATTGGGATGAGAATATGGGGGGAACTTCTCTCTCAATAACTTCAACATTGCCATCTATGAGACCAATTGCTTGTGATGAAGAAAATTCTACAAGAAGGGAGATGATATTAATACAAAATTGAGCACAGACATGAAGAATAATAATTACCATGTTCTTTCTGAGAAATCAATGTAAGGCCCTTTTTAAAATAATCCTTAATGTTAATTGATACAGGATTTTTTTCAGCTTCAGAAAGGGCATTATTTAGAATTTTCTCGATATGGTGGTGATTGAGAGAAAATTCTATAAGGGAGAGGCAAGTTAGCTCAGAAGAAAGAATTGGTGAGATAGATTGTACTTGAGTGGGTGGGTTATTCATGTCAAATTCTATGAATTAGGGCGGTGGAAGGGTTCATAGAGTATTTGGGTGTGGGTTACATAAACTCATGTTTGGTGTGTTTGTGATATCTAATAATTTTTTTAAAAAATATATTATTAAAAATGTTGAGGATGAGATTACGTGGGGAAGACAAAATTTACTAAGTTGAAAGGGGCTTCTATTTATGTTGTTTGGTGGGGGGCAGGGCAAGATGTGATTATGAGTAATGGGAGCTGGTGGAACTATATTGGGAGAATTGAGGTAGTGAAAAATATAATAACATTCATGGGGTTCTGTACTTTGGTTTGGGGTGGACAATGAATTGATGGATGAATGAGATGGTTCTTCATCTTGATAAGATAATGATGAATTCAATTCTGTGGTATTTGAAAAAGCCCTATGCAACATTTCATCAAATGAGACATCTGAATCAGGTGGTTGGGATGGATTCATAGTATTGGGTATTATATTGGGAGGAGAGGGATTTAAATGGCCAAAACAAGTTAAAAACAGAGGAACTTAAGGAAAACACAGGAAAAACAGCTCTATTTATATTGCAGGTCCCAATGAAATGAAGTGGGGGTATGGCACATAGAAATAGAGCAGAAATGAGTTTTGTGGTTTTCAAGGAAAGAAAGCTGCAGATCTGCTAGAAGTAAAACTCAATTACACATTGAGGGCAGAAATAAGTGTCAGGAGATGAGTATCATTAGACTCCCCCCTCAAATACATGGCTGATCGGATTTTCTGGTAGAGTCACAGCTGTAACTGGATAAGAAAATTTGTCCACCAGTCATAATTTAGTCAAAATTTAAATCAATTATAACAGCAATAAATTTGTGTCCTCAGAATGTCATCAGAGTGAGATTGTGACCACCAGTCATAATTGGGGCTACATGCAAACCAATTACAGACATAATTTGTGGAATTCTAATCACACCCACTAATATACAGAAAAGACTGTATCTGGATGAGGCCCAGAGACAATACAGCTTTGGCTGTAATTGTACACAGGTGGTCAAATTATGACCGGCAGTCATAATTTGTACCATATGCAAACAAATTACGGCTGTAATTGGTTTGTCTCCTGGGAATTTCATCAAACCCACTCAGATACAGAAAAAGCTGTATCTTAATGAGGTCCAGCCACAATACAGCTTGTCTGTAATTGTACACAGGTGGTCAATTTATGACTGGCAGTCATAATTTGTACCAATTGTGGCCGTAATTGGTTTGTCTCCCCGAAATAAAATCAGACCCACTCAGATATAGAAAAAACTGTATCGGAATGAGGCCCAGACACCATACAGAAACACAGGTGGTTAAAGTATGACTGCTGGTCATAGTTTGTACCACTTGCAAACCAATTACGGCCGTAATTGGTTTTTCTCCTGGAAATGTAATCAGACCCACTCAGATACAGAAAAGACTGTATCTGAATGAGGCCCAGAGACAATACAGCTTTGGCTTTGATTGTACACAGGTGGTCAAATTATGACCAGCAGTCATAATTTGTACCATATGCAAACCTATTATGGCTGTAATTGGTTTGTCTCGCGGAAATGTAATCAGACCCACTCGGATACAGAAAAAACTGTATCTGAATGAGGCCCAGACACCATACAGCAACACAGGGGGTCAAATTATGACCCCCGGTCATAATTTGTCTCCTGGAAATGCAATCAGACCCACTCATATACAGAAAAAACTTTATCTGAATGAGGCCCAGACACCATACAGAAATGCTGGTGGTCAAATTATGACTGCCAGTCATAATTTGTACCACTTGCAAACCAATTATTGCTGTAATTGGTTTTTCTCCATGAAAGGTAATCAGACCCACTCAGATACAGAAAAAACTGTATCTGAATGAGCCCCAGAGACAATAAAGCTTTGGCTGTAATTGTACACAGGTGGTCAAATTATTACCGCCAGTCATAATTTGTACCACTTGCAAACCAATTATGGCCGTAATGGGTTTGTCTCCTGGAAATGTAATCAGACCCACTCAGATGCAGAAAAAAATGTATCTGAATGAGGTCCAGCCACAATACAGCTTGTCTGTAATTGTACACAGGTGGTCAACTTATGACTGGACATCATAATTTGTACTACTTGCAAAAAAATTATGGCTGTAATTAGTTTGTCTCCTGGAAATGCAACTAGACCCACTCAGATACAAAAATACTGTATCTGAATGAGGCCCAGAGAACATACAGCTTGGCTGTAAATGTATCTTTTTTAAAGGTGCTTTAATCTTAAAAGTGGTCAAACTATGACTGCTGTATAAAATTAGTACCCCATGCAAACCATATAGGGGCATAATTGGCTTCTATCTTTGCAAAATCAAAGATGCTCAAATATAAATAAAGCTATGTTTGTGTCCACTTGAAAGCTCTTTTGAGTTAACTTTCCCCCAAAAACTTTCCTTATAACCACACTACTTCATTTCAATTTCTTGGGCCCTTTTTGTTCATTCCCCACAAACTTTTATGGTTCAAAAAATGGGCCACCCTAAAAAAAATTGCACTTGTCACGAGCTTGGCTGTTACAATCAATATTATTCAGCATGGAAGACTTATGTCTGACCAAGCTTGCCAGACACATCAATTGGAACTACTAAAACTTAGGAGACCCCAGCCTTTGGTTGATCAGATGTTTTTAGCCCAAAATAGTGAAAATGTAAGGACTCTTTCCCTCATTCATTTCAATTATTCATCATTACTTAAATCTAATTTTCCACAATCCTTTGGCACAGCCAACACAGTAAACCCATGGATGCTCTCAATTTGAACAGATCTGTTGTCAGAATAATGAAATAAATTTGCTTTTTGATCCAAAAAAAAATTAAAACAAGACCTTTAAATTCATTGACTCTCATGCTCTTAAAGTTTTTGCTTCAAGCTTCCAGCCTATACCTCAAAAATGGAATGTCCAGAGATAGCATCAAAGAATTTCTTCTATCAGAAAGGGAAAAGATTACTAGCCTTGGAGAGAAATTCAATTTTGATGGATTATCCATTGCTAAAGAAATTCCACTTTCAATTGAAACTATTTTGGTCCAGCTGGGCATATCCATGGACTTTGAAAAAAAGATTTGCTTTCCAGAATGCTTCAGCTTGTATGATCTGACTGCAACAGGGCACATCCAAATTTATTCAACCTTTTCCTTCCTCCATTGTCAAATTAGGATCTCTTGCAAGAAAAGAATGTGGTTCTCTTTAATTTAAAACTGATGACAAGAATGATTTTTCACTTCAAAAGCCAATCTGTACCTTTACATACCAACCTTGCAAAAATGGTTGGACTCCCATATGTGGATTCCTGGATTTAAAAAGCTATTAAATGCTCACCATACCCTAAGGTTATTTCTGATATTTGGCATAGCAAATTTTGGCACACATTCAAATATTCCCCACGTAGTAAACAGGAATTTACAAATAGAACAGGTAATTTGATATTTAGCTTATATGTAAATTGGTTCAATCCATTCAGTAAAAAAGGGGCTGCGAAATCAATTTCAATTGGGTCAATTCTTCTCACTTTTTTGAATTTTCCCCCAAGTGAACGTCACAAAGAGGAGAACATGTTTTTGTATGCAATAATTCCTGGTCCCAAAGAGCCATCTCTTGATCAAATGAATTCAATCTTGAGCCCTCTTGTGATTGAGCTTAAAATTCTATGGAATGGCATTTGGTTTTCCAATACCCACTCCTTTCCACAGAGTAGACTTATTAGAGTGGCTTTATTACCTTTAATAGCAGATCTTCCTTCTCTACCTAAAGTGGCTGGTTTTGCCTCTCATTTGGCCAATCAAATTTGCTCCTTTTGTAATATTACAAGGGTGGACATCAATGAAATGGATATTTCAAAATTTGAAACAAGGACACATGAAAATCATATTTCTCAGGCAAATGAATGGCTCCAACTTCAAACCAAAAAGGAACAAGATGAATTTGTAAAATCACATGTTGTCGGGTGGAGTATTCTAAATAAGCTAGATTACTGGAGACCAATTGAATTTTGTGGCATAGATATTATGCATTGTTTGATTTTAGGGGATATCAAAGACTATTGCATATCATACCTCAAGGTGGGGTTGGCTGGTCACAAGTTAGAGCTTCAAAGGAAAAAGAAAAGTTTGTTGGCAGACTCAAATCCATCCAAATATCTTTTTTGTTTATTGGGGCATCCAAGAAAAAGGAAAAATGAATATGACAATGATTCTGACAAAATAAGTAGACCCAAGAAACAAAACATTACAAAAGCTAACCTTGCCTGCATTCTACCTCCTACATCCCAAAGGCACAAATGCTCTAGTGAAGCCTCCAGGACCAAAAGTGATCAAACTGAAAAAAGCAAAAGAACTTCAAGCTCTAGTTATTCTCTTAGATCCCAGAAAACCACTTCTACAGTACTCAACTTATTACCTTTTACACATGGTAGTGATTCATTGGTTCCTTCTTATTTATCTTCTGATAATAATCAGTATTTAAATCCAATGGGGGATGAAACTCCAAGATTAAAAAAAGACAAATTAGAGGTACTTCAAAACTTCATCAATCAAACAAAAGTCCCGTCATGGTTTTCTCGTCTACGCAGAAAATTTGGTTTTGAAACCTTTCAGACACTCAAAGCAGCAGAGTGGCAAATCTTGATGACATTGTATTTACCTTTGGCAGTTGTACCACTATGAAGTTCACAAATACCTTACAGGGAGGAAAGGGTAAAATGCCCAGGGAACTACCTCCATAAGGATCTTCTACTCAAATCACTAATTTCATTCGTTACATTAACAAACATGTTACTCAGAACAAGCATTCATAAGGAAGACATAGATAAGATTGAAAGTACTACAAAGATATATTTTAAAACAGTTTGTTTGGGTTGGTCCATGATCAACTCCAAACCTAATCTACACCTATCACAAAATTTACCAAAGGCTATCAAGGAGCGAGGGCCACCAAGAAGCTTAGCTGTGTGGGCATACAAAAGAATTAACCATACATTTGATGTAATACCATGGAATAATAAGCCATGTTGAGTTTGAATTATATATTTTTATGTCACAAAATCACCCTCACACAATACTTACCCACATATAGCCAATTGTAGCTGAGATCTCCCAAACAATACTGAAAAGATGGATATCCAAAGTACAATATTTATGGATTTCCAAATTGCCTAATCTTCAGCAAAGAGATAGTAGGAACAATCCCCTTGTTGCTCTGCATCAATCAAAAAATATCAGTGCCAGTCATACAATTCAATTGCATGATGCTATTTTTCAACAGTGGAAAATACTATTTTTAAGAGCTTTAAGGGATGTTGTGAACCTCTTTGAATGCAAAAATTCAATCATTTTTGAAAAAAAGGTATTGTAATGTAAAATCACATGTTGAAGACAGTATCATAGAGTATAGAATTGATAATGTCAAATCATTGGGCCATATTGATAATATTGTCTCATTAGTTGGAGGTGATCCCAACATATGGTGGCTAATAATCAAACCTTTTAAGAAGCTTGAAAATAATGAAATAGAAAAAGAACCTTTCCATCCTTTTCCAGACCTCAATTGTTCTATTCTATTGGAAAAGACAGAGGATGACATAATCATCAACTCCCAATCAGTTTTGGGTCATGCTGCAAGCCTCAAGAATCCTCCTGGAACCTTTTGAATTGATCAGGCTACACTCTGTTTGGTATCTCTACATTCATCAGTAAGTGAATTAGTTGGACTGCCACTCATTATCTCATATATTTTAACAGCTTTTTACCATTTCCTTTCAAACCATGCGAGAAAAGGATAGGTGATTGATGCACCACACCTCTTTCAGCCTTTGGTTTACTTATCAATGCTCACTAAAGATTTACTTGGAGAAAAAAACAATATTTTTTCCTTTGTTGATATTATTATATGCTATTAAATGAAGTTTTTTTTTAGAATAATTCACTCAAATTGATTTTAAAAGAGACTTAAACTGTCAATCTGCCATCTTTAGGCCTCGCAAAGATCTTTCAAGACATAAGTTGATTTTTTGGTGCTGGATAGAACAGGTTTGAAAAAATGTGTATATAAACTATCTCTTCTTCACCAAAAATGTCTGTATTTCCACTTCACCAAACTGCTATAAGCTTTCCTGAGCTTTCTCATATGTTGAATCCTTACTCCAACTGTGAGCCTTAGAGGTAATTTCATATACCCAAAAGACCACAAATACAAAATTAACATATAAATATAAATAAAATAAATTTATTTATATTATTAAAATAAAAATCAAAATATAAATATAAAATTATATTCAAAATGAAAACTTTAATTACAATTTCAAAATAAAATTAAATTAAATTTTGGAATTATAAAATTACATTTATACTGGAAAAAATTAAGTAAAAATGAAATTTGAACAAAATTGAAAAAAAAAATTTGGAAAAAAGTTAAAGATAAATCATCATAACTTTTTATCCAATAAATAAACATCTAAAAATTATTTCACCATTGGATGCCTCATAAAAAATCAGGTGGGGTCATCTCTGAGTGAAATTCTTGTAACTCAACTCTAAATAAGCTTAAATTAAGTTTTTAGTATTTTCCATACAAAAGTTGAAAATCCTCAAAACTTTAATTTAATTCACACTGCATGTGGTGTTAACCATCAATTTTTGTGTTAAAATTGAGGTGTTGTGTTTAGTTTAGAAGTTATGAGGAACTGAATTATTTTCAATTGAATTCAATTGAAATGTCAAAATGTGCACATGTATTACATAAGTGAAATTTGATTTACATATGAGGTATCACTTATTACTGTATTGTACTGTACAATTCAATTGAATTACATATGTAAATTATAAGTATAATACATGATGAGGAATTAAAGGAAAAATAAATTGGAAAGATTAAATTTGGGGGGGGAAAGGAACTCCAGCTCTAAGGGGGAGCTAGACCCCCAAACTCCTTGCTGACAGGCGTGTGGTGTCAAGATTCAGGCAAAAGTTCATTGCTTTTGGCCTTGAATTGAGTTACAGGGTCTGTGGACTCAATGGATGATGAGGTTTTGATACCAACTGGGGTAGTTTTAGCTGTTGCCAAGAGGGTAAAACTACCCTTAAGATAAAACAATCATAGTCAAAGCACATTCTGACGTGTGTTTAAGGCTCTAGACCAGGTATTGCTATGGTAATGGCTGATTTAAGGGTCTAAAATGGCTTAAACCAGCCCTTTTTGGTCTAAACCAGGGTTCAATGATGCCATAATTGGCTTTTCTGCTGTCAGACTGTTTTTCATGACTGACAAGAGTAAAGGTTACTTGTGAAGTAAGAGAATTGATGGCTATAAAAGAATGTCTTCTTTGCCCCACTTTTGTCTTCATGTTAGAATCTTTTCCTTTTATAATTAGTTTAAACCTTGTTAAACCACTCAATAAAAGATTCAAACCACCTTTTTTAAATCATTTCAAACCTTTTAACCACGTGAAAAAAAATTATAATCATTGTTTGTAACTCTTATAATCATTTTTACCCCTGAACCACCCCAAAAGTGAATTAAAGCATCTTTCATCACTGTAAACTTTGTCACTTTGTTTCCAAATTCACTCTGGTCACTTTTGGGTGTGTTTTTTCTTTGATATTCTTTTTGAAGACTTTGTTCTTTAATTAATTGCTTGCAGTTCTTTGCTCAATTAATTCCAATTGAAATTGCTCTTCAAGAAATTTCTTTTATAGCCTTAAATATCTCTTGTAGAGTATTTTTGGATAAATTTTTATTGTTGGTAAAACAATAAATCTTTATAATATTATTGTTTTATACTAAGAAACTTATAAACAATAAATATGGCGTGTTTTCTCTTAAAAATAATATTTCTTACTATTTTTAATTGATTTTTACCTTATACAAATTTTGAGGACAGGAAAAGTACTTGATTTTTAATCAAAGTTTCATATCCACACCTTACATTTGGGGGCCCAGCCATGATATTTTACCTGTGACATATTTTTTTTACTCTTCTTAAATCCCTTTTCTTATATTGAAAAATTTAAAAACATATAAAAAATACTTATAATGCAAAAAAATCCATAAAAAATAATTTTTTTTCATATTATAAGTAAGGCTTATATTTTTATTTCTTTTTTGAAAAACCTTTTTCTTACTTAATTAATTGTCTTTTTTCATTAATTTTAGTGTCTGACAACGTGGTAAGACAAGAAAGCATTGAAACAGCCTCAACAGTAACCAGCATTATTCCTGCCAGTACTGTTAATTATTATCATAATGGTACTATTGTTGTGACTCAGAATATTCAACCAGAGCCAACTTCTTCTGAATTAGTCAACTTGGAAATAAGTAATACTCTTCAGAAAGCCAAAGATTTGGCCAATAGTAAGTTTTTTGACGTAAAATTACTATTTTAAGCCTTTTTAACTATAATTATGCCTTCAACCAGGTCAGGAGCCAGCTATAACCCCTCAAGCTGCTCCCAGAAATGTAATAGACATGATTATGGCAGAGGCCAATCAGGTACAGAAGGAAAAGGGTCAGTTGATGACTTCCAAACAACTAAAATGGGTCATTCTGAAGCTGATAATACCATTTTACCTTCAAAAAAGAGCTGACACCGCCACAACAAGCCTCTGTGGACATATACAAAACCAGCCACAGTGCATACAACAATGCACTCCAGTTCAAGGAGTACCAGATCCTTGCAGACCTGTGGAAGAATTGCATTAATTCTTACTTGACAGTGAGAAAATTCCTGGGCCATCCCAATACTTGAAAATTGCTCAATGGATGGCATCCATTGATGGAGAAGAAAAACATGACGCTTTTGACACTAGAATGAAGGAAAAACAACCCTCCACCACCCAAACCAGTGCCAAAACCAGCCCCAGTGGCCAGCAGCAGCAATTTCAACGTGAAAAAGCAGCCACAAACTTCAAACAAGGGCAAAGGGAAGGCACCAGCCCCAAAACCTTACAGCCAGGGCTACAGAATCCCAAAGATTCAACAGTATGCCATGGAAAATGTATTTCAGATGGCCAGAACCATGATGGAATTACAAAAGAAGGAGGAAGCCAGATTAAAATATCAAAAATAATTTCTGATACTTTTAATTCTATTCCAGAGTTGTATAAAGCTATTTCTGATGTAAAAAGTCATCTTTCTGATAAAAATACATCAATTTGTGACAATCTTAAAACAAATAACTTAAGTCTGAGCCAAATAAATGATACACTTAAATGCTTTGAAAGAGTTTTAAGAACAATCAAAACTTCCAATAATGATAATTCTTTTGGCATTAAGATAAATGAGCAATCTGCCATTATTAAAAAATTAACAGAAAAATATTCTAAATTCAATATTGATGACATAATTGAAACAAGAATAAAACAAGCTATTAATACTATCAAAGAAGATAATAAAAAGTCCTTGATGATTTTCTAAAGTCATTTGCAGAAGCAAAGACAAATACAGTTGCCTTGAAAAAGCATTTTGATACCTCAAGAGAGGAAATATAAAAATTAACAATAAAGTTAAATGAAGTTATATCTGATAATACTAAACAAACAGAATTATGGAATGAGCTTACATCTAAAGAGGATGATCATAAAAAGAATGTCATAGACTCTATACAAAGCTTACAACATGAGTTAAGAAATTCACAAAGGTGTAATAACAGTAAAATGAATGATATTGAACAACTGCTAAACACTTTACCAAGAATGTCTACACCTCTGAATCAAAATGAAGATGCAAGAATTCCCAATCCACAAATATTGGATATTGAAAATTCACAGTTAAAAAATGAACTTTCTACTTCTTCTCATAACTTAGAACCATCAATGGGCCAAGCAATCTTGAAAGAAGTTCCAAAACTTAAAGAATGGCCTCACTTCAGTGGTGAAGGCGAGTATGACCATATGGAATTCATTAGAGGTATTGATCAAAGAGGATTTTGAATTACCAGACAGATTGGTAACAGCCAGATTTAAAACCTTGTTTACCAGATCAGCTCACAGATGGTACATAAAAATAAGACAAGCACATGGAAACCAGAGTTGGACTTGGTGGAAAACCCAAATCATTAACAAATGGGCAAATGATGCTTGGAGGTTTGAAGTTGAAACAGCCTTTGAATCTGCCAAATTTAATGCTGATAAAGACAAATCTTTACCATGGTTTTGCCAACAAAAAGACAGACTAACAGCATTATATCCTGAAATGTCAGAATTTATGATCCATAGAAAAATTCTGAGACAATGTGGAGGTGACTTAGAGCATGCTATCAAAAGCAGGACTACTGAACAATCTTCAGCAGAGGATATTATCAATATATTAGAAGAAGTAACCACCAGAACCAAAATTGGTTCTAGTAGGGTGAGTCTCAAAACAAGGTTTAATACACCTTGGAAAGATTCTGTGGACAAAAAACCCAAAGAAAATTCTAATAATATGAAGTATAAATCTGTAGATACAGTCAGAAAGTGCCATATTTGCCAAAGCACCACCCATTTAGCCAATAAATGTCCAAAGAAGGGAAAAATCAATGAAATTGATATTGAAAAGGAACCTGATGTTGAAAAAGATGACATAATTGAAGACAATTCAGATGATAAGTCATCAATATTTTCTGAATCTGCAAAAGATATAGAAAATATCAATGCAACTTTTAACATCATGGAATCTTATTCCCACTTGCCACAATTAAGCAATGATCAACTTGATTTATCAAAAGTTCAAGATGCACAACTTATGAAAACAAACCCAAACAGGGGAAAAGGTTATACAGCTGGTAACTCCTGTATAACAGAAGTTATGATTGACAACAAGCCCACCAAACTTTTGCTTAACCCAGGAGCCTTCTGCTCTTGTGTTGGAAAATCTTTTCTTAAGAATTGTGTACCAAATTTTGAAGGCCAATTGTTACCAATTTATGGTATAAAATTCAACAGTGCAAGTAATCCAATGAAAGCATTGGGAATCTTTGAGACCAATGTCATATTCCCACACATAAATGGGAATTTAAGAATCACAGTTGAATATGTTGTTATGGAAAATTGCTCTATAACCCATTTTATATTGGGAAATGACTATTTAATCATGTATGGGATAGATTTGCATAATAACAAAGACAGATACTTTACTATTGGAGACAATAAGTGCCAAAAATTTGCCTTTTTAACATTTAAAAGACAAATTACAGTAAATAAAGTATCACCAGTCAACTTAGAGTTAGATAAATTCAAGTCTGAGAAGTTAAATGAGGCTGAAATAAGCCTTCATCTGACTAATAAACAGGAAAATGAACTTTCTTCCCTTTTGTATGACCACAGAGGAGCATTTTCTTCAGACAAAGAACCTCTAAGAGCAATTATTGGTCATGAAGTTGACATCATTCTTAACATTGAGAGACCTTATCCACCACTCTTAAGAAGACCTGCATATTCAGCAAGTCCAAAATCAAGAGAAGCTCTAGAAATTCATATCAAAGAACTTCTGGACCTTGGTGTAATATGAAAAGTGGGCCACAATGAAGAAGTAGAAATAACTACACCAGTCATAGTGGCATGGCATAATGGAAAATCCAGAATGGTTGGGGACTTTAGAGCTCTGAACACTTACACTGTTCCAGACAGATACCCAATACCAAAAATCCAAATTGCCCTTACTCAAATATCTCAAGCAGTGTATATAACCACTATGGATGCCCTTAAAGGATTCCATCAAAATGTGGTGACACCAAGAGCAAGAAAATACTTGAGAATTATTGTTCATTGTGGAGTGTATGAATACTTGAGGATGCCCTTTGGTATCAAAAATGCACCTTCACACTTCCAAAGAATGATGAATGAAATCTTCCCTGAAGAACTCTCAGAGGGATGGTTAATCATTTACATTGATGACATTATTATCTGTTCCGAGAATTGGGAGGAGCACATGTACAGATTGTCCAGAGTTTTGACAAAAATTCAATCAATAAACATTAAAATCTCCTTGAAGAAATGTCATTTTGGATTTAAAGAACTTAAAGCACTAGGACATGTTGTATCTGGTTTGTCACTTGGAATTGACAAAAACAAAGTTGCAGCAGTATTGCTAAAACCCATGCCTCAGAATAAGAAGGAAATTCAGTCATTCTTAGGTTTTGCAGGATATTACAGGCAACACATTAAAGATTTTGCATCCATAGCAAGACCACTTTATAAATTTTGTGACAAAGACACAGTATTTGAAATGACTGTTGACAGAGTCAAAGCTTTTGAGTCTCTAAGAGAAGCCTTGACCACTGCTCCACTCTTACTGATGCTAGACTTTGAATTACCTTACAAACTGTATATTGATGCATCAGGGGATGGACTGGGTGCTGCACTTCACCAAGTTCAGATCATAAATGATAAACCTGTAGAAGGACCCATATGTTTCACATCCAGGCAAATCAAACCAACTGAAGCCAGATATGGAGCAAGTCAAATGGAATGCCTATGCCTTGTCTGGGCCTTGGAGAAATTGAACTAATTCATAGAGGGATGTATTTTTGAGGTAATAACAGATTATACAGCTGTCAAATCACTTCTGAACATGAAAACACCCAACAGACATATGCTCAGATGGCAAATAGCCATACAAGAATACAGAGGCAATATGACTATTGTTCATAAGCATGGGAATATTCATAAGAATGCAGATGGACTAAGCAGATGGCCATTACCAAATAATATTGATAATCCTGCTTATGCTACAGAAGAAGCTTCACCACAAATTCCAATAGAACAAATAAGTGTTACAGACTTGAACACCACCTTCTTTGAAGAAGTCAAAAGTAGTTACACTCAAGATAAGAACTGTAGCATCTTATGCCAATTACTTGGCAAAGATTGTAAATACAACTCCCTAATACATGCCTTGGATGAAGTATGGAAAAAATCTTATGATGAAGGAAGATTTCACCTACTGGATGGTATAATTTACCGCAGAACCAAGCACACATGTGTCATGACAGTTGTAGACAGGTCATTAATCAATCTTGTACTGAAAAAATGCCATGATAGTCCCTTTTCAGGACATCAGTCTGAAGACAGAACAAGAGAGAAAGTAAAGACCTGCATATGGTGGCCAATGTGGCAGAAAGATGTTGCAGAGTATTGCAAAACCTGTGACAGATGTCAAAAGGCAAATAAATCTACTGGCAAGAGACTTGGAAATATGATAAAAATCCAAGAACCAAGCAGACCTTGGGAAATTTTCCATATGGATTGGGTAACTGGCCTACCACCAGGAGGTGACAGAAGCTATAATGCTTGCCTAGTAATTGTGGACAGATTCAGTAAAACTCCAATCTTTTTACCATGTCACAAGGATGATACAGCCATGGATACAGCTCTTCTGATATGGAATAGAGTAGTGTCATGGACTGGGATATTTACAAATATCATTAGTGATAGAGATCCCAAATTTACTTCAGCACTATGGACAAATCTTCACCAATTATTTGGAACTAAACTGTCTTTCTCTACAGCCTACCCACCCACAAACTGATGGCCTGGCTGAAAGGATGATCCAAACCTGTGAGGACATGGTGAGAAGATTTTGTGCATATGGCCTTGAATTCAAAGATTGTGATGGATTTACCCATGATTGGTGTACTCTGTTGCCAGCACTGGAATTAGCATATAAAACATCAATCCATGCCAGTACCAATCAAACTCCTGCTATTGTAGAAAAAGGATGGAACCCCAAGTTACCCCAAGATTCCTTGAGGAAAGATTTAATTGAAATACATCCCACAGCTGCTAGCTTCAAAGGAATGCTAGACAAAGCTAGAAAGCATGCAGTGAGGTGCATGGAGGACTCTTTCATATTCTCAAGACAAATGGGATAAATCACATGCAACTCCAGATTTCAAAGTGGGGGACCTAGTTCTTGTATCCACCACTAACTTCAATAACATCAAAGGATGTAAAAAGTTGAAAGACTCCTTTGCAGGACCTTTTGTGATTAAGGCCCTCCATGGAGAAAATGCTGTTGAAGTAGAGTTATCTGAAGAACTTAGCAATACGCATCCTACATTTCCAGTGAGCTTGATAAAGCCACATAAATCTAGTGATGCTGAGAAATTTCACTTGAGGAATAAGTTTCCCCAAGTTATACCTCCTATTGAGACATCTGGTACTAAGAAAATTACCAAAGTTCTTAAAGAAGGGAAATTAAGAACCAAGAAAGTAAGGGAATACCTTGTTAGGTACAGTGACCCAACTTGTGAAGATGAATGGTTAGAAGAAAAAGATATACCAGAAGCTACCAAACTCCTTGGAAGATTCAGACAACACCAATATTACGAAGTAATATTCTTTTTTAGGGGGAGCAAATGTGATCCTTAGAGGTAATTTCATATACCCAAAAGACCACAAATACAAAATTAACATATAAATATAAATAAAATAAATTTATTTATATTATTAAAATAAAAATCAAAATATAAATATAAAATTATATTCAAAATGAAAAATTTAATTACAATTTAAAAACAAAATTACATTAAATTTTGGAATTACAAAATTACATTTATACTTGAAAAAATTAAGTAAAAATGAAATTTTAAAAAAATTGTAAAAGAATAAATAAATTTGGAAAAAAGTTAAATAAAAATTATTATAACTTTTTATCCAATAAATAAACATATAAAAATGATTTCACCATTGGATTCCTCATAAAAAATCAGGGGGGGTCACCTCTGAGTGAAATTCTTGTAACTCAACTCTAAATAAGCTTAAATTAAGTTTTTAGTATTTTCCATACAAAAGTTGAAAATCCTCAAAACTTTAATTCAATTCACACCACATGTGGTGTTAACCATCAATTTTTGTGTTAAAATTGAGGTGTTGTGTTTAGTTTAGAAGTTATGAGGAATTGAAGTATTTTCAATTGAATTCAATTGAAATGTCAAAATGTGCACGTGTATTACATAAGTGAACTTTGATTTACATATGAGGTATCACTTATTACTGTATTGTAATGTACAATTCAATTGAATTACATATGTAAATTATAAGTATAATACATGATGAGGAATTAAAGGAAAAATAAATTGGAAAGATTAAATTTGGGGGGGGGAAAGGAACTCCAGCTCTAAGGGGGAGCTAGAACCCCAAAATCCTTGCTGACAGGCGTGTGGTGTCGAAATTCAGGCAAAATTTCATCACTTTTGGCCTGGAATTGAGCTACAGGGTCTGTGGACTCAATTGATGATGAGGTTTTGATACCAACTGGGGTAGGTTTAGCTGTTTCCAAGAGGGTAAAACTACCCTTAAGATAAAAAAATCATAGTAAAAATGGTTTTCACTGGTTTCTACGCCTCTTACACACATTATGACGTGTTTTTAAGGCTCTAGATCAGGTATTGCTATAGTAATGGCTGATTTAAGCGTCTAAAATGGCTAAAAATGGCTTAAACCAGCCCTTTTTGGTCTAAACCAGGGTTCAATGATGCCATAATTGGATTTTCTGTTGTCAGACTGTTTTTCACGACTGACAAGAGTAAATTTTACTTTTGGAGTAAGAGAGTTGATGGCTATAAAAGAATGTCCTCTTTGCCCCACTTTTCTCTTCATGTTAGAATATTTTCCTTTTATAATTAGTTTAAACATTGTTAAACCAATCAATAAAAGATTCCAACCACCTTCTTTAAATCATTTTAAACCTTTTAAACACGTGAAAAAATAATTATAATTGTTGTTTGTAACTCTTATAATCCTTTTTACCCCTGAACCACCCCAAAAGTGAATTAAAGCATCTTTCATCACTGTAAACTTTGTCACTTTGTTTCCAAATTCACTCTGGTCAATTTTGGGCATGTTTTTTCTTTAATATTCTTTTTAAAGAATCTGTTCTTTAATTAATTGCTTGCAGTTCTTTGCTCAATTAATTCCAATTGAAATTCCTCTTGAAGAAATTTCTTTTGTAGCCTTAAATATCTCTTGTAGAGTATTTTTGGATAAATTTTTATTGTTGGTAAAACAATAAATCTTTATAATATTAATTTTTTATATTCATAAAGCTAGAAACAATAAATTTGGCATGTTTTCTCTTAAAAATAATATCTCTTACTATATTTAAGTGATTTTTACCTTATACAAATTTTGAGGACAGGAAAAGTACTTGATTTTTAATCAAAGTTTCATATTCACACCTTACACCAACCCTGTTTAACATCCTCAAACTTTAATTAATATAATTACCTCATTTTCCTCAATTTAACTCCACTTCTTTAAATTGATATTACAATGTTTTACAATGCAATGAGTGGCTCCCCCTCCGCATTCCACAGAGAAAATTCTGGATCCTCATCACAAAACCCACCAACAGAGGGTGACTCAATAATTAACTCAGATGAAGAAAACCACAAAATCATCCATACTGACTCTACTAGACAGAAATCCATCTTTCTGCAAGATTTGGAAAGACTTGGAATAGAGGATGCAGTTGCACAGAATGCCAGTCAGGAGGGACAAGAGGAAATAAAATCAGGTGGTGAGTATAGTTCCTAAAGCTGATTGAAAATTACTCACTGATTTGGTTTTCAGTTGTTGGAGTAGAATTCAGGATTCAACAGGAAGAGGACCAAAAGAGGGCTAGAAATAATAAGAGAATTTTGCAAGGGAGAGATCACTGCATTACAAGAGTGGTAACAAAGAACAATCTTCCAAGTCAGGCATCCACTGAAGCAGTCTACTTGTGAGAATTTATTTACTTCTCAATGAGTATGCCACCTTCTGTAGATCACTTCCCACCCAATCCTACCAATGATGAAGAGGAATTTCATATTCATTGGGTCAAAAACCAAGCTAGACACATCGAGACCCATTTGGAAACCTTTGAATATGGACTGAGAGATCATCCAAATAGTGAGCGCAAAATTCTGGTCAAACAAGAAATCACCTCTATATCTCAATGATTTCAGCCACCTGATTTTTAACCAAGTTATGATGTTCTCAATAACAAGATCAAGGTGTCAATAGTTGAAAAGCGTGCTTGTGAAAAGGAATGCCAGCTAGTAGGCCTCAAGAGGATTACCTTCCAATGGGGAACCTCATTCAATAACTCTACTTGGAATGCAGTCATAGCTGAGATTATCTCCAAACATTTTTCAATTGGAGCCAGACCTAACCCAGTTCAAATATCAACAATCCTGATCATCTAAACCTATTAATTGAATGTTGGGTCAATGGAAGGGGTAAATAAATGAAAAAGCTTTCAAAACTTGGCCAGGCTGCAGAGGAGGTTAAATTTCAAAAAGCTAAGAAATCCAAAAAAACTAGAGGGAGGCAGAATGCACGCGCTTATTCTTTTGTTAGACATACACCAAGCTCTAATATTAATTTTATATTTAGGTTACAGCTTCCAGTTTCAAAATAGCACATCAATTATTTGCTAAAAACAATTATTTCTCTGCAATATATACTGATATAAAAGCAACTTCAGATGTAGAGGAGAATTCTGACTTGGGAAAAGCACCAAAAAGACTTGTTGGAGTTTGGCATAGTGAAGCTCTGACCTTTTTTACAAGGCAATTGGATCTAGCAATGACCCTTGGTGCCAAAACCCAGCTTGAAAAGAATAGAGTTCAACATATGCTTCATAGGGATGGAGATAAATTAGAATATAATTCTGATTTAACTAATGTCCCACATTGCTTACCTTTATGTTGTCATTTGACAATATACTTAAACACAATTTCAGAGGTTGAAAGAAACCACTCATTGGTAAAAGAACCGATTGGACTCCAAAATATTTCATTTGAGATTGAGGCCAAGACAAAAAGGGGACGTCACATCATACAGATGCCAGGAAGATCTTCTCTTGGTGGAATTGAAGCTGGTTCAAGTATTCATAATTGTATGCATCCTGAATAATGTTAATCTCCTAGTCCTTTTTTGTATCCAAACTTAGAGTTTTGTAATAGATTTATTTGAAAATATAACTAGAGATAAATTATTTCAACAATTGAGTGAATTAATAACCAAGTCAAAAGATGCCTTTCAAAATGATGACTGGAAGTCATAAAATGAGTATTTTTGTAGTGTATTTGAGAGCTGAAGTGTCCTATATGTTTGCCAAGCTTAGAATTTAGTAATAAATGTACTTCAGAAGAAAAAATGATTTAAAATATTTTAAAATTCCCCCATTGTGAGAATTTATAATCTAGCCACAATGTGGGCTTTCAGCATTATGACCATCAACCATAAATCTTTTATTTATTTAATGTTTTCAAATATGAAACGTGCTATAGGTTCTCAACATTATTTAATATACAAGTATCTTATTCATGCCTGCTTTGGTTTTCATTTGTCCCCAAGCTATTTTATATTGAGCAATGCTCAAACAAAAATATCGACATTTATCAAAAGTCATTATTATATATGCCTTCCCAAAATCCTACATTCCATAATAATCCAATCTGTCTTGAACACTGTAAAGAATGCCCACATTATATTATTTTTCAATTTCATTTCAAAAATAAATTTAAAAACCTATTTATAATAATTAACCCTCAGCAAATTTCAGATAATCACTTCTCCAAAATGGATCCATTACTTGAAATGGAGCCAAAGCAAGTTGAAAAATCAGAATTCATATCCAAAATCACCAAATTTCTTCCTTCTCTCAAGCTTTCTACCTGTGATACTCACTTTCCTGAATATGCAAGAAAAAAATCAAGACGTCTCCAAAATACTTGAAGATGATCTGTATTGTATGTTTTTCCAGCTTTCGCCCATATGGAGCCATTTTTAATTGGAATTCAAATCATAGTTTAGGTGTATAGCTAGGTGGATAATTACCCCCTGAAGCCAAGGTTGTTATTTCAGCATCCTCCCAAACATCAATAAAGAGGTATTTCATATCTTTTTCTAGTATGAGTAATAAAAAGGCCAAAGTTTATGAAAGTATAAAGGAAAAGAATCAAGAAGTATATCTCGATATTCTATTTAGGATTTACTCAAAGATTAAACTATATTCCCTGAATCATTTCTTTCTTAGAAATTGGAATGCAATTATGATACTGAGACATCACACCCACAAAACTAATCAGCTTCTCAAAATCTAGAACCAGGACTATTCCAACCTCAAAATGATTTTGAAAAAGCCCTATCCATGTCAAACTCCAGCCCTGAAGTCAATAGTATTTCTCAAAATGATCAATCAAATATACGAAGTTTTCCAGCTTCCACCATGAGAAAAAAAGCAATATCAAAAATAGAGGAGCCCTTGATACAACCTACATTTAGGAAAAACTCAAAAGAAAAACCTAACTCCAATTTCATACTTGTAGATAATAACCCATAAAATTCAAAAGTAATGCAAACAAGTAATTAAGAGCCTCAAACATCCCAAAAAAAGAAACAGCTACCGCAATCCGGATTACTCAATCTTATTCACTCAGATCACTTTGAAGAAAAAATCAGCCATTATCAGCCACTTTCTATATCCTCATGGAAGAAACGCCAGGTTGATGTTGAAACTCTAGTAAGAGAGCAATTCCAGGAAGTTTCCCAAAGGCCATTTTCTACCAAACTACCCAAAGGAATACACTTTCAAAGTATTGGATCTCTTAGCATTACCAAATGGCCAGTGGATTTGGATAAATTTGGTAGATACAAGAGACATTCATTCATGATTCATCCAGAACAGTGATATTTACTTTCTTTTTTCAGGATTAGATATCTTTTCACCAAATATATATGATCCTTTCAATGATCCTGACACTTGGAATGTCCCTATATTTACTTTGGATTCTACAATTTCAATGCAAAACATTCCCAAATCACACCAACCCCTCTTTCAATTGGCACAATCCGTCTTTGTCCCTAATCTTCAAAAGAAACAGTTCTGGGCCAATCCAATACTGGAGTCAATATCAGTTTCTGCACAAGATCTCATACAATCTGAGAAGTTTGAAATCATGAAATCAACAGAAGATTATCCCTTGTTAGTTCAACGACTCAGCCTGGAATTTCTAGCATCCTGCCTCAGCACAAGACCATCCCATTCAGCTCAAATTGAAAATACCCATGATTAAAAGGAGGAAAACCAGCCAATTCATTATGGAATGAATAGCTTAATCTTGTTCAATGATTCCATTTTACATATCATGATTTCATATGTTCTGATACTAGCACATTCAAAAGTCCTTCCATTCAATATTACTGATGGATTTGTGCTCACTCATAAAAGGTCCAATAAACACCTTAAGACCTTATCAGAGCTACAATCAAAAATAGGATTAGTTGAGCCCTGATATCATATTTTAGCTTCATTTCTTGCTTCTGGGGTAAGAGTCTTAATGGTTTTCTCAAGAGATTGGAGAAAAAGCTCAGCTAAAGGAGCATTGCAGATGATTGAAATTACTGATAGTGTTATTGCTGAGGAAACACCTTATGAGCCTATTTGGAAGAGAACAAATGCATATATTTTGGATATTTTTAACAAGGCATTTTTCTCAAAAACCCATGAATTTATTACCACTGCTCCAAAAAAATAGAAGTGGCCAAATGTTTAGTATTGGACTTCAGTGAGGCATGGCTTGAAAAAAATACCATAGATGGACAACCTGTACTAGATCTCCCTGATGAAGCCAATATAAGCACCTTATTAATTTCATCAGTTTTTTCTGTAATTTAATTTTATTCTTTCAAAACAGGGTGATTTTTATTCAAATAATGTTTGAGTGTGCTAAGATTACTTTTCTTCACCTGATAACTCATTGCTTACTTTCCCAAATAAGCTCCTTTTACACAAGATAGCTTTTTTCAGGCTCATTCAAACTGTAAGAAATAACTACAGGGCTCCAGAATCCTCTCATTCATGATAAATAGGAGCCTTTCTTGTTATTCTTCCACCTATACCCAGAAATCTGACTTTAAATAACCTGTTTTACTATGCCTAAAGCTTCCCATTACTTTTTTGAGACCTCTAGACCCCAATCAAACAGCACTATCAACAAGATATTACGTCCAATCATACCACTACCTACCAGTGCAATATCAAGATCCATACATCAATTATGTTGGTTGATCATGGAAATCAACTATTTCCAATCTCCATCTGATATAAATAGTTGGAAATCTCTTCCATCAGAAGAAAGTCTCAAAATTGTTGAGAACTTACCCTTTTCTTGCACTGATGATCCAATTACAAATCCCCATAATCACAACTCAGGAGAAGATAGACCATCTATAAGGCCAAGAATATTAATTTCACCAATGTACAAAACTATGTTTCTAGAGGATCTATTCAAATCAGGCTTCCCAATGTCAACCTTTGCTTGGAATCAAAATGGAATCAAATATTTGAAAAATTTGCTCTCAAGCACTGGAACTATTTACACCAACAAGGAGAATTGAAAATATTCTTTATAAATCCAAAGGATAATACACATAGTAATAAGTCTTTAATACTAATGCGCTGGTTCAGAGGGAAACAAGAGGATATTAAGAATGATAAATTGGTTACTGAAGCACTTTCACAAAATGCCAGTCAGAAGCAGAAATCAAGGTGGCGTAAAAGAGTATGTTTTTATTCTATTTGTGATTGATTTTTATACCAATTGATGTTATTTAATATTCATTTATCATCAAATTGCTCAGAGACCTTACTATCATTGAAAATTAATCAAGATGAAGCTTCCATATTTGATGAGCCATGAGGCTGCTCTGATACTGGAGATGAAAATGGATCATTAATAAGACTAAAGACCCCTTGGAGGTCAGATTTATTCTCAAAGTTAGCAAGTCGATTAGATTCCTTATCAAATTAAAAAAAGTAAATTCAATAGAATTCCACATGTCTTGGAAAGTAGAAGAGTACAAAGTGGTATTTTTGAGAAAGAAGCCAAAGTTCCAATTGGACTTCCAGAAAATCTTTATTCAAATGATTATATTTCCATGCTTACTAATGATGAGAAGCTAATGTTACAATCAAAGCCATGTATAGATATTCATCATTTACTTCAACTATCTGAACCCTAAAAAAATAATTCATGATTTTTCTATTGTTTCCACAATCAATTTTTCCAATTCATGATCCACAGTACCTGAATGTCCAATGCTCAACCTGAAAAGAAATACAAATATTTTAGCTACTAAAAAAGATAAATATTTGTTGAGTATAAAATATCTTACATCTGAAGCTGCTGTTTCTTCCTTCTAACTTGCTGAATATTCACCTCAATACTACCAACAGTTATATAATGAAATACATGAAATTCTTTCTTTTGCCCTAGCCAATAAAACCTATCAGCTGCCTGATCATCAGCTGAAGGGTTCCAACCTGGTTTATAATTTAATTAATTGGAATAATATTAGATTAAGCTCCAAGTGTATCTAAATACTGTCTTACCATTATTTAGAAATTTTGAGCACATCTCAGATGAATCCCAACACCACCCATGCCTTTTGTTGTAAGAAGAACTTGAGATTTTGGATTTTTTCTGAATTCTTCAAGGATTTGTATCCTTTGATCATTTTTGAGCATTCCATGCATCATCAAATTGGATATTCCACTTTCATCCAGTGCAATTTCAATAATTTTTACAATATTTGATCAATAAAATCATTCAAATGACAGGTGGTAGAAGGATTTGAGCTCACATATCAAGAAACCTTTTGTATTCTGAAAAAAAACTGCTTTGGGATATCTTAAGCCTGGCTCCTTCTGAGAAAACTCCTTGAGATGGCTAACAAGATGCACCACTTTGGATTCTTCTTTCCAGGTATATCTCCTTCCCCCTTCTTCCCTTTCTATTAGTGCTGGATGATTGCAAAGCTGCCTCAAATCTGATAATCTGGAGAAAAAATCTGATGAATCCCATTGAACTGCTTTGGACCTCTTTTTTCCATACAATGCACTATACCCTTCATGCTTTTTGAAATAAAGTGTTTTCTATGGCTCATAGATCTCAATTCCAACTCCATGTTGCACTTTCTTGGGAAGATCCAGTAGGTTGGCTTTCAATCTTCTCAAGGTGAGTGTTTTCATTATAAGCTGTAATGATTGGATTGCAATTTGATTCCCAGATGATATCTGTTTGATTATGCAATTTTGCCATAAAGGCTTGAGATTCCATCGCTCTACTTGCAAAAACCTCAACAGACTATGAAGATCCCAAAGATTGTTTTGTAATGGTGTTCCTGTAAGGCATAACTTTCTTTCAGATTTCAAATTCAATATTGTGAATGCTCTATGAGTAGATTGTTCCTTTATGTAGCTAATTGATGTAAAGGTTTCAGTACTTTTTTATTTAAAAATTCCAAAGACAAGCTCACTGTGCTTTATCCAACACTATTCTGAACCAATTCACCAAAAGAGGATTTATTCTCATACCATGAACAACATCAACATTATAACCAGCATTAACATCATATGTCGTCATGATAACTGCATTCTGCTTCAAATTTTGGAATGAAATGAAATTAAAATCGGAACCATGGAATATTGAATATGGTAAACTACCATCATGGAAATGTAGTCTTATTTCATTCTCCCATTTATGCAAAGTAGAAAGTGGTACAATGATCAAACTAGCTGGGACATGGTCCTTAGATATTTCTGAGTAATTTAATGCTTTATTTTGTGTTTTTTTAATCAAGCATAAAGTTTTCAACAATTTTCCAAGTCCCATATCATCAGCCAATATTCCACCCCTACTTTTTCACACAATGTCTTGTGGTATCAGCCAATTTTCAACAGCATTAGAAAACACCTTTTTAATCCATAAGCTATCTGAATGTTTCCATAGGTTTTCACAAATTCCTTCCATATTATTTTCAATATTTAAGAGAAATGAAATACCCTGGATTTGGTGCAATGAAAGATTGGTTTGACAATTAGGTATTGAAGTAACAGAACTAGTTAAACTTGTATCATTGGAAGCTTGATAAAGATCATAATCTTGAGGAATATCAATAAATAAAGGTGAGCTATAGTTTCCAATATGTCTCAGAGCCATGTTGGCATTCCTGAAAGCCTCTCTTGTTCGGAAAATATTCCCTTTATCTACAAAAACACATCCACGTAATAGGATATTTTTATCTTTATTCTTGAAATTTATGAAAGAATCTATAAAAAGAACTTTATTATTGTTTTTGTATTTTTTATATGTTTCAGGATTCAAGCCTTCAGCCGCTCCTCCAAAAATATCAAGCGGTGGACCCAGATGGAAACTCTGGAAAGAATTAAGGCTTGCAAGATGACCCAAGTCAGATTTGAATAGTATATGAATAGAATTAAATACTCTTCTGAATATTACTGAGCTCAGAGATGTCAAAAAAGATTGTTCAATATTTATTTTTTTACAATTTGAATAATAAAAAACCCAAGACAAAATATTGAAATCATACTGTAAATTTTTAGAATGAGAATTTAATATATCAGTGTGATATGATTGTTTTAGGACAAATGGAACCTAAATAATAGGACTGCATGGGCTATATAGTGGAAAGACCCCCAGGGATTTTGTAAGTGATTTTGATAAGCTAAAGATTTAGCCCCAGAATTTTTCTTAATAGTGTAAAAATGAATTATACTTTGCAACTTAGTTTATTAATGGACATAAATATATTCCAAATCGGAAGATCAATTAAATTTCTTATTACTGTTGTCCCAAATCCTTGGATTTTGATCACTTCTTAACATGAAAACTCCAAACAGACACATGTTAAGATGGCAGATTGCTATACAGGAGTATAGAGGCAATATGACCATAGTACATAAAGCTGGAAATATTCACAAGAATGCTGATGCCTTAAGTAGATGGGCATTACCCAATACACCTGAAAATCCTGCCTATGTTCCTACAAGTGCAGAACCTCAAATCCCGATTGAAGGAATCAACATCACAGATGTGGGAACAGAATTCTTTGAGGAAGTTAGAGAAAGCTATAAGAAAGATAAAAATTGCCATATACTTACTGCTCTACTTGACAAAGATTGCAAAGATGCAGCATTGGCTAATTCTCTGGATGATATTTGGAAAACATCTTATGATAATGGAAGATTCCATTTGTTTGATGGTATACTATATCATAGATCTAAACACACATGTGTCATGGTCCTATGTAGTAGAATGTTGATTAACACAATACTACTAGAATGCCATGATAACATTTATTCTGGACATCTGTCTGAAGACAGAACAATGGAAAGAATTAAGACATGTGCCTGGTGGCCATCTTGGAGAAAAGATGTCATTGAGTACTGTCATAGTTGTGATAGATGCCAGAAAGCCAATAAAGCTACTGGTAAAAGATTTGGTCTGATGATCCATATACAAGAACCAAGTACCCCGTGGGAAGTGGTTCACATGGATTGGGTAACTGCATTACCACCTGGAGATGATAAAAGTTACAATGCATGTCTTGTTATTGTAGACAGATATAGCAAAACACCAATCTTTTTACCATGTCACAAAGATGACACAGCTATGGATACAGCTCTTTTGGTCTGGAATAGAGTAATATCCCATACTGGTCTCTTTAAAAACATCATTAGTGACAGAGACCCAAAATTTACATAAGCCTTATGGACTAATTTACATAAGCTTTTGGGTACAAAATTATCATTCTCAACAGCATACCATCCACAAAAAATGGGTTGGCAGAAAGAATGATTCAAACCCTTGAGGACATGATCAGAAGATTTTGTGCTTATGGCCTGGAGTTTAAGGATTCTGATGGCTTTACCCATGATTGGTGTACTCTTATACCAGAATTGGAATTAGCCTACAAGACCTCCATCCATGCTTCAACAGGCAAGACCCCTGCAATGTTGGAAAAAGGATGGAACCCCAAACTTCCAATTGATACTTTGAAGAAAGATCTTGTTGAAATTCATCCAACTGCTTCAAGCTTTAAGCTTTTCCTTGATAAAGTGAGACATCATGCAAATCAAAGCATGAATGATGCCTTTGAATATGCTAAGCAGAAATGGGATAAAAGTCATAAAACCCCAGAATTCAAATTAGGGGACTTAATACTAGTTTCAACCTTGAGCTTTAATAATATTAAAGGTCCAAAGAAATTGAAAGATTCCTTTGCAGGACCATTTATTATTAAAGCTCTTCATGGGACAAATGCAGTACAAGTAGAACTGTCAGGAGAACTGGAAAATAAACATCCAACATTCCCTGTCAGTCTAGTAAAGCATTACACTTCAAGTGATAAGGAATTATTTCCTTTAAGACATGAAACACCCTTAGAAGTACCCCCACTAGATCTAAGTGAGGAGAAAAAGGTACTAAAAGTCTTGAAAGAAAGAAGACTTAGGGGAAAAAATGAAAGAGAATACTTAGTCAGGTATAAAAATCCACAACATGAAGATGAATGGATTGTAGAAAGCAAAATACCTGATTCCCAAAAGTTTCTCAGAAGATTCAGACATGAGAGAAGACCAATTACTCAATAAAAAGTTTGAATTGTGTGCTTTACATACTTAAAGCTATAAGTAGAGAGGTTGGACAGTGGATTATACCCCCCCAAAGAACTTGGGGGTAAACTACAAAAGAAAAATTGTGGTACAATTTTTTTTTGGTGGTAGGGAATGTGAGCCTGTGAGGTATGTATAACATACCCATAAGGCCACAAATGATTTGATAAACAGTTAATTTTGTCTTAAACAGACTTTTTAGTTGAAATTAAAATAAAAAATAACAAAAAATAAGTATAACCTTTTTTCGGATAAAAAAGTTATAAATATTATGTCATTTTTGGATTCTACACCAAAAATGACCTAGGGTACATCCATAAGGTGTTATACCCAAAAACACTTATTTCTTGTGTTATTAGAAGATTTAAGAATCTCACAGTACTAATGTAACTTTTTTAGCATCTTTTTAAAATTGTTAAATTTAAGCTTGAATAAGCTTAAATTTAAAGTTGCATAAGGTTAATGCAAACTTACCAAAATTTTAGTAAAAATTGAGGTGTGGTGTATATTTACTGAATTGGCTAAGGATTTGCCATACATAATGTAAATCCTGCATGAGCTCAATTTAAAAGGGTTTAAAGCCATGGTATGGCTTTAAATAAATAAAAGGGCAAAATCCACGCAAAAAGGTGGGACAAAGGAAAAAGGCCAAATAGAGCTGGGGTACCCAACTTTTTGGATCTGCAATGATTCAATTAAGGTTGTCCACCTGTATTGGAGGATTTTAAACCTTATTTAAACTTTAAGATTAGACTTTGATCAAACCTTAAGGTTTAAACTGGTTTTATCCCAATTTGGACAGGAATTTCAAGCTGCCAAAGGGTAAATCCCAATATGCAGGCTTGAAATCAAGGTTTTAAGAACTTCCAAAGCTTGATCAAGCTTAAAAACCTTAAATAAGCTTAGAGATTTAAAGTTACAAGCATTAAAACCTTTTCAAAAGCTAAGTTTTGGTGTGTATTGCTATTTTACATGGAAAAATAGCAATAACTTCAAAAATTCATTAAAAATCCAATTCTTAATGAATTTGCTTGAAATTTTCACACAGCTTACAGTTTAATATTATCCACAAATAAATGAAGTTTCAAGTATCTTTTATAAATAAGTTTTCTGGGTAATTAGCCTGGAAATTTACTCTTTTAATTAAGCTCAAAGAAAATTATGATTTCTTTAAAAATTAATTAAAAATTGAGTTTAAAAGAGTTCTGCTTGAAACTCTATTTTTAAGCGGTTTATGTGATGAACTTTAATATAAATAGGTTTATTTATATTGAAAACTTAAAAATAATTAGTTTAAATGAGGATTAAAGCTACATGGAGTTAAGAATAGCACTGATAACTTTAAATTGGAATTAAAAACAAGTTGCCTTAAGCTAAGAAATTTGTTTTTAAGTATGGTTTTTCAGTTTTGACCTGAGCACGCCCTCTATAATCATTATGAATCATTAGAGCTGCTCTGAAGACATAAAAAGAGTCTTTTCATCACTGTTTTTGTCCATCATTCATCATCAATCCAATCATATTAGAAATTTAAACAGGTAAAGTTTTATTATTTATAAAATCTTATTATTAAAGTAAGTCTTAAGTTATTTTATCCTTTATTAATTGTAAATGAAAGAATTGAAGTCATAGAATTCAGATTATCATTGTAATCATCAATAATATATTTTATATTATAAAACTATCATCTTAAATATCTTTTAAAATCCACAAATTCCTCTTAAAAACTCTTTAATCTTAAATTTTATCATAAAAAGCTGTTTTATCTTTAAAATTATTGATTTGAGGCGTGTTTTTAACTTATAATCATTATTTCATATAATAACTGTTGTTGTTTGACTTGTTCTATTAAATAAATATTATAAGTAAGTTTTCTCTCAAGTTCTATATCTTTTTTCCCTAGTATTAGTATTTTTTATATAGAATTTTTATTCTATAATAATTATTTCTGCACAGTGTGTGTTATAATTCTTTTATAAATAATATTTATATTATTTATAAGTGGTTAATATTCATATTTCCACATGTAATTGTCTCATTAAGAGCTTTACACTTCTTATTGTTATAACTGTCAGTGACTATAACAATAATAGAATAATTATAATTTATTATAATTACTGTTATTTTTTTATTATTATTTTTTTATAATAATAATTAATTTTTTTTATATAATTATTTTTAATAATTATATTTAAATTTGTGGTTATAATATTTTGTTATATTATATATTTCTACTGAGGACAGTCATAGTACTCTTGATTTTGCTACTATTATCAAGAGTTTCATAGACAAACCTTACACTATGTATCCTACTACTTCCCAGATGCCTCAGTATGAATGCCAATAATAACTACCTTTTCACAGAGGCATGCCTCCGTACACCATTGAAAATACTCCAACAAGACACAAACTGAGTCAGGCAGTTGTGCCCGCTATTAGCACACGCAGGGCATTGCGGGAAGTGGGTTGTATCACTTCCCGCCAGCTTATAATAGGCCAAATGGCACTGGTTCTTTCAAGAGGACTAGTATAATGAGGGATCCATGGCGGAGTGCATGTTGCATTTGAGCGTGCTTGCAATATTCCACATGGTTGGATTTGAAACTCATTGAATTGGAACACAAATACATCAAATTTAATAATGCAGTATCTGCTGAATTATTCAAGGTTCAGGTACTTGAGATCGTGAAGCTGCAAAATTCGGATGTAATTGTTTTTTTTAGCAGCAAACAAAAAACATTCATTGACCAAAATCAATCATTCATACAATGGTCACTAATCCTTTGGTTTCAATTCATTCTCCTGTGAAAGCAGGCCATTCACGAAAAAGGGAACTAGCTGGACAGCATTGGGGTGAGGAAGGAAAGTGTGAGTGTCTCACTTATTCTCAGCATATATATATGGGTGGGCAGTTGTGTGGCATCCTCATTGGGCCCCATGGAAAAACCTTTTCTTTAGTTGGTTTAGATAAAGCCAATTCCATGTGGGCTCCAACAGGGAAGTCAAAGATATGTGCCAAACAAAGCTCATTGGGAATTGGGCACCATTCTGGATTCAAAAGGCCTTAGCTTCAAATGGGAGGAAGCAGTATCTGATATCTTGTCTGATTCAACTCAAAGTGATCCCTCAACCACTTGAGAATAGTGGGACATCCCAAAAGACAAATGAGGCCAAAACCACCCAAAAGAATAAGTTTTTTTCTTCCACTCAACCAACAGCACAAATCTCAATGCCAGGATCAGCCAATGTGATTCCAGGTGAAATTCCAAGGGTTTTGGCTGTCAATCAGATCAAATGCATTCACTTTGGCCGTGTGGAAATTTTCTCTTCAATTGGATTACTGATTGCCCTGGTCAATTTAAGACCATTCACAACAATGAGCCAAGTTGAGGTCAATCAATGGGATGAATTATCACAATTCTTATTTTTCAAAAGAAAATTCACTGACCCAATTGCAACAAATGGGGCATTACTGGAGGAATTTATGCTCATCATTGGGTGGCGCAAATGCAGCATGGAGAACAAACAATTTGGTCTTTATGGAAGTCTTGGGAAAATTCAAAACACAAAAGATGAATGGCGGCAACAAGATGCAAATCTTAGCTCAGTGGGTTTCATTCTAGGTCAATCCTTACGATATGTTGGGGATAAATCATTTCAAAAGATTCAAACTTGCTACAAGTCATTGGGTGTTCTGTCCTTTGATCAAGTCAACTATAAAGCCAATATTTTTGCAAATCAGGGGGACTTTGAGTTTGCTTCTGCACTCACTTTCACCATGAACGGATTGAAAAATTTGCCTCATGTTGATAAGGATCCAACATTGTATGCTGTGGGATGGTGGCTTCAAGCTGATAAGCAGACTGTCCAAATTCAAAGAGATGCATCAAAGTGGTGTACAGGGGGGAAATTGATTTTCCCAAATGAGCATTTTTGGATTGATCTATTGGAATGTCATGGGCTCATTCAGGTAGTGTGGGCCAGTAGTACATTTGTTCATTATACTTATCCAGCACAGGACAACAAAAGCATGAAACTAGTGGATATGTCTGCACAATGATCAAAGAGGTTATAAAAACAATGGGGCGGAAAAGCCACAGCTATTATGAGATCGGCAAGAGAGCTGGCTATCAGATCAGGTATAGTAAGACAATCTCATCCCAACTTGAAGAATGAGGTAATTTGGATGTGTTTGGGAGTTAGGGTGTGATAATGGGCAGGACAGTATACACCTGTTTTTGATGGGTTGGAATTGGGGTTATATGGTGGCTCACATGAAAAAGGGGTGAAATGGCTCATGTACAGTGGCATGCCACTGTACATGAGCCCTGGTTTCTTGCTCTTCTTCACACACACATCCTTCTGCTTTTCCAGGATACCAACACTTCACATGAAAATCCTTACGCCTGTCCAGGATCCTGACGCTTCTCACACAAAACCTTGCGCTGTAAATCCCTATGCCAGGGAAGCCTTGAGGCTTCACACGCAAATCCTCACGTGTGTACAGGTTCCAAACAATTTAGACAGTTCCTTATGTTGGTGCAGGCTTTCAATGCTTCACATGCAAATCCTTACGCTTGTGCAGGTTCCCAACAGTTCAGACAATTCCTTATGCCAACAATTCTAAAAATTCCTTACTTGACTAAGATTAATAGTGTGTGATAATAGGAAAAGCAGTGTCTCTGGTGGATCGCTCACATGCGGTGAGCCCCTGCATTTTAACAGTTAAGATCTCATACGGTTTAGAACCATGGAAGCAGAGAATATACGAGGCGGTAATGGTGACTATTTGTGCATTTTCTGCAAAAAAAGGTTTACAAAAAAGAAATATGGTCCGAAAAACTTGGTGGGGCACTTACAAAAATTATTTGCACAATTGGCAAGAAAGGAAAGCTCGCAGGAAAAAAGAATATGCCCAAAATGGAAAAAATCATGTATTTATTACAACCAACCTTTTTTGAAAGATTGTATTACAAAAGGAAATAAGTGAGATGAAGGCAAATTTTTTTATTTTTTTATTTTTTGTCAAATCTTGAGACTATCCTGGTGATGTCCTCCTTTGGATAAGCCTCCAGTTCCTGGCCAAGGAGGGAGTTTAGTTCCTCCCAAAATTCCCGGTGCATCTCATTTCGATGAGTTGCACCCACAAAGGGAATCATGTGGAGCAATAGGTGATGCTCCAACAAGATTCTGTTCATTGATTCATGGACAATTGCTCAAGGAATCATGAGGGCTGGGCATAAGTTAGTAAATTCCTTCCAAGCCTCATTGTGGGAATGAGGGGAGGAGGCAGTTAAAATCTCTGGGGAAGGAGAAAGGGGAGGGGGGATCCAATGGGTGTATCATTGATGGTGATTACGGGGGGTGTAGCGGGATGAGGAAAAGGTGAGAAGAGTAAAAAATTGAAGTGGGGACTTACCAAAATGTTTCTCTGTGGATTGCGTTGGAGCCTCCTCAGGTTCAGGCTCACAAGTCAAAGCGTCCTCATATGATGGGACTTAAGGTTCAGAGCATTGACTTGGGCCTGGAATGGGTGGCTCATTGTGTTGGGAGGGTTCTACAAAAGGAGGCAGAGTCAGTTCACTTGAGTCAAAAGCGGGAATTAGCAAAGGGATGGCTTTTTGCTTACTGTGTAACAAGTCCTCCGACCATTGGGTGCCTCTGGGGCCTGGAGTTGGTTGCCGCGGAGTTTGCTTGCAAGGTAAACAAGGAACAGGACTGTCTTGTCATGGGGAATTTGGTGGGTCTTGTTCTATTTGTAAAGAAAAATAGTTAGTATGATTGCGTGAAGAAAAATGAGGTAAGGAGGAGAAAGAAATCTTACTTTGGCATTTGAATCCCATGGTGACAATCAGCCCAAGCTCAAATGTCCTCTCACCATCGCCATGCTTTGTTGGCCCGATAATCACTTTGCTCCAGCCAAGGAGTGAAGTGACCATTGGATGGTGGACAAATTGATACTTGAGGGGACAGGGCTAATTGTCTGGAATTGTTCACGTCTGCCTGTTTGGGGTCCTGGTGTTCATCCCTGCTTGGAAATGCTTTCATCATTGTTGACCACAAAGGAGTCCTCATGAGTGCATCTTGGGTGGGAACTCCTCTGGCCACCTGGTTGGAAGGGTCACATAACCAATGAGCATTTCTTGTGTGCTTGTTGGCAAGCATCACAAGCCTTGGTTGGTGTTGAGGAGCGAATTCAGGGGATACCCCCCTTAGTGCACAAAGTGCACAACATCTAAAACGAAAACAATTTAGGTTAGTGACTTAGTAGAAATTAAGATGTCAAAAAGAGGAATAGGTACAATGAAGTATGAATTTAAACCGCAATCAAAATAATAACGGTCCAGTCAGAAGTTTGTGAGAGTCTGAAATAGGGTTATGAAGAAAGTTTAGTATTAATATTGGAACATAATATTGACAAAAGTTTTAAATGGAGGAGACACACAAGGTTGGTAGAAGGGGGGTTCTGGACATATAAGCAGGGAAAAAATAATGCCAAATGGAAGAGGAGTAGCTAGTGGAGTGCAATAGAAAAGAGGGGAAAGGCAGGAACACAAAAGGGAATACACACAAGAGTGAGAAGAGCGGGTGAGCTGGGAAAAAGTGAAGGGTGTGTTGGGCAAAGATGTTATTTTATACCATGGTGAAGCTGAGCCAATCGCAGCAGTTGCAGCATGCGCCAAAGTCTCAGCTTCAAGGCAGGTTGGGAAAATGGAAGCTCAGTTGCAGCCAATGCTGCAACTGAGAAGGGAAATGCCTGTGTGAGGCAGAGGAACAAAGGGTTTCCAGCTGATTATGGCAATTGATTGAATTTTCAGACTCAGTCAGATCCAATTTGTTGCCTTAAACAGCCACCCAATTGCCCATGAGGGCTTTTGTGAGGCCATTTTTGAATGTGCACAGTGGGTTCAATCCACAAATGCTCCATGCAGAAAAGGACCTGGTGCATTTGGTCACGGGTGACCGTGGCAAGCATACCAGTGTTACGGCCAGGTGATGAAGTTTGGTCAAAGGGTCCAGCTGCTGCTTCGGATGACCAATTGCGCAGGTCTGCTTTGGGGTCATGATTGAAATGCACAGTTTCTGAGCTATTGATCTAACAATTTCAAATGCACCCTTGCTGAGCAATTGCTATTTCATTTTTGTAAGCACTCATCCTGAGCATTTTGCACAACATCGGAAAAGATTTTGGCCAGGCGGAGCATTTCCTGCGCTTTGGTAAAGTCCTCTGAAGTGAGCCTTCCGATGAACTATTTACAAAAGTGTGCCAACCATGGCATTACCAAAAACTTGCACACTGAGATTTTGTCCATGACATGCTGAGCTGGGGTGTGCAAATCATGTGAATCAGCATCCTGAGAATGTGGCACATGATTGGCATCTATGCAAACAATTGGAAGTGATACACATCAGTAATATGCATGCATGCTGAAGTAGTATTACACCATCCCAATTTCTAGATCATCCGACATTGTAGTACATACACCTTTGGTGTACATTTATGCTGCGGGGAAGAGCAAAAGCTGTATATTAATGTAACATGCAATCACACCAAACCATTGAGGCACACGCTTTCACACACACCCTTAATAAGTCATACGCAGCCAATTTTGGCATGCTTGGAGCACCTTTAAGTGCCTGTGCTCCAGCCCAAAAATTGGGGTTTTGGGTGGCCCAATTAATTGCAGATGATCATGCCTCAGCCAAAAATCTTGAGGTGGGGTGAAATGGCCATGTATGGTAGCATGTCACCGCCCATGACCCATTTCACCCCACCTGAAGTTGATTCTATTCACACTTGTGGTCAATAATGGGACCAGTTGGTCACCCTAATGTTTCTTGTATGCCTTATGGTTACAAACAGGGTGTGGAAGTCACGCATGGATTAGGGGTCATTTGCAATACAAGTATTCCTGTCCCTCATATGCCTGTACAGTATCCTGACGCTTCACAGGCAAATCCTTACGCCTGTGCAGGAGCCCCAACGGTTAGCACTCAAATCCTTTTTCTTGTCTAGTATCCTGACAAATGAAACAATCCTTTTTGCCTGTCAAAGCTCCCAACATGTCACACCCAAATGCTTATTCTAGTACAGGTTCCTGACATTTCAACCTGCTCCTTCTGCCTGGGCAGGCTCCCAATGCTTCACACACAAAATCTTACGCTTGTACATGCTCCTGACAATTCCAATAATTCCTTATGCCAGGGCAGCCTCCCAACAATTCCAACACTCCCATACACATGTAAGATTAATAGTGTGTGACCATAGGAAAAGAAATGACTCATGAATCTCCGGTGTATTGCTCACATGTGGGGAGCCTAAGGTTTTTGAGAGTTAAGATCTGGTATGCTCGCCGCGGTAACCTGTGACCAAATGCACCAGGTCCTTTTCTGCATGGGGCATTTGTGGATTGCCCCCACTGTGCACATTCAACAATGCCCTCACAAAAGCCCTCCTGGGTGATTGGGTGGCTATTTAAGGCAACAAATTGGATCTGACTGAGTCTGACAATTCAATCAATTGCCATAATCAGCTGGAACCCCTTTGTTCCTCTGCCTCACACAGGCATTTCCCTTCTCAGTTGCAGCATTGGCTGCAACTGAGCTTCCATTTTTCCAACCTGCCTTGAAGCTGAGACTTTGGCGCATGCTGCAACTGCTGTGATTTGCTCCGCTTCACCATTTTATAAAAGACCATCTTTGCCCAGCTCACCCGCTCTTCTCACTCTTGTGTGTATTGCCCTTTGTCTTCCTGCCTTTCCCCTCTTTTCTATTGCACTCCACTAACTACTCCCCTTCCATTTGGCTTTATTTTTTTCCCGCTTATATGTCCAGAACCCCCCTTCTATGCACCTTGTGCATCTCCTCCATTTAAAACTTTCCTTGATAAACAGACATATGCTCAGATGGAAAACAGCCATAAAAGAGTATAGAGGTAATATGTCCATTGTACACAAAAGCTTAAATATTCACAAAAATACAGATGGACTAAGCTAATGGCCATTACAATATGACATTGAAAATCATGCTTATGTACCAGGAGAAGCTTCTCCACAAATTCCAATAGAAGTAATAAGTGTTACAGAACTAAACACTACCTTATTGAGGAATCAAGGAACAGCTAAACTCAAGATCAGAATTGTAGCATCCTATTCCAATTACTTATTAAGGATTCTAAATATAACTCCTTAATACATTCCTTGGATGAAATATGGAAAAAGTCATATGATGAAGGAATATTCCATTTACTTGATGGCATAATTTACCATACAACTAAACACACATGTGTAATGACAGTTGTGGACAGGTCCTTAATAAATCCTGTATTGAAACAATTACATGACAGTCCCTTCTCAGGACACCTATCTGAGGACAAAACAAAAGATAAAATAAACTGCATATGGTGGCCAATGTGGCAAAAATATGTAGCAGAATATTGTAAAACTTGTGACAGATGTCAAAAAGAAAAATAGATTTACTGGTAAAAGGCTTGAAAATCTGATCAAAATCCAAGAACCAAGTAGACCTTGGGAGATTATCCATATGGCTTGGGTGACTGGCATACCACCAGGAGGTGATAAAAGCTATCATTCATGCCTAGTGATTTTTTACAGGTTTAGCAAGGCTCCAATCTTTTTGCCATGTTACAGAGATGATACAGCTATGGATACAGCTCTTCTGATATGGAATAGAATAGTATCATGGACTGGCATATTTACAAATACCATTAGTTACAGAGATTACAAATTTACCTCATCAATATGGACAATCCTTCACCAACTATTTGGGACTAACGCATCCTTCTTGACAGCTTGCCAGCCACAAACTGATGTTCTATCTGGAAGAATGATCTAAGCTTTGGAAGACATGGGCAGAAGACTTTGTGTATATGACCTAGATCTCAAATCTTGTGATGGACTCACCCATTATTAGTATAACCTTCTACCTGAACTGGAAATTGCATATAAAACATCTATTCATGGAAATACCAATCAGACCCCTGATATACTAGATAAAGGATGGGATCTCAGACTACCCCAAGATTCTTGAGGAAGGAAATGGTGGAAGTACATTCCACAGCTACCAGCTTCAAAAAAATTCTAGACAAAGCTAGAAAGCATTCAGAAAGATGAATGGAGGACTCATTTGCATATGCCAAAGACAAATGGCATAAATTACAGGCTACTGCAGACTTCAAGGTAGATGATTTGATACTTGTATATACCACTAAATTTAATTATGTCAAAGTATGCAAAAAGCTCAAAAACTCCTTTTCAGGAACTTCATGGGGATAATGGTTCTGAAGTATAATTATCTGAAGAGCTTAGTAATAAGCATCCTACATTTCCAGTAAGCTTGATGAAGCCTTACACATCTGGTGATGTGGAAACATTTCCCTTAAGGAATAACGTTACCCAGCATATACCCCCTATTAAATCCTCTGGTACTAAGGAAATTACCAAATCTCTCAAAGAAAGGAAATTGAGAACTGAAAAAGTAAAGGAATACCTTGTCAGGTACAGTGACCAGGCTTGTGAAGATGAATGGTTAGCAGAAAAAGACATACCTAAAGCTACCAAACCTCTCAGAAAGCTCAGACACACTAGAAATAACAATATTTCAAAGTAATATTTAGCTTTTAGGGGGAAGGAATGTGAGCCTTAGAGGTAATTTTGAACACACAAATGAGAACAAATAACAAAATTATGTTATAACTATAAATAAATAAATTTTTTGCTATTATACAAAAAAATTGAAATATAAAATATAAAATTTATATACAAAATTAAAATCTCAATTTTAATTCAAAATTAATATTAAATTGAAAGTTAAAATTGTTAAAATACACTCTTAATTGAAAAAATTAAGTAAAAATAAAATTCCAACAAAAATATTAGTATTAGACTATGTTTAGAAAAAAAGTGATGAAAATTATTTTATCCTTTTTTCCAAGGAACAAACCTATGAAACCTATTTCACCATTGAGTTCCTCATAAGAAATTAGGTGGGGTCACCTCTGAGTGAAAATTCTGTAACTCAACTCTAAATAAGCTTAAATGAAGCTGTAAGGTGTGGATATGAAACTTTGATTAAAAATCAAGTACTTTTTCTGTCCTAAAAATTTGTATAAGGTAAAAAATCAATTAAAAATAGAAAGAAATATTATTCTTAAGAGAAAATACACCAATTTTATTGTTTATAGCTTTATTAGTATAAAACAATAATATTATAAAGATTTATTGTTTTAACAACAATAAAAATTTATCCGAAAATACTCTACAAGAGATATTTTAGGCTACAAAAGAAATTTCTTCAAGAGAAGTTTCAATTGCAATTAATTGAGCAAAGAGCTGCAAGCAATTAATTAAAGAAAAAAGTCTTTAAAAAGAATATTAAAGAGAAAACACACCCAAAAGTGACCAGAGTGAATTTGGAAACAAAGTGACAAAGTTTACAGTGATGAAAGATGCTTTAATTCACTTTTGGGGTGGTTCATGGATAAAAAATGATTATAAGAGTTAAACAAAAGGATTGGAATGATTTTTCACATGGTTAGAAGGTTTAAAATGATTGAAAAAGGTGGTTGGAATCTTTTATTGATTGGTTTAACAGTGTTTAAACTAATTATAAAAGGAAAAGATTCTAACATGAAGAGAAAAGTGGGGCAAAGAAGACATTCTTTTATAGCCATCAATTTTCTTACTCCAAAAGTAAAATTTACTCTTGTCAGTCCTCAAAAGCAGTCTGACAACAGAAAAGCCAATTATGGAATCATTGAACCCGGGTTTACACCAAAAAAAGGGGTGGTTTAAGCCATTTTTTGCCATTTTTAGCCATTTTAGACCCTTAAATCAGCCATTACTATAGCAATACCTGGTCTAGAGCCTTCCAAACACGTCATAATGTGTTTAAGAGGCGTAGAAACCAGTTAAAACTGTTTCTACTAACATTTCTTCAACGTAAGGGTAGTTTTACCCTCTTGGCAACAGTTAAAACTGCCCTGGTTGGTATCAAAACCTCATCATCAATTGAGTCACAGACCCTGTGACTCAATTCCAGGCCAAAAGTAATTAACTTTTGCATGAATTTTGACATCTCACACCTGTCAGCAAGGATTTTGGGGTCTGGCTCCCCCTTAGAGCTAGAGTTTCTTTTCCCCCCAATTTATTTTTTCCTTTAATTCCTCATCATGTATTATACTTGTAATTTACATATGTAATTAAATTGAATTGTACTGTACAATACAGTAATTATTGATACCTTATATGCAAATCAAAGTTCACTTATGTAATACATGCGCACATTTTGACATTTCAATTGAATTCAATTGAAAATACTTCAATTCCTCATAGCTTCTAAACTAAACACAACACCTCAATTTTAACACAAAAAATTGATGGTTAACACCACATGTGGTGTGAATTGAATTAAAGCTTTGAGGATTTTCAATTTTTGTATTGAAAATACTGAAAACTTAAATTAAGCTTATTTAGAGTTGAGTTACAAAAATTTCACTCAGAGGTGACCCCACCTAATTTTTATAAGGAATCAAATGGTGAAATAATTTGCATATATTGGATAAAATAACTATAATATATTTTATATAAATTTTTACCAAAAATATTCTAATTTCATAATTTTCATTAAAAATTCATTTTTACTTAATTTTCACAAGTAAAAATGAATTTTCATAATTTTAAATTTTATTGTAATTTTATTTTTAAATTATAATTAAATTTTGATTTTGAAATATAAATTTTTATTTATATTTCATTTTTCATTTTTATAATATAAATAAATTTATTTTATTTATTTTTGCATTTTAATTTATTGTCTGTGGTCTTTTGGGTATATAAAAAGACCTCTAAGGCTCACATTCCCTCCCCCTAAAAAAAGAATATTACCTTGTAATATTGTTATTTCTAGTGTGCCTGAACCTTCTAAGAAGTTTAGTAGCTTCAGGTATGTCCTTTTCTGGCAACGATTCATCTTCACAAGCTGGGCACTGTACCTAACAAGGTATTCCTTTACTTTGTTGGTTCTCAACTTCCTTTCTTTGAGAACTTTAGTAATTTTCTTACTACCAGATGGCTCGACAGGGGGTATAGCTTGGGGAATTTTATTCCTCAAGGGAAATTTTTCAGCATCACTAGATTTGTATGGCTTTATCAAGCTCACTGGAAATGTAGGATGCTTATTGCTAAGTTCCTCAGATAACTCTACTTCAACAGCATTTTCTCCATGGAGGGCTTTAATAACAAAAGGTCCTGAAAAAGAGTCTTGCAGCTTTTTACATAGTTTGATGTTATTGAAGTTAGTGGTGGATACAAGAACTAAATCCCCCACTTTAAAATCTGGAGTTGCATGTGATTTATCCCATTTGTCCTTAGCATATGCAAAAGAGTCTTCCATGCACCTTACTGCATGCTTTCAAGCTTTGTCTAGCATTCCCTTGAAGCTGGAAGCTGTGGGATGTATTTCAATCAAATATTTCCTCAAGGAATCTTGGGGTAATTTGGGGTTCCATACTTTTTCTAGGATAGCACGAGTTTGATTGGTACTGGCATGGATTGATGTTTTACATGCTAATTCCAGTGCTGGCAACAGAGTACACCAATCATGGGTAAATCCATCACAATATTTGGATTCAAGGCCATATGCACAAAATCTTCTTACCATGTCCTCTAAGGTTTGGATAATCCTTTCAGCCAGACCATCAGCTTGTGGGTGGTAGGCTGTAGAGAAAAATGGCTTAGTGCCAAATAATTGGTGAAGATTTGTCCATAGTGCTGAAGTGAATTTGGGATCCCTATCACTGATGATATTTGTAAATATCCCAGTCCATGACACTACTCTATTCCATATCAGAAGAGCTGTATCCATGGCTGTATCATCCTTGTGACATGGTGAAAAAATTTGAGTTTTACTGAATCTTTCCACAATCACTAGGCAAGCATTATAACTTCTGTCACCTCCTGGTGGTAGGCCAGTTACCCAATCCATATGGAAAATTTCCCAAGGTCTGCTTGGCTCTTGGATTTTTATCATATTTCCAAGTCTCTTGCCAGTGGATTTATTTTCTTTTTGACATCTGTCACAGGTTTATCAATACTCTGAAACATTTTTCTGCCACATTGGCTACCATATACAGGTTTTTACTTTCTCTCTTGTTCTGTCGTCAGACAGATGTCCTGGGAAGGGGCTGTCATGGCATTCTTTCAGTACAATATTAATTAATGACCTGTCCAAAACTGTCATGACACATGTGTGCTTGGTCCTGTGATAAATTCACTGCCTGAAATAATGTGTAAACATGACCCATGTTAAATCAAGTCACATCAATTTGTTTTATTTTAAAAAAACCAGAGTTTTCTGATTCAATCAGATGGTGATTTATGATAAACTTCAAAGAAGGTGATGAAATGGGTTGATTAAATGTCAGCCATATGATGATTTATTTTGAATAAACCCTGGCTTCCTGACCTAATGTAAACCATTAATGTAAACCAATGTTTTATTTACTATAAAGCAATGGTTTACTTAATATAAACCAATGTTTTATTTAATGTAAACCAATGTTTTATTTAATATAAAGCAATTGTTTATTCACTTTAAATCAATGGTTCATTTAATATAAATCAATGTTTTATTTAATTTAAACCAATGTTTTATTCAATATGAAGCAATGGTTTATTTACTATAAAGCAATGGTTCAATTACTATAAATCAATGGTTCATTTAATATAAATCAATGTTCTATTTAATGTAAACCAATTTTTTATTTAATATAAAGCAAGGTTTTATTTAATGTAAACCAATGTTCTATTTAATATAAAGCAATGGTTTATTTACTATAAAGCAATGGTTTACTTAATATACATCAATGTTTTATTTAATGTAAACCAATGTTTTATTTAATATAAAGAGATGGTTTATTCACTATAAAGCAATGGTTTATTTAATATAAATCAATGTTTTATTTAATGTAAACCAATGTTTTATTTAATAGAAAGCAATGGTTTATTTAACGTAAACCAATGTTTTATTTAATATAAAGAAATGGTTTATTTACTATAAAGCAATGGTTTATTTAATATAAATCAATATTTTATTTAATGTAAGCCAATGTTTTATTTAATATAAAGCAATTGTTTATTTAAGGTAAACCAATGTTTTATTTAATATAAACCAATGGTTCTTTAACTATAAAGCAGTGGTTTATTTAATATAAACCAATGTTTTATTTAATCACTGCCTGCATTATTCCATTACCAAGTTCCATGTGATGTCACATCACAAACCTTTGGTTCATGTTAAATCACATGTATGTGTTTATCTGTTCCCCATGTGATTTTTAATAAGCCTATATGGATGAAATGGAATAATTTCTATTACATAAACAGTGGAATGGTTCATTTTACATGAACCTCAGGTTGTTTATGTAGAATAAACAATAGGTTGATGTAAAATCAAACATAGGTTGATGTAAAATCAACCACAGGTTAATGTAAAATGAACCCTAGGTTGATTTAGAATAAACCATAGGTTGATGTAAAATCAACCATAGGTTGATGTAAAATCAACCATAGGTTGATGTAAAATCAACCATAGTTTAATGTAAAATCAACAATAGGTTGATGTAAAATCAACCATAGTTTGATGTAAAATCAACCAAAGTTTGATGTATTACCAATCAAAGTTTGAATTGGTATATCAACTCCTCATCATGCAGGATCAAGTTTCAATTTTGGGCTATCAATTCCCCACCATGGTTTATCAACTGAGAATCATGTGAAATAAATTCCTCATCATGTGCAATCAATTCCTAATCATGTGGAATCAATTAATCATCATGTGAGATCAATTCCCCATTATGTAAAATCAATTCCACATCATGTGGAATCAATTCCTCATCATGTGAAATCAACTCCTCATCATGTGGAATCAATTCCTCATGATGTGAAATCAATTCCCCATCATGTGAAATCAATTCCCCATCATGAGGAATCAATTACTCATGATGTGAAATCAATGCCCCATCATGTGGAATCAATTCCTCATAATGTGAAATAAATTCCCCATCATGTGGAATCAATTCCTCATGATGTGAAATCAATTCCCCATCATGTGAAATCAACTTCTCATCATGTGAAATCCTTTTCTCATCATTTGGGATCAATTTCTCATCATTTGAAATCGCTTCCTCATCATGTGGAATAAATTTCTGATCATGTGTAATCAATTCCTTATTATGTGAAAACAATTCATCATCATGGGATATTAATTTTTCACCATGTGAAATCAACCCCCCACCATGTGAAATCAATTGCCAATAATGAAAGATAAATTCCTCATCATGTGAAATCAATGCCTCATCATGTGGAATTGACTCCTAATCATGTGGAATTGATGCCTCATCATGTGGAATTGATGCCTAATCATGTGAAATTGACGCCTCATAATGTGGAAATGATTCCTCATCATGTCTTCCCCAACATGTGGAACCAATTCCTCATCATGTGGAATGAGTTCCCCATCACGTGAAATCAATTTTCCATCATGAGAAATCAGTTCCTCATCATGTGGAATCCATTTGCCATCATGTGAAATCAATTACTCGTAATGTGGAATTTGTGCTTCATTATATGGAATCAATCTTGCATCATGGGGTATCAATTCTTTGTCATGAGAAATCAACTGGTCAGCATTTTTTGATCAATTTTCCATCTATTGCGATCCAATTCTCATCATGGGGGATAAGTCTCACAACACGGAGAATCAGTGCTTCATTGTGTAGAATGGAAAAAAATAACAGTAATCTGACTGAACTGAACCAATGGTTTATTTAAAGCCACTTTAAACACTGTTCAAATAGGTTTAAAAACTATTCAAATAGGTTTGAACACTGTTCAAATAGGTTCAAACACTGTTCAAATAGGTTTGAACACTGTTCAATCTTGCATCATGGGGTATCAATTCTTTGTCATGAGAAATCAACTGGTCAGCATTTTTTGATCAATTTTCCATCTTTTGCAATCCAATTCTCATCATGGGGGATAAGTCTCACAACACAGAGAATCAGTGCTTCATTGTGTAGAATGGGAAAAAATAACAGTAATCTGACTGAACTCAATCAATGGTTTATTTAAAACCACTTTGAACACTGTTCAAATAGGTTTGAACACTGTTCAAATACTTTTGAACACTGTTCAATCTTGCATCATGGGGTATCAATTCTTTGTCATGAGAAATCAACTGGTCAGCATTTTTTGATCAATTTTCCATCTATTGCGATCAAATTCTCATCATGGGGGATAAGTCTCACAACACGGAGAATCAGTGCTTCATTGTGTAGAATGGAAAAAAATAACAGTAATCTGACTGAACTCAACCAATGGTTTATTTAAAACCACTTTAAACACTGTTCAAATAGGCTTGAACACTGTTCAAATAGGTTTGAACACTGTTCAAATAGGTTTGAACACTGTAGAAATAGGTTTGAACATTGTTCAAATAGGTTTGAACACTGTTCAAAAAGGTTTGAACAATGTTCAAATACGTTTGAACACTGTTCAAATATGTTTGAACACTGTTCAAATATGTTTGAACACTGTTCAAATACGTTTGAACACTGTTCAAATACGTTTGAACACTGTTGAAATAGGTTTGAACACAGCATTTTTTAATCAATTTTCCATCTATTGCGATCCAATTCTCATCATGGGGGATAAGTCTCACAACACAGAGAATCAGTGCTTCATTGTGTAGAATGGAAAAAAATAACAGTAATATGACTGAACTCAACCAATGGTTTATTTAAAACCACTTTAAACACTGTTAAAATAGGTTTAAAAACTATTCAAATAGGTTTGAACACTGTTCAATCTTGCATCATGGGGTATCAATTCTTTGTCATGAGAAATCAACTGGTCAGCATTTTTTGATCAATTTTCCATCTATTGCAATCCAATTCTCATCATGGGGGATAAGTCTCACAACACGGAGAATCAGTGCTTCATTGTGTAGAATGGAAAAAAATAACAGTAATCTGACTGAACTCAACCAATGGTTTATTTAAAACCACTTTAAACACTATTCAAATAGGTTTGAACACTGTTCAATCTTGCATCATGGGGTATCAATTCTTTGTCATGAGAAATCAACTGGTAAGCATTTTTTGATCAATTTTCCATCTATTGCGATCAAATTCTCATCATGGGGGATAAGTCTCACAACACGAAGAATCAGTGCTTCATTGTGTAGAATGGAAAAAAATAACAGTAATCTGACTGAAATCAACCAATGGTCTATTTAAAACGACTTTAAACACTGTTCAAATGGGTTTGAACACTGTTCAAATAGGTTTGAACACTGACCAAATAGGTTTGAACACTGTTCAAATAGGTTTGAACGCTTGTCAGGCTGAGTCTATATTGAAGTGGTAATAAGGGTATTTACAACTAGAATTATGACTGTGACACATAGAAAATTGATTTAAAATAAGGGTTTTTGGGTTTTTTAAAGATCATTTATAATATAATTAAGGGGTTCTACTATTGGATAATAGTGGTGGTGAGCGCTATTGAGAACCCAGGGTGCAATCTTACCAGTTGGGTTACTATAATCAGAGTTACAATAATTAAATATATAATTATACCTGTTTATTACCCAAGAGTAAAACTGTTTTTGAAAGTTTACTACGTAGGGTATTCAAGAGCAGGATGAGGGACAATTCTGGCTGTGAAAAGCCTCCTTTTTATCCTGAAATGGGGTGGAAAGGGTGCTAGACCTTTCCACGTAGAGGAAGTGAAGATTTTTCACTTTCTAGTACTGGCTTGTGGCTTGCAAACAGCCTGTATAGCCTGTATTGGGCTCAGATGTGGTTTTTAAACCACATCTGGGCGGTTTTCACCAATACAGGGTGAAAATCTTTATCTGGGGACCTCACAGCCTGATTCTGACGTGTATGACACGTAGAATGCTGTACAGAAGCTGTATGGGACCCCATTATTGACTGACATATGAGGTATTGAAGTAAAAACATGCTTCTTTGTCTCTTTGACACCTCATATTCATGATTATGGGATATTATCCCATGGTAAGGCTGTATATGACAGCAGGTGGGATTTTAACCTTAAAACAGCCATAACTTTGTCAATTCTTGAGATATCAACCTCAGAATAGGTTCAATGTGTAGCCGTGTATGTGCCCTACACAATGATACCTCATTTGATCTGGGTATCATTAACTATGGCAAAGGTATCCCATGTACAAGATTTTTGTACATTTGCGTGTTTTAGGCAAAAAGCTGTATTGAGCTTGTTTGCCCCATAACTTCTGCAGTAGTTGAGATATGAGGAAGTGGATGACACCATCAGATATCCGTGATTGTGCTCTTTCCAAAAAGACCCCACTTCAGGTATCCCACACTAAAACTGTAGAAGCTAGATGAGAGGTGAATGTTTTGTTCACCCTTATTTGGCCTGAAATTGACCATAACTCCAGTAATATTGGTGCTAGCTCAGTTTGGCTGCTACCATTAGATAGCCCTGGCTTAGAGCTTCATTTCAAGTAACCATTTGATGTGGTTAAGCCTCTCCTTCTAGATTTTAGATGAGAGGTGAAAATTAAGGTTTATGCTCAGCAATAACTTTGAGCAGGAATAACTTTGTTATTTCTAGTCCTATGGTGATGGGACTTATATTTTCAGGAAGAGGTGAGTTTCTTCTTTCTTTTGATACCTTTTGAGCTGATTTGGCTCAGCTCCATGTTTTGGTGGTATCTTGGCTATACCATTGGTTTATGGTATTTTGGCTGTCATGCTTGTGCTCTGGTTTTGAGTCACAGGCTGACATACCCTCCCTCTCAAAAAGGCTCATCATTTATGAGACTGTTCAGTCCTTCTAGAGGCTCTAAATCTCCTTAAATGAAGGTTCCCATCTGGTATCGCATCCTCTGCCAACCATTTGTCTTTATCTGCTGTCTGGTTCTTGAATCTGACTAGGTATTGTCTTTGATCCTTCCCATTGAGTCTGATCTTCCTGGCCCTGATGATCTTACTCACAGGTCCAGGGGAGTCCTCCACTTCCACTATCTCTTGTGGTGTGGGGTTCTTTCTCCTGGAGGGGAATTTATCCTCCTCTGTCTGGAAGTATGGTTTGACCAAACTCACTGGAAAGACTGGATGTTTCCTTGAAAACTCTTCAGTGAGTTTGACTTCCACTGCATTTTTCCCTATCAAATTAATGATAGTGAAAGGACCTAAAAATGAGTCCCTCATCTTTTTAGGTCCTTTGAGATTGTTGAAGTTCAGTGTAGACACTAACACCTGGTACCCTTCCTTGAAGTCAGGTTCCATATGTGATTTGTCCCACCTCTGCTTATTGTATTCTTTTGCCTCAGCTATGCATTTGGCAGCTGTGTCACAGGCCCTCTTCCACATATCATGGAAGTCTTTGGCTGTGGGGTGGATAGTCAGGAGATTTTTCTTCAAGTGATCCACAGGCAACAGGGGGTTCCACCCTTCCTCCACCAGTGCAGGTGTTTTACCTGTGGTGGAGTGCTGGCTTGTATTATAAGCCAGTTGGACTGCTGGTAAGAGGGTAACCCAATCATGGGTGTATCCCTCATGGTCTTTGTATTCCATGCCATAGGCACAGAATCTTCTGAGGATGTCCTCCATTGTTTGGATCATCCTTTCAGCTAGGCCATCTGTTTGTGGATGGTAAGCTGTGGAAAAAGCAAGTTTGGTACCAAGCATTTCATATAAGTTAGTCCAAAATTCAGATGTGAATTTTGGGTCCCTATCACTAATGATGATCTTAGGGACTCCACAGGTAGATATGATGTTATTCCAAAACAACAGAGCAGTATCCATGGCTGTGTCTTCTTTATGGCATGGTAGACACCTCATGCTCTTGCTCAACCTATCAACTATGATCAAACAGGCATTATAATTTTCTTTGCGTCCTGGGACAAGTCCTGTAACCCAGTCCATGTTGATGGTTTCCCATGGGTGTTTGGGTTCTTCTGTGTTTAAGTAACCCATACTCCTTCCCATGTTTCCTATTCGCCTTTTGGAATCTTTCACAAGTGTTGATGTATTCACTCAACTCTTGTTCCCACTTGGGCCACCAAGCTGTGCTTGCTACCCTCTCTTTGGTCCTGTCTTCACTCATGTGTCCCATATAGGGGCAGTCATGGCATTCTTGTAGGATCAATGAGATGTGGTCTCTGTCTACCACTGTGAGTGCACTTGTGTGCTTTTCTCTGTGGTAGAGCAGGCCATCTATAAGAAAAACTTATTGTCCTTATGGACCCTCAACCAGGGTTCTTCCAGCTGGGTTTCCAGTTCTGGACTCCTGTACTTTTGTTGAAGGAGTTGGAGTAGTATGCTACACTGTTTGTGTTTGGCATAAGACTTCTGTACTGCACTGAAGAATTCATTGTGCAGTTCTGAGGGATTTATTCCCAGTATGGGAGTTTCTGTCCCTTCTGAGTCAGTGTTTCCACTGTCAAGGGTACCACTTTCTGGTGCCCATTCAGATAATCTGAAGTTTTTCCTCCTATCTATTTCCATGAAATGGATAGTGATTTTTGCTGCAACTTCTGGATCATAAGCTGGATTGCTTTTGACATTGTCCAGTGGCCATCTGCTGAGGCCATCTGCATTGGTATGGCTTTTACCTTCCTTGTATATGATCACTGGGGGGATCTGACTTGGACCTGCTTGCAGGTCCCTTACAAGTATATTGAGTTATATCTCCAAGTTAACTGAGCATTAACTCATGTCATATCTGTATCTTTATCTCCAAGCAAACTTAGCATTAACTCATTTCATATCTATATCTTTACATCCAAGCTAACTCAGAATTAACTCATGTCATATCTAAATTTTTATCTCCAATTTAGCTCAACATTAAGTCATGGAATATCTACATGTCTATCTACAAGATAACTCATAAGTCACTCATGGAATATCTATATGTTTATCTCAAAGCTAACTAATTATTAACTTCAGTCATATATCCATGTGTATCTCCAAATGGAATTATTCTTGACTTGGCTTATATCTCAGCTTGTGCATGAGCTTTTACAAATTCTTCACTTTTCCCTGGGGTGATTGGAGTGGGGCCTTCCTACAGTTCTAAAGTGATCCTGTCAGTTACCTTCCATTCAGCTCAAAAGTAAGTCACATTGTTTCCTGGTATGTATCACCATTTCAACTCAAGATTAATTTAAAAATCTGAATCCACTATATTAAAGCTCTCATATCTTTGTGTTATATTCAAGATCCTAGGACTCCATATGTATATTTGGTTTATAAATAATAATATCAAAGTGATCAGGTCACCATATTTACCGGTAAACCAAAAAATAACATTATAATTTATCTTTTAACAGAATCAGCTATATAGTTTATTTGATAATATCTTGTGCTTCATTTAATATAGCTTGAAGAAATCATTATATAAAATGGTTATTCCCATTATCCCATAATACTACACATATCAAATACACATAGTATAATTTAATTTCAATTTCAATTTCCATTCCATTTTTTGTTACATGGATGCTTTATATATATTCTTATGGATTCAGTACCTACTCAAAATTCTTTTTGAAATACATGAATAAATCCAATTTTCATGCTCTCTTGATATATAGCTCTATAAATTTGTATGAAGTTTCCTTTACCTTGATAATCCTCCTTACGATTGTAATATTAATTAATAATCAGATTGAATATAAAATTAACAAATCTTCAGGAATGTTTTTCCAATTGAATGGAATAGTAAGAAATTCAAAATTGTAACATTTTTCACTTTTTGTGTCCTAAATCTCCAGGGGATAAGGTTTAATGATCATAAAAATATTCACAACTTTGAAAGATTTTATATATAGCATATACTATAAACTTGAAGATATTTAATAAAAAACTCTAAGTTTCTAAATAGTATCAATAAAGTTAATTCTTAATCAATTTTGTTTTGCTAAATCTAACTCTGATTTTTATTTCTTGAGTTTCTATCCACAAACCTCCTTAAATTCTCAGTATCTACTACCTTCTTATTTATTTCTAAGCCTTAACATATATGTGGTATATCCCCTTGAATGCATACTTTGTAAATTGAATTAATTGGGCTCAAATAACCCTTATTAATTGTGTTTTTCATTAAAAAAATTATGCATCACATTTTTTAACAACTTGAGTGAGTGAAAAATTAATTCCTTTCAGGGAAAAACCTATATTCTATCTCAAAGTAAAAGAAATAAAATTAAATCCTGCCCCCCACTTCCCACCAAAACTCTATTAAAGGAATAAGAAAATGTGTATTCATTCAAAAGATTCAAAATTCAATTTCAGTGATTTTTAAATTATTTGGATGGGTTGTTGAACTGAAATTTGGCTACTTACCTTGGTAGAATTATACTTCACAAAATTGATGAATGGAAATGTTTTCGAATTTTTGGGTTAAAATTAGTGGATTAACTTCTGTTATTTTTCTTGGGAATACTGAATATTTTGATCTTTAACTTAACGGAATAGACCCTATTTTATATAGAAGAAAAAGGGCTTAACAGAGTCCTGACCTGATAGATATTTTATTTCTAAACTAATTATTTTTGGTTACTCAGTCATCAAATAAATCTTCTCAGTATTTGCTTCATTGGTGAAAGTTGTTTTGAAAAACTCTTTGAAGTCATTTCATTAAGTTTTTCATTACTTTTGGTGAGTGAAATTTTAAATATTATTTTAATCAAAGATACAAAAAATAGTTCTTTGATGCATTAATTCTTCAACTTTTCTTGTAGAATTACTTATTCAGCTATGGTATTTTTTTAATCCAGATAATATTTTGGAAAATTAACTTAATCCCTGGTGTGGAAATTATTAATATGATCCAAGTTCAAATAATACCTGTTTTTTTGAAGTTCATATAACAGATAGAAGTGGATTTGATTATAATTTTGGCTATCCAAAACTCCCTTAATATTCTCAAAATCTTTCTTTTGTGTGAAAACGGTTCAAATTAAGAAGCTTTCCATTCTTTTTTTCCAAGGGGGAGCCTATAAAATAATTAATATAAACATTGATTTCAAAGAGGTTTTTTCAACAAAAATGTTTCATGTGAGAAAGGAATTCTGAGAGAAGGTATAATGACCAATCTGTATTTCAATTAGATTATTAAAGAAATTGGAATTTTCTTTGTAAACTAATTAGTAATAGAAATATTTTGTTCTTTTTAATTGATAAAATTGATAAAATCATTAAAAACAGTTAATTTAAAATAATACTTTTAGCTAAAATTAGTTTTTAAGGATATTTAATAAGAATTAATCTAATTCAAATGAATTTTCCCAAGATATTTCTAATTTTTTAGAAGAAGTATTTATTTAAATTAACCTAAATTGGAAAGAGCTCTCAATATTTTATTGATTTATTTATTAAAGCTTTATTTCAATATCTTTAAATCCACAAGACAAATAGTAGTTTTTTTATCCAAATTATGTCAATTATGAATATATCTATATAATTTACTAATGGTAAAAATATTCTTGTATTGCTATTAAATCTCAATATGATTATCAGAATAACTCTGAAATAGTTATAATGATGTTACTAAAACATGAATTTAATATATTGAGGTAATGCAAAATTTAAATTCAAGTACTTTAATAAGAGTAATTATTAATTTTCAATTCTTATTTGAAATTTAAAATTCAAATACTCAAAAAGAAGAAAAAGGCAGGAGTTTAATTTTGATCTCTTTTTTTTCACCTCAAAAAACAATCTACTTTTAAATATTCAATTAAATTAATTAAGTGTAAATACAAACACAAAAATGAATCTTTTAATTTATTTTATTTTATTTTAGTTCAATTTCTTTATAATATATAGATTAATTTCATCAATTAATTATCATAATAATCAAAAGAAGCTTTACATATTAATAAAATTTTCAAAAAAGGTAAGCTAATCAAAGAAGTAGTAGAAATCGATAAGTTTTTTTTTGGAATTTTTAAGTTTCTAAATTCAAAACCTCTCTACTTATGGAAGATACTATTTAGAGATAGAAGCAACTTTATTCAGGTGGATTCGCAAGAATTAGAGAAAAAAGATACAAGATTCAAAATAGAATAAAGACTAATTGGGATGATGTTGATTGTCCCACATATTTCTAACAAACATTTTAATTTCTAAATCTTGTAAAGATTCATCATCCGATCCTGTTGAAATAAATTCGAGTTGCCTTTTTTCACCTGGCCTCAGAAAAAATGAATTAGATGGTTTGTTTTTGTGAATATCCTTGAAATAACCCCAAACACCTGAATACAATTCAGATATTTTTGTTTAAAAAGGAAAAGGCAATTTTCAATAAGTATCAGTGAGGGGGCAAGAAAAAAATTCTAAATATTACCTGGTGGATGCTCCACTGTAAAACCAGAACAAAATTTGGGTCAAAAGATTTTTCAAATTCAGTAAAAAGACTATATTTTAATATATTAATACTCCATTTACTTACCATTTACCCAAGCAGCAACTCCTCCTTCAGAGACCTCTATCAACACTTGGTTGCGACCAATAGGACGACTAACAACTTTGGTAGGCCATAGCCGACAATCTTTTAACGCAAGTAGTGGATAAAAGAACTGCTCATTGGAATATTTTCCATCTTTACCAGGAAGGCTAAGATGCAACCAAGCATCGTTGAGAGCCTGGCCTTTAGGGATCATAGCAGATATCTTGACTGAACCGTCTAGACGAGTAGAGCCGATGGGGCCAACCTTAAAGTCTGGGAAATTTCTCGATAACTTGCGGCCAGTAAAGTCGTACCCTGTCCATCCAATCAGTCGTTTGATTTCTCAGCAATTAACCTGAAAGTATTAAGAGACCAATTGCACAATTGTGCTTGCAGGTCCATTGAGCAGTACCTTCAATCTCATGCCTGTTAAAGGTGATGTGAGTAACTCTGAAGGCTATAAACAACCAAACCAATGCTTACCACAAATCAGAGGTGACATATATATCCAACGTTTTTTTTTCATAATCGTGGATGGGGAAGATGATGAAGTGATCTTGGACATGCTCAGCAATGTAATGAAAAACTTTCCAATGCCCCGTGTACTCAACTGAAGACCAACTGATACCCTCCCAAATGTCATTTACTATGTGAAAAATATAGCATCAGAATTGTCTACATTTCCCTCATATTAATACCATTGCAGAAAGAAAAAAGAAAAAACTGACATTGCCAATGAAATGCACCTAGATGGGTCGGAGATTTGAAAAAATAAAATCAGTTGGTACTATTAGTAGTCATAAAAGCCCACTAGATTCTCCGCAGTTTCACTTACCCATGTTTTTTTCAGCTCTACTGGCATCCAATCTGTAATAAGCTATTTGTGCAGCCATGAAGGCAGCTTGAAAAACTGCAATTTAAATATATAATTTAAATTACCAAAGCTTTCTTTGGATATCTATAGCGTTTTGTAACACACCTTGTGTAGAATAAGCCCATTGAGCCAACAAAGCGTGGTGATTTCCAGTGATGTTTGGAGTTGGATAATATTGTGTCACACCAGTAGTCAGTTGCATCTGGCCATTGTCTGAAGGCCAAGGATATTGTAAGGTCCCCGCAGGATTATGCTACCAATGACAACGCAGAAAAAAGTCAGTTGGGCTTTTCAGAATGATAATTGTGTGAAATTCATTTCAACTCACTTTATTGTGAGCGCGGATAACAGATGAATTAAATGCATAGTCTTCAGGAGAATCTAGAACTCACTCCCAAGTGTAAATGGAAGGCATCAAATGAAATCCAAACTATGTTACAAACCAATTAATTTAGAGAACACCAAGTGGCTTCAGTATTATCCAATATCTGAATTAAGATTTAGGCAATAACAAACTTACCTCGTTCACAAAACGAGCAACTGGGTAAGTCTTGTTGTTAAAGCTAACACTGGTATCATAGTTGTAGAGTTCTTGATCTCCATATATTTTGCCGGGGGTAAAGTTGTAATAACGAGAGACATAAGGATCTGCCAAGTGACAAGTCCTAACGTCAAGTATAAAATCATAGATTGCGATGAGGGTCAATAAATTACTAACCCTTGAGTTGTAGAAGAGGGTATGTAAGATATTGAACGTGTGTTGTTTAAAACTACGTCCCTTATGACATCTATAAAGCATTAAAACGTATGAATAATAAGAATATGAGGCAAGTTACTTAAAAAACCTACGGTTGTAAAGATAATCATATTGATTGAAATAAATTGACCTGTTTGACCAGCTTCGATTAGCAGCAATAAAATACCCTTCTCCCTGTTTTCAAAAAAAGATGTTGGCTGGATTAAAATGCATGAGCCATAAAATTCCCAACAAAAAACACACCTCATTGTTTCCAGCCCAAAGGGCAGTACTGGGATGGCGATTGAGTCTTGCAATATTTTCAGCTACTTCTGCCCTAATATTATCGAGGAAAGATCTTGGAGAGATTGGGTAGGCTCCACAAGAAAAAATGCTTTCAGACCAGGCTAAGATCCCCAACTTGTCACAAATCTAAAAAATAAGATGGTTAACCAGACCAAGTTGAAAATGATGAGAGCTCATGGATGAATAACGGCTTAAAAAAAACCAACATCATAGAATTCATCTGTCTCATACGCTCCCCCACCCCAAATTCACACCACATTTTAATGAGCCAATAGGGCAGATTGAATCAAACAGCGAATGGTTGATGAATTTGTGCATGCGGCAAAGTTGTCAATTGGAATCATACTGATGCAGGTGAATTGAAGTCAATCATTTCTCACCAATTCTTGCAGCAGGAACAAGAAGGTACAGACCTTGAACCTTGAACGTAGAATGGTTTTCCATTGATCACAAAAGTGAAACGGGTTCCGGGTGTGATGCCTTGTGAGACTTCTTGAGTGCTGTAACAGCTTTGATCAACAACAATGGTCTGAAATCCAACACGTTCATACCAGGTTAATTGTGAAGTATTCTTCTCCTGATCATTAAAATCGAGTGTTAATTTCAAATCATAGAGTTTTGGATTACCAAGCGTGGCGGGATACCATAACTCTACGCTTTGATGGTCAATAGTATATTGCACGGTTAGAAAGTAATCAGGACCAAGATTTATATAATTAGCAGGTTTTGTAATAGAAAGAGTCTTTGGCTCCAGGCGGACAGAAGTTCCAACCAAGACGGCCGAGAGGGTCAGGGATGTATGATGAAGAGAACGAGCAGATGTGATAGGAAGAGTGACATTCAATATCCAAGGTTTGTTTTGATCGGGGTGAATATTGTTACGTTGACCTGGGAGAAAAGATTTCCGGTCACTAGAGTGGAAAACATATGAGATGAGTATAGCAAGAAGGTTACCTTTTTTGTGTATATCAATTACAGTCCTGTGAATCCAAAAGGACGCTGGAGGGGTATTCAGCTGATTGGGTCTAGGTTTTTCTCTCCTTCTTTGGAGAGTCAATTGGTTTTTTTCTTGCTCGAGATGGGCTGAGATTCCTTGGCCAGTTGTTAAGGATGGCCCACTTTCAAAAGGCTGCAAAGATATTCGAGTAGTCCTCTCACCCGGCCTTGGAGTAAAGTCAGGGATATTTTGTGAAAGACTTAAAGCTGACTTCATTGTCTCTTCTTTTTCACCGGAAAGACCAATTAGATAGGCTGGTTGGAGTCTAAAAATAATGTCAGAGAAGATAATCTATCACTAAGCTTTGAGTTTCAAGTCATTAGAGTGGAAGAATAACCTACGGGCCACAAGGAAGATAAGCCGGCCCTGGAAACCAGCAAGTTAGTTGACGAAGGAGGCCATCAGGTTTAGAGATGCTGCTTGTGACCAGAAGACGTACCCCAATCCCAGCCAAAATCAGATTGCTTCTTGCGCGCCCAGTTTCTGTAATTATACTCATAAAGCTCAAGGGTGGGAGCATGCTTTGATTCCCGGCCTGGAAACCAAATATTCCCAGGTTCGTGAGCCAAGCGGGAGGTGATGGCAGCAGCCGAGGCAAATCTTAGGGACAGGGATATGCTAGAGTGGCTGCAAGCAGCCAGGACAGACTCAGTAACTGAACGAATGACCAATTGGGGAAAGTTAGTCTCTTTTTGATTGGTAGAGGTTAGATTATCTTATATAGTACAAGGCTGGAAGAAAAAGGCTGACCATCAAAGACCCAACTCCGGAAGGCATGATCAGTAGAGCCAATTCATCCAAGCAAATCAAGGAGAGCAAGACGCTCAGCTGCTTTGTTCGGTTTTGTTTTACAGAAATCAGCCTGCTCGTTCTCTGCCATGGCCAGCTCGGTATTGGCGGCTTCTGCCTCGAAATTTGACCCTCTACTTCTCCTAGGACAAGCGATATCAGCGAGAACGGATATTCATCTTCTTTCTCATGATAAAACGAAGGTCTTAAACCTATCCCTTGCCACGCATCTGTCGTTACCTGCACCAAACGGAAGGGTCTTGGTACCCAAATCACTCTCAACACGTTACAGAAAACCAGGCACCCCCCATGAGGCTTCTCCAGCTAGGGATACAGATCATTTCTACAACTCTCAGAGCATTTTGTGTTGTTACTTGAATCGAGATAAAGGATTCGCCACATACATTCAAGAAGCCAACCAGCAGGGCTTCTCGTTTGTTTCTGCCACCGAGCAAAAAGCGGTAGCTGACTTCCTGGAGGGAAAGAGTGCAAGTACTGAACCTAGCTCAGTCGTAGCCTTAGAAGCTTCCCTGTGCCGAGGTTTCGATCCAAATCCAGCCGCCAGACAGTAAGGATCCGGTGTGCACAGAGGAATGTCAGGATAAGACAATGATTTAGCTCTTTCGAAGTATGCAAGTCAATTTCATGGACACATGAGGATGTGGATTGTCTAGCTCGGCAAGCTTAATTGACGTTGTCGATTGTCAGGACTGTCGGCCAGTCTGTAGGGTGAGCTGATGCAGGGACAAATGATGAGCTAGTTGCCCAGCCAATAAGGATGGGAGAAATGGGGAGCAGATGGGTTGGAGGCGGGCAATGAGAGAAAGCAGTCGAATCCACTGTGAATGAACTGGGAAATTGAAACTATGCAGCGAAGATTCTAGGAGAAAGCCAAAATGCTTAGTTTGATGATTTGTTTGAGGTACGAGCTGCAGGAATCCGAAGAAATGATTCCACGAGGCCTGCCTGCAAAGGCCCTTGGAGGAGCATCTGTCTGTACAGTAAGTACTGTTCAGCCTAAGGATGAGCTAGGAAGTAAAAACTAGATAAAGCAATGGGAATAATAGCTTGGAGCTGGCTTGATTGAGATGATTCTGGGGATAGTGAATCATTTTGATTTAAATTTGATTATTGAACAATAATGAAGAGAGTTTAAGGAAGTTAAATGAAGCTTGAAGTAGGTTTGATTGATCATAAGGTTTAATGGTGGAATCTGCTTTTAGTGGTATATAATGATGCATTTGATTTGAATCTTGATGTTGAGGAGGGGGTTGATGATGATTTTGAAATGCAAAAGATTTGCTAACCAACAACCAGGATCAATGGAACCAACGCTGGAATGTTAATGACCCTGATTGTTTCCATAGCATTGGAGAGTGCAAAAGAGCAGGTGAAATTAAGGATGAGAATACAATAAGTGAAAAAACAATTGAGGTGATCAAAAAGGTTGGGGGGTGATGATATTTAATAATTGAGAAACAATGAAGTTAGGTTTGAGGAAGAATGAAATTTGGATGATAAGAAAGAAGAGGGATGAAGGGGGGAAGATTCAAATTCATTATCTTGATTTCTTTTGATATTACTATTTCAAGTATTATAATATCATATTTTTTTGGTTTTAAAAGATTTTCTCTTTTTATGATGGATCAAAATAGTCTCAGCAAAAGGGCTCACAAAGATAAACGCTTAAACCATTCATTTTCCAAAAAAAAGGAAGTTATGAAGAACAAGGATATCATGAAGAGATAGAAGAAGGTGAAATTTCTGAAGAAGCTGAAGAGGGTGAAATTGTTGAAGAAGCAGAAGAAGGTGAATTTATTGAAAAAGCTCCAAATAACTTAAAAATCAAGAGAATTCACGTCCAAAATCAAAAGAAGTTTCATATTCAGTTTAACAATGATAATTATAGATTCTACCAAGATGAAAAAAGCAAAGATTTAGTTTGTATGATTAAATTCCATTCACTTGAAAAAATCAAAGATCAAAATTCAGTAGCCTTCCAATTATCAAATATAATACAAGATTTTTATTATATGGCACAAAACCGTCTACATCAAAAAACTAACAAATTCTTAATTGGTGGGCAAATGAAATGTCTTGGATTTAGAGGTGGATATGATAAAGGAAAAAGTGCAGGTAAATAATATTAAATTTTGAATTTAAAAAAACAAAACGTTAATTTTTTTCTTTGTTTTTAGGAGTATATACACTACATAAAAAGTGTTCTTCTGAAAGAAAAGTAAAAGATGAAGAATTATGGAACAAGTTACCAAGTTATAATAGTTTTCTCTCTCATAGATTTTATTTATTCACAAAAGATGGTTCTACTAATAATGAACGTTTGATGAAAAAATGGCAATTACCAAGTTGGGACGACTCCGAATGGAATGATAAAGACAAAATTGAAAATAGAAGATTATTCTCAAATGTATCAATCACTTACAATGATTTTCATAACCATGCTCATTGTGACAATGATTCAAACAATCTTACATATGGCTTATTCAGCTACATAGATATCAAAAATGGAAATCCAGTATCACCACCAACCAAATGTATAGGTCATAGTTTTTCTTTTCCAGATTGCAACTTGAATTTTGAATTTGGATTTAACAATGGTATTATAGAATTAATATGGCCTTCAAAAAAGATCTTACATCAAACAACCAAACCTCCTCTTGAAGTATCAACCAACAATACAACGACTCACTTTGGTTGCTCATTTCAAATTTCTAATGAATTAATTAAATGGGTGAAGAAACATGAGAGAGAGGGAACAGGAGATTTTGTAGATAAAACAATTGGAAGAGCACAATGATGTGCCAAATATCAAAAAAATTGTAATTAGTATTTGAAAAATAGGATCTTGTTTTCACTGTCATTTATCTCACAGAAATCTGAAATATTTTCACAAAAAATAACGCTCAAACTCACATTGTGGATTATTATTCATATTAAAATCAATTATTACTCATTTTTGAATGTAGTATTATATATTCATAATTTAAATTGGTATTTTTGTATTAATTATGAGGTTTGGGAAATTCTTAATATATCTTGTGGTAATAATTTTGGATGTTTGACTTTGCATCAATTTAAAAAATCCATATGCAATGGATTTATTTACAAATGTAAACATTATCTTTTCAAGTTGAAGTACTATTAAACTACTAGTTCAGTAATAAAGTGTTTTTTTCATATCAACTAATTGTACATGTTCAGAAACATGAATAGAAAGATTCAATTATATAAAACTTTCAAATTTCTTTCAAGTAGAATTCTTAATGGAAAGAATCTCTTATGTCATTTATGAATTGTACTATAATACAAAGTTTCATTTTGCGGTTGAATGCTCTTAAAATCAAGGTGGTCCACAAAAGGTATTGTTGAAAATTGAGATGAATTTCACTTAATGAATAAGTAATACTATATTATGAAAATATAATCAGAAGAATAGTTCTAAAGGCTAATGATATTATGTTTGACTAATAGTTGCCACAAATACGTTTTAACTGACCCCAAATGTTTATATAGTATAGAAAGGTCAAGTTTCAAATTTATATTCATCATATTCTCTGCTATTTGTGCTCACTAGTAAGATATGATTGTGTAATTTATTGTCCAAAAATCTTGAAGCTTGCATGTCAGATGAATAGTGTGAAAGAAGTTTAATATTTAAATTTGAAAACTATCATATTGTATTAAATCTCAATTACAAGGGGGAATTTCTTACTATCTTAAGATTATTGTAATAGAATGATGATCAAGTAGTATAATTCAAGACCTGAGGAGAACTCACAAAAATAATGTATTTTAAGCGGTGGGGAAAGTTGGAGATGGCCAATAAGAGTAAGGATTGAAAAATGGCAATTGCAAAATAGTTATTAAAAACATGATAAATTTAAAACTAAGTCAAACAAGATCTTTGACTAGGAGGAAGAAGTGATGTCACTGTTGCTTGAGCTTCCCATTGATTTAAGAAATCACTGGTGATATATTGTGCTAGTTGATGCTGGGAGGGGGGACGAACAAGTTGAACATCACTAATTGGATTCATGCCTTTAGAAAAAAACGAGTTGAGGTGAAAAGATAGAATTTTTCCAGACAGGCTCATCTGGAGGTGATGGCTGAACAAGCTGATGAGATATGTTAAAAGAACATAATATAAGCATAGAATTGGAGATAGAAAAATGACAATGATCTTTGTGAGCAGTGAATAAACCCTTAACACCTAATATTAAGAAATAAACAAATGGAAGAAAATTATGCTGACTATAATATTCACTCAATTTCTTTTTAGCTTGGTCCAATTGTGATGCTTGATTGTCCAACAGAGTGATGCTTTGAGGTCTGTGGTTAATGATTAATGAGGAAATTTCATCTCTTCCAAGATGTTGATTCTTTGTATTTTTGGGACGTTTACGTTGTTCTGATCGGTTGGGAGGGGAAAGTTCCTCTATGTTTGCCTGTGCTTTGAAAATGATGTATGAAATCATAACATCCAAAATTAAATCTTGAAACGACTTGAGTTGTTGATCAGAATTAGCACCCAAATTCTGTTTGGTGTCTATATTGCTAATAGATGGGTTTGGATTTGGGGGGATGGTTGACATAAGCTTCATTGGTGGAATAGAAGGTCGCTTCAATACTTCAAAGTATGTAAGCATATCCAAATAAGCATGTACCTTTCCAGGAGTGGTTGGAGCTGTCATGGGGGGTTTAGGGATACAAAATTAATCCATTGTTGCAGATATAGATGCAGCAATGAGTTTTGCCCAAGCGATGATGGTGAAGTGGCGTGGTTGGGCCATATAAATGAGATGACAAACAAAAATTGTTTCAGGGTGCTTTTCATTACGAACATGGGGCTCCAGAGAAAAAGGAATAGATATACTTGGTTCAGGTGATGTAATGTCATCATATATTTGCATGTTGAAAATTTGAGGGGAGACATAAAATTCAGCTTTGGTGGCATTCAAAAATGGTGAGCCTGTTCAGAAATAGGATAAGCTTTAATATTTTGTAATGACTAATTATTATAAGGCAACTAACTATGATAACTTAGCTCGTCAATCCATTTGGTATATGAAGATGAGCATTGGTTGAAGTCAAAATTCCCTTGTGCAGGTTTTTCACAACCCAAAGATTGAAGACTCCATTTAACAAAAGAGTTGATTGCTTCAAACGTGGTTTGATATTTGGCTTGAGTTGGTCGTCCTGAATTAAACATTTAGAAAATTTTATAAAATTGAGGACGAAATTCATTGGAAAAGATGGAAAATTCAACATTGGGGGGAGAGGCTGGTTGGGAAATGGGAGATTGTTTAGTCTCTTCCAATGTGGGAGGATTTTGAGTCTGACAATCAACTTCTTGATTGAGATTATTGAGACCTGGTGTTGGGGCATGTAATGGAGGCAATGAACTTGACTCCATTGATTGAGGAGGAACATCATCACATGACAGGGGTGGTGGTTCAATTGAGGTATCATGTGGGGATGAACGGACACAAGGAGTATGTGCATTTTGTGGTGTTGAAATAGTGGACTGGATTTCCTGGGTGTTAGTTGTAACATTAATTCCTCCTGCTGAAATAATTGGAGAGACCTGATGAACATCTGCTCTTGAGTGGATAGATGTCTCATTTGAAATACGTAAATTTGATGAGCTCTCACAAATGTTGCTGTGGTCACTTTGTCCAGAAGGGTTATGACATGGGCTTTCTGTATTGGGGTTCTCTTGATGAGTTTGTTCTTCCTCAGAGAATATTGGTGGGAAATCAGACCCATGAGATTGGGAAACCATTAAAGTAGGTGAATGAAGAGGAGTATCAGGGGATGGAAGGTCATTGGGATGTGCTTGCAATAACAATTGAGGATTGATAGATTGGGGTGGGCTGGAAACAATGGGGACAAAAGGTGTATTTGTGGGAGGAATCATGGAGACAACCTGTTGGGTATTATTAATAGTGACAGATTGTTGCATGAAACAACAAATATTTGGTGGTGGTTTATTTTGAATTTTCCTTTTTTTCTTGTGATTTCCATCAGGAACAACCTCTTCTGGAAGGGATGATTGGGATGAGCGTATGGAAGGAACTTCTCTCTCAATAACTTCAACATTGCCATCTACCAGACCGATTGATTGTGATGAAGACAATTCTACAATAAGGGAGATCAAATTAATACAAAATTGAGGAAAGACATGAAGAATAATAATTACCATGTTCTTTTTGAGAAATCAATGTAAGGCCCTTTTTCAAATAATCCTTAATCTCAATTGATACAGGATTCTTTTCAGCTTCAGAAAGGGCATTATTGAGGATTTTCTTGATACGGTGGTGGTTGAGAGAAAATTCTTCACGCGAGAGGCGAGTTAGCTCAGAAGATAGAATTGGTGAGATGGATTGTACTTGAGTGGGTGGGTTATTCATGTTGAATTCTATGAATGAGGGTGGTGGAAGGGTTCGTGGAGTATTTGGGTGTGGATTACACAAACTCATGTCTGGTGTGTTTGTGATATCTAATATTTTGGGTAAAATATAATATTAAAATATGTTGAGGATGAGATTAGGTGGGGAAGAAAAAATTTACCAAGTTGAAAGGGGGTTCTATTTATGTTGTTTGGTGGGGGGCAGGGCAAGATGTGAGGATGACTAATAGGAGCTGGTGGGACTAGATTGGGAGAATTGAGGTAGTGAAAAAGATCGTAACATTCCTGAGGTTCAGTGCTTTGGTTTGGGGTGGAAAATGAATTGATGGATGAATGGGATGGTGCCTCATTTTAATAAGATAAAGATGAATTAAAATCCGTGTTATTTGAAAAAACCCTATGAAACATTTCATCAAATGACACATCGGAATCAGGTGGTTGGGATGGATTCATAGTATTGGGTAATCATATTGGGAGGAGAGGGATTTGAATGGCCAACAGAAGCTAAAAACACAGGCGAAACAGCTCTATTTATATTGCAGGTCCCAATTAAGTGAAGTGGGGGTGTAGCCCATAGAAATAGAGCAGAAATGAGTTTTGTCGTTTCAAAGGAAAGAAATATGCAGATCCTCTAGACATAAAGCAAAATTACACATTTAGCACAGGATTAAGTGTCAGGAAATGTGTATATTTAGAATAATCCTTCAATTACATGGGTGATTAGATTGGATGGTACAGTCACACCTATAGGTGGGTGAGAGATTTAGCCCACCAGTAATGATGTACACAGGTGGTAAAATAATGACTGCCGGTCATAATTTCTACCACTTGCCAACCAATTATGGCTGTAATTGGTTTGTCTCTTGGGAATTTCATCAGACCCATTCAGATACAGAAAAACCTGTATCTCAGTGAGGTCCAGAGACAATACAGCTTTGGCTGTAATTGTACACAGGTGGTCAAATTATGACCGCCGGTCATAATTTGTACCACTTGCAAACCAATTACGGCCGTAATTGGTTTGTCTCTTGTGACTTTTGTCAGACCCACTCAGATACAGAAAAACCTGTATCTGAATGAGGTCCAGAGACAATAAAGCTTTGGCTGTAATCATACACAGGTGGTCAACTTATGACCGGTGGTCATAATTTGGATCTACTTGCAAACCAATTACGGCCGTACTTCGTTTGTCTCCTGGAAGTTTAATCAGACCCATTCAGAAACAGAAAAAACTTTATCTGAATGAGGTCCAGAGACAATAAAGCTTTGGCTGTAATCATACACAGGTGGTCATAATTTGGATCTACTTGCAAACCAATTACGGCGTAATTGGTTTGTCTCCTGGAAATTTAATCAGACCCATTCAGATACAGAAAAAACTGTATCTGAATGAGGTCCAGAGAGAATAAAGCTTTGGCTGTAATCATATATAGGTGGACAAATTATGACCGCCAGTCATAATTTGTCCCACTTGCAAGCCAATTACGGCCGTAATTGGTTTGTCCCTTGGCAATTTCATCAGACCAATTCAGATACAGAAAAAATTCTATCTGAATGAGGTCCAGTCAGAATACAGCTTTGGCTGTAATAATACACAGGTGGTCAAATTATGACCGCCGGTCATAATTTGTACCACCTGCAAACCAATTACGGCCGTAATTGGTTTGTCTCTTGGGAATTTCATCAGACCCATTCAGATACAGAAAAAACTGTATCTGAATGAGGCCCAGAGACAATACAGCTTTGGATGTAATCATATACAGGTGGTCAAATTATGACCGGCGGTCATAATTTGGATCCACTTGCAAACGAATTACGGCCGTAATTAGTTTGTACCACTTGCAAACCAATTACGGCCGTAATTGGTTTGTCTCTTGGGAATTTCATCAGACCCATTCAGATACAGAAAAAACTGTATCTGAATGAGGTCCAGAGACAATAAAGCTTTGGCTGTAATCATACACAGGTGGTCAACTTATGAACGGTGGTCATAATTTGGATCTACTTGCAAACCAATTACGGCCGTAATTGGTTTGTCTCCTGGAAATTTAATCAGACCCATTCAGATACAGAAAAAACTGTATCTGAATGAGGTCCAGAGAGAATACAGCTTTGGCTGTAATCATATATAGGTGGACAAATTATGACCGCCAGTCATAATTTGTCCCACTTGCAAAGCAATTACAGCCGTAATTGGTTTGTCCCTTGGGAATTTCATCAGACCCATTCAGATACAGAAAAAACTGTATCTGAATGAGGTCCAGTCAGAATACACCTTTGGCTGTAATCATACACAGGTGGTCAAATTATGACCGCCGGTCATAATTTGTACCACTTGCAAACCAATTACGGCTGTAATTGGTTTTTCTCTTGGGAATTTCATCAGACCCATTCAGATACAGAAAAAACTGTATCTGAATGAGGTCCAGAGACAATACAGCTTTGGCTGTAATCATATACAGCTGATCAAATTATGACCGGCGGTCATAATTTGTACCACTTGCAAACCAATTATGGCCATAATTGGTTTGTCTCCTTGAAATCCCATCAGAACCATTCAGATACAGGAAAAACTGTATCTGAATGAGGTCCAAAGACAATAAAGATTTGGCTGGAAATTTAATCACACCCATTCAGATACAGAAAAAATTGTATCTTAATGAGGTCCAGAGAGAATACAGCTTTGGCTGTAATCATATATAGGTGGTCAAATTATGACCGCCGGTCATAATTTGTACCACTTGCCATCCAATTACGGCCGTAATTGGTTTTTCTCCTGGAAATTTAATCAGACCCATTCAGATACAGAAAAAACTGTATCTGAATGAGGTCCAGAGACAATAAAGCTTTGGCTGTAATCATACACAGGTGGTCATAATTTGGATCTACTTGCAAACCAATTACGGCCATAATTGGTTTTTCTCCTGGAAATTTAATCAGACCCATTCAGATACAGAAAAAACTGTATCTGAATGAGGTCCAGAGAGAATACAGCTTTGGCTGTAATCATATATAGGTGGACAAATTATGACCGCCAGTCATAATTTGTCCCACTTGCAAAGCAATTACGGCCATAATTGGTTTGTCCCTTGGGAATTTCATCAGAACCATTCAGATACAGAAAAAACTGTATCTGAATGAGGTCCAGTCAGAATACACCTTTGGCTGTAATCATACACAGGTGGTCAAATTATGACCGCCGGTCATAATTTGTACCACTTGCAAACCAATTACAGCTGTAATTGGTTTGTCTCTTGGGAATTTCATGAGACCCATTCAAATACAGAAAAAAATGTATCTGAATGAGGTCCAGAGACAATACAGCTTTGGATGTAATCATATACAGGTGGTCAGATTATGACCGGCGGTCATAATTTGGATCCACTTGCAAACGAATTATGGCTGTAATTAGCTTGTACCACTTGCAAACCAATTACGGCCGTAATTGGTTTGTCCCCTTGAAATCCAATCAGACCCATTCAGATACAGAAAAAACTGTATCTCAATGAGGTCCAGAGACAATACAGCTTTGGCTGTAATCATATACAGCTGGTCAAATTATGACCGGCGGTCATAATTTGTACCACTTGCAAACCAATTATGGCCGTAATTGGTTTGTCTCCTTGAAATCCCATCAGAACCATTCAGATACAGAGAAAACTGTATCTGAATGAGGCCCAGGCACAATACAGCTTTGGCTGTAATTGTACACAGGTGGTCAAATTATGACCGCCGGTCATAATTTGTACCACTTGCCATCCAATTACAGCCGTAATTGGACTGTCTCTTGGGAATTTCATCAGAATCACTCAGATACAGAAAAACCTGTATCTGAATGAAGTCTATAGGGGCATAATTGGCTTCTATGTTTGCAAAATCAAAGATGCTCAAATATAAATAAAGCTTTGCTTGTGTCCACTTTGCCCCCCAAAACATTCCTCATAACCGCCCTACTCCATATCAATTTCTGGGCCCTTTTTGCTCATTCCCCACAAATTTTCATGGTGCAAAAAATGGGTCGCCCCAAAAAAATTTGCACTTGTCACGAGCTTGGCTGTCACAATCAATGTTATGAAGATTTGAACAATATTGTTCAGCATGGAAGACCTATGTCTGACCCAGTGTGGAAGACACATCAATTGGAACTACTCAAACTCAGGAGACCCCAGCCTTTGGTTGATCAGATGGTTTTAGCCCAAAATATTGAAAATGTAAGTACTCTTTCCCTCATTCATTTCAATTATTCAACATTACTTCAATCTAATTTTCCCCAATCTTTTGGCACAGCCAACACAGAAAGCCCATGAATGCTCTCAAATTGAACAGATATGTCGTCAGAATAATGAAAGAAATTTACTTTTTGATACCAAAAAATATGAAAACAAGACCTTTAAATTTATTGACTCTCATTCTCTTAAAGTTTTGGCTCAAGCTTCCAGCCTATACCTCAAGAATGGAATGTCCAGAGATAGCATCAAAAAATTTCTTCTATCAGAAAGGGAAAAGATAACTAGCCTTGCAGAGAAATTCAATTTTGATGGATTATCCATTGCTAAAGAAATTCCACTTTTGATTGAAACTATTTTGGTTCAGCTGGGCATATCCATGCACTTTGAAAAAAAGATTTGCTGTCCAGAATGCTTCAGTTTGTATGATCTGACTGCAATGGGGCACATCAACAAACAGTGTACATCCAAATTTATTCAACCTTTTCCTTCCTCCATTGTCAAATTAGGATCTCTTGCAAGAAAAGAATGTGGTTCTATTTTATTTAAAACTGATGACAAGAATGATACTTCACTTCAAAAACCAATCTGTACCTTTACATACCAGTCCTTGAAAAAATGGTTGGCCTCCCATATGTGGATTCCTGGCTTTGAAAAGCTATTAAATGCTCACAATACCCATAACTCTCAAACAGACCCTAAAGTTATTTCTGATATTTGGCATAGCAAAATTTGGAACACATTCAAATCTTCCCCGCGTAGTAAACAAGCATTCATAAGTAGACCAGGTAATTTGATATTTAGCTTATATGTAGATTGGTTCAATCCATTCAGTAAAAAAGGGACTGCAAAATCCATTTCAATTGGGTCAATTCTTCTCACTTGTTTGAATCTTCCTCCAAGTGAACATCACAAAGAGGAGAACATGTTTTTGTATGCAATAATTCCGGGTCCCAAAGAGCCATCTCTTGATCAAATGAATTCAATCTTGGAGCCTCTTTTGATTGAGCTTCAAATGTTATGGAATGGTATTTGGTTTTCCAATACCCACGACCTTCCACAGGGTAGACTTATTAGAGTGGCTTTATTATCTTTAATAGCAGATCTTCCTGCTCTACGTAAAGTGGCTGGATTTGCCTCTCATTCGGCCAATCGATTTTGCTCCTTTTGTAATATTACAAGGGTTGACATCAATGAAATAGATATTTCGAAATTTGAAACAAGCACACATGAAAATCATATTTCCAAGGCAAATGAATGGCTCCAACTTCAAACCAAAAAGGAACAAGATGAATTTGTAAAATCACATGGTGTCCGGTGGAGTATTCTAAATAAGCTAGATTACTGGAGACCAATTGACTTTTGTGGCATAGATATTATGCATTGTTTGATTTTAGGGGATATCAAAGACTATTGCATATCATTCCTCAAGGTGGGGTTGGCTGGTCACGAGTTAGAGCTTCAAAGGAAAAAGAAAAGTTTTTTGGCACACTCAAATACATACAAATATCCTTTTTGTTTATTGGGGCGACCAAGAAAAAGGAAAAATGAAGATGACAATGATTCTGAAAAAACAAGTAGACCCAAGAAACAAAACCTTACAAGAGCTAATCTTGCCCGCATTCGACCTTGTACATCCCAAAGGCACAAAGGCTCTAGTGAAGCCTCCAGGACCAAAAGTGATCAAACTGCAAAAAGCAACAGAACTTCAAACTCCAGGTATTCCCTTAGATCCCAGACAACCACTTCTACAGTACTCAGCTTATTACCTTTTACACATGGTAGTGACTCATTGGTTCCTTCTGATTTATCTTCTGATGATAATCAGGATTTAAATCCAATGGGGGATGAAACTCCAAGATTAAAAAAAATGATTTAGAGGTACTTCAAAAAGTCATTGATCAAACAAAAGTCCCATCATGGTTTGCTCGTCTACCCAGAAAATTTGGTTTCAAAAACATTCAGACACTCAAAGCAGCGGAGTGGCAAATCTTGATGACATTTTATTTACCATTGGCACTTGTACCACTATGGAGTTCACAAATACCTGACAGGGAGGAAAGGGTAAAATGCCCAGGGAACTACCTCCATAAGGATCTTCTACTCAAATCACTAATTTCATTAGTTACATTAACAAACATGTTACTCAGGACAAGAATTCATGAAGAAGACCTGGATAAGATTGAAAGTACTCCAAAGATCTATTGTCAAACACTTCGTTTGGGTTGGTCAATGATAAACTCCAAACCTAATCTACACCTAACACAACATTTACCCAAGGTTATCAAGGAGCTAGGGGCACCAAGAAGCGTAGCTGTGTGGGCATATGAAAGAATGAACCGTATATTTGGGGATATACCACGGAATAATAAGCCATGTTGAGTTTGAATTATATATCTATATGTCAAAAAATCACCCTCACAATACTTATCCACATATAACCAATTGTAGCTGAGATCTCCCAAACAATACTGAAAAGATGGATATCTAAAGTACAATATCAATGGATGTCCAAATTGCCTAATCTTCAACAAAGAGTTGGTAGGAACAATCCCCTCATTTCTCTGCATTTTTTTTTTTCATCAATCAAAAAATATCAGTACCAGTCATACAATTCAATTGCATGATGATATTTTTCAACAGTGGAAACTACTAGCTTCAAGAGATTTAAGGGATGTTGTAAACCTCTTTGAATGCAAAAAGTAAATAATTTTTGAAAAAAAAAGGTATTGTAATGTAAAATCACATGTTGAAGACAGTATCATAGAGTATAGCATTAATAATGCGAAATCATTGGGCCATATTGATAATATTGTCACATTAGTTGGAGGTGATCCTGACATATGGTGGTTAATAATCAAACCTTTCAAGAAGCTTGAAAATAATGAAATAGAAAAAGACCCTTTACATCTTTTTCCAGATCTCAATTGTTCTATTCTATTGGACCAGACAGAGGATGCCACAATCATCAACTCTCAATCAGTTTTGGGTCATGCTGCAAGCCTCAAGAATCCTCCTGGAAGCTTTGGAATTGATCAGGCTACACTCTGCTTGGTATCTCTACATTCATCAGTAAGTGATTCAGTGGACTTCCACTCATTATCTCATATATTTTAACATTTTCTTACCATTTCCTTTCAAACCTTGCCAGAAATGGATAGGTGATTGAAGCACCGCACCCCTTTCAGCCTTAGGCTTCCTTATCAATGCTCACTAAAGATTTCTTTGGAGGAAAAACACTACTTTTTCCTTTGTTGATATTGTTATATGCTATTAAATGAAGTTTTTTTCAGAAAAATTCACTCCAATCCCTTTTAAAAGAGATTTAAATTGTCAATCTACCATATTTCAGCCTCCCAAACATCTTTCAAGACATAATTTGGCTTTTTGGTGCTGGATAGAACAGGTTTGAAAAAATTTTTATATAAACTATCTCTTCTCCACCAAAAATGTCTGTATTTCCACTTCACCAAACTGCCTTAAGCTTTCCTGAGCTCTCTCATCCACCAAATTCATTCTCATATGTTGAATCCTTACTCCAACTCTGTTTAAAATCCTCAAACTTTCTTTGATATAATTACCTCATTTTCCTCAACTTAACTCCACTTCTTTAATTTGATATTACAATGTCTTCCAATGCAATGGGTGGCTCCCCCTCCGCATTCCACAGAGAAAATTCTGGATCCTCATCACAAAACCCACCAACAGAGGGTGACTCAATAATTAACTCAGATGAAGAAAACCATGAAAGCATCCATACTGACTCTACTGGACAGAAATCCATCTTTCTGCAAGATTTGGAAAGACTTGGAATAGAGGATGCCGTTGCACAGAATGCCAGTCAGGAGGGACAAGAGGAAATAACATCCGGTGGTGAGTATCTTTCCTAAAGCTGATTGGAAATTACTAAATGATTTGGTTTTCAGTTGTTGGAGTAGAATTCCGGATTCAACAAGAAGAGGACCAACAACGGGCTAAAAATAATAAGAGAATTTTGCAAGGGAGAAATCACCTCTTTACAAGATTGGTAACAAAGAACAATCTTCCAAGTCAGGCATCCACCGAATCAGTCCACTTGCGAGAATTTATTTACTTCTTAATGGGTATGCCACCTTCTGTAGATCACTTCCCACCAAATCCTACCAATGATGAAGAGGAATTTCATATTCATTGGGTCAAAAATCGAGCTAAACACATCAAGACCCATTTGGAAACCTTTGAATATGGACTGTGAGATCATCCAATTAGTGAGCGCAAAATTCTGGTCAAACAAGAAATCACCTCTATATCTCAACGATTGCAGCCACCTGAATTTAAACTAAGTCGTGATGTTCTCAATAACAAGATCAAGGTCTCAATAGTTGAAAAGCGTGCTTGTGAAAAGGAATGCCAGCTAGTAGGCCTCAAGAGAATTACCTTCCACTGGGGAACCTCATTCAATAACTCCACTTGGAATGCAGCCATAGGCGACATTATCTCCAAACATTTTTTCAATTGGAGCCAGACTCAACCTAGCTTAAATATCAACAATCCTGATCAACTAAACCTATTAATTGAACATTGGGTCAATGGAAGGGGTAAAGAAATGAAAAAGCTTTCAAAACTTGGCCAGGCTGCAGAGGAGGTTAAATTTCAAAAAGCTAAGAAATCCAAAAACACTATAGGGAGGCAGAATGTACGTGCTCATTCTTTTGTTAGACATACACCAAACTCTAATATCACTTTCATATTCAGGTTACAGCTGCCCGTTTCAAAATAGCACGTCAATTATTCCCTCAAAACAATGATTTCTCTGCAATATATACTGATATAAAAGCAACTTCAGATGTAGAGGATAATTCTGACTTGGGGAAAGCACCAAAAAGACTTGTTGGAGTTTGGCGTAGTGAAGCTTTGACCTTGTGTACAAGGCAATTGGATCTAGCAATGACCCTTGGTGCCAAAACCCAGCTTGAAAAGAATAGAGTTCAACGTATGCTTTATAGGGATGGAGAGAAATTAGACTATAATTCTGATTTAACTAATGTCCCACATTGCTTACCTTTAGATTGTTATTCCACAATATACTTAAACACAATTTCAGAAGTTGAAAGAAACCACTTACTGGTAAAAGAACAGATTGGACTCCAAAATATTTTATTAGAGATTGAGGCCAAGACAAAAAGGGGACGTCCCATCATACAGAGGCCAGGAAGATCTTCTCTCAGTGGAATTGAAGCTGGTTCAAGTAGTCATAATTGTATGAATCCTGAATAATGGCTAGTCCCTTTTTGTATCCAAGCTTAGAGTTTTGTAATAGATGTATTTGGAAATATAATTATAGATAAATTATTTTAACCATTCACCAATTGAGTGAACTAATAATGAATTCAAAAGATACCTTTCAAAATAATGACTGGCAGTCATAAAATGAGTATCTTTGTAGTGTATTTGAGAGCTGAAGTGTCCTATATGTTTGCCAAGCTTAGAGTTTAGTAATAAATGTAATTCAAAAGAAAACATGATTTAAAATATTTTAAAAAGTCACCCATTGTCAGAATTTATAATTTAGCCACAATGTGGGTTTTCACAATTATGACCATCAGTCATAAATTTGTTATTTATTTAATGTTTTCAAAGCTGAACTGTGCTATAGGTTCTCAACATTATTTAATATATAAGCCTCTTATATATGCCTGCTTTGGTTTTCATTTGTCCCCAAGCTATTATATATTGAGAAATGCTCAAACAAAAATATTGACATTTATCCAAAGTTATCATTATATATGCCTTCCCAAAATCCTACATTCCATAATAGTACAATCTGTCTTGAACACTATAAAGAATGCCCACCTTCTATTTTTTTCAATTTCATTTCAAAAATAAATTTAAAAACTTATTTATAATAATTAACCCTCAGTCAATTTCAAATAATCACTGCTCCAAAATGGATCCATTACTTGAAATAGAGCCAAAGCAAGTTGAAAAATCAGAATTCATATCCAAAATCTCCAAATTTCTTCCTTCTCTCAAGCTTGCTACCTGCAATACTCACTTTCCTGAATATGCAAGAAAAAAAACTCAAGAGGTGTCCAAAATACTTGAAGATGATCTGTATTGTATGTTTTTCCAGCTTTTCCCCATATGGAGCCATTTTTGATTGGAATTCAAATCATAATTTAGGTGTACAGCTAGGTGGATCATTACCCCCTGAAGCCAAGGTTGTTATTTCAGCATCCTCCCAAACATCAATAAAGAGGTATTTCATATCTTCTTCTAGTATGAGTAATAAAAAGGCCAAAATTTATCAAAGTGTAAAGGAAAAGAATCAAGAAGTATGTTTCAATATTTTATTTAGGCTTTACTCAAAGATTAAACTATATTTCCTGAATCATTTCTTTCTTAGAAATTGGAATGCAATTATGATACTGAGAAATCACACCCACAAAACCAGTCAGATTCTCAAAATCTAGAACCAGGACTATTCCAACCTCAAAATGATTTTGAAAAAGCCCTATCCACGTCAAATTCCAGCCCTGAATTTAATAGTATTTCTCAAAATTATCAATCAAATATACAAAGTTTTCCAGCTTCCACCATGAGAAAAAAAGCAAAATCAAAAATACAGGAGCCCTTGATACAACCTACATCTACCAAGCACTCAAAAGAAAAAGCTAACTCCAATTTCATACTTCTAGATAACAACCCATCAACCTCAAAAGTAAAGCAAACCAGTAATGAAGAGCCTTCAGCATCTCAAAAGAAGAAAAAGCTTCCTCAATCCAGATTATTCAATCCCATTCACTCAGATCACTTTGAAGAAAAAATCAGCCATTATCAGCCACTTTCTGTATCCTCATGGAAGAAATGCCAGGTTAATGTTGAAAATCTAGTAAGAGAACGATTCCAGGAAATTCCCCAAAGGCCATTTTCTACCAAACTACCCAAAGGAATACACTTTCAAAGTCTTGGATCTCTTAGCATTACCAAATGGCTAGTGGATTTGGATAAATCTGGTAAATACAAAAGACATTCATTCATGTTTCATCCAGAAAATTGATATTTACTTGCTTTTTTCAGGATTAGATATCTTTTCACCAAAGAAATATGATCCTTTCAATGATCCTGACGCTTGGAATGTCCCTATCTTTACTTTGGATTCTACAATCTCAATGCAAAAAATTCCCAAATCACACCAACCCCTCTTTCAATTGGCACAATCCGTCTTTGTCCCTAATCTTCAAAAGAAACAGTTCTGGGCCAATCTAATACTGGAGTCAATATCGGTTTCTGCACAAGATCTCATACAACCTGAAAATTTTGAAATCACAAAATCAACAGAAGATGATCCCTTGTTAGTTCAAAGACTCAGCCTGGAATTTCTAGTGTCCTGCCTCAGCACAAGACCATCCCAATCAGCTCAAATTGAAAATACCCTTGATGAAAAGGAGGAAAACCAGCCAATTCATCATGGAATGAATAGCTTAATATCTTTCAATGATTCCATTTTACATCTTATGATCTCATATGTCCTGATACTAGCACATTCAAAAGTTCTTCCAGTCAATATTCCTGATGGATTTGTGCTCACTCATAAAAGGTACAAAGAACACCTTAAGACCTTATCAGAGCTCCAATCAAAAACAGGCTTAGTTAAGCCCTGCTATCATATTTTAGCTTCATTTCTTGCTTTTGGGGTAAGAGGCTTAATGGTTTGCTCAAGAGATTGGAGAAAAAGCTCAGCTAAGGGAGCATTGCAGATGATTGAAGTTACTGATAGTGTTATTGCTAAGGAAAGGCCTTATGAGCCTATTTGGAAGAGAACAAATGCATATATTTTGGATATTTTTAACAAGGCATTTTTCTCAAAAACCCATGAATTTGTTCCCACTGCTCCAAAAAAATTGGAAGTGGAAAAATGTTTAGTATTGGAATTCAGTGAGGCATGGCTTGAAAAAAATACCATAGAAGGACAACCTGTACTAGATCTCGCTGATAAAGCCAATATAAACACCTTATTAATTTGATCAGTTTTTTCTATAATTTAATTTTATTCTTTCAAAACAGGGTGATTTTTATTCAAATCATGTTTGAGTTTGCTAAGATTACTTTGCTTCACCTGATACCTCATTGCTAACTTTCCCAAATAAGCTCCTTTTACACAAGATGGCTTTTTTCAGGCTCATTCAAACTGTAAGAAATAACTACCGGGCTCCAGAATACTATCATTTATGATAAATAGGAGCCTTTCTCTTGATTCTTCCACCTATACCCAAAAATCTGACTTTAATTAACCTGTTTTACTATGCCTAAAGCTTCACATTACTTTTTTGAGACCTCTATACCCCAATCAAACAGGACTATCAACAAGATATTACATCCCATCATCCCACTACCTACCAGTGCAATATCAAGATCCATACATCAATTATGCTGGTTGATCATGAAAATCAACTATTTCCAATCTTCATCTGATATAAATAGTTGGAAATCTCTTCCATCAGAAGAAAGTCTCAAAATTGTTGAGAAATTACCCTTTTCTTGCACTGATAATCCAATTACAAATCCCCATAATAACAGCTCAGGAGAGGATAGACCATCTATAAACCCCAGAATATTAATTTCACCGCTGTACAAAACTATTTTTCTAGAGGATCTCTTCAAATCAGGTTTGCCAATGTCAATCTTTGCTTGGAATCAATGTTGGGAATCAAAATGGAATCAAATATTTGCAAAATTTGTTCTCAAGCACTGGAACTATCTACACAAACAAGGAGAATTGAAAATATTCCTGATAAATCCAAAGGATAATACACATAATAATAAGTCTTTAATACTAATGCGCTGGTTCAAAGGGAAACAAGAGGATATTAAGAAAGATAAATTGGTTCCTGAAGCACTTTCAAAAAAAGCCAGTCAGAAGCAGAAATCAAGGTGGCGTAAAAAAGTATGTTTTCATTTTATTTGTGATTGATTTTTACACCAATTGATGTTATTTAATATTCAGTTATCATCAAATCGCTCAGAGACATTGCTATCATTGAACGTTAATCAAGATGAAGCTTCCATATTTGATGAGCCACGATGCTGCTCTGATACTGAAGATGAAAATGGATCATTAATAAAACTCAAGTCCCCTTGGAGGTCAGCTTTATTCTCAAAGCTAGCAAGTCAATTAGATTCTCTATTAACTCAAAAGCAAATTCAAAAAAGTAAATTCAACAGAATTCCAAATGTCTTGGAAAGTAGAAGAGTACAAAGTGGTATTTTTGAGAAAGAAGCCAAAGTTCCAATTGGACTTCCAGAAAATCTTTATTCAAATGATTATTTTTCCGAGCTTACTAATGATGAGAAGCTAATGTTACAAGCAAAGCCATGTATAGATATTCATCATTTACTTCAACTATCTGAAACCTAAAACAATAATTCATGATTTTTCTATTGTTTCCACAATCAATTTTTCCAATTCATGATCCACAGTACCTAAATTTCCAATGCTCAACCTGAAATGAAATAAAGAATTTTTAGCTACTAAAAAAGATAAATATTGGTTGAGTATAAACTATCTTACATCTGAAGCTGCTGTTTCTTCCTTCTAACTTGCTGAATATTCACCTCAATACTACCAACAGTTATATAGTGAAATAAATGAACTTCTTTCTTTTGACCTAGCCAATAAAGCCTATCAACTGCCTGCTCATCAGTTGAAGGGTTCCAACCTGGTTCCTAATTTAAGTAATTGGAATAATATTAGATTAAGCCTCAAGTGTATGTAAATACTGTCTTACCATTATGTAGACATTTTGAGCACATCTTAGATCAATACCAACACCACCTGTGCCTTTTGTTGTAAGAAGAACTTGAGAATTTGGATTTTTTCTAAATTCTTCAAGGATTTGTATCCTTTGATCATTTTTGAGCATTCCATGCATCATCAAATTGGATATTCCACTTTCATCCAGTGCAATTTCAATACTTTTTACAATATTTTATTAATAGAATCATTCAAATGACAGGTAGTAGAAGGATTTGAGCTCACATATCAAGAAACCTTTTGTATTCTGAAAAAACAACTGCTTTGGAATATCTTAAGCCTGGCTCCTTCTGAAAAAACTCCTTGAGATGGCTAACAAGATGCACCACTTTGGATCCTTCTTTCCAGGTATATTTCCTTCCCCCTTCTTCCCTTTCTATTAGTGCTGGATGATTGCAAAGATGCCTCAAATCTGATAATCTGGAGAAAAATTCTGATGAATCCCATTGAACTGCTTTGAACCTCTGTTTTCCATACAATGCACTAAACTCTTCATGCTTTTTGAAATAAAGTGTTTTCCATGGCTCATAGATCTCAATTCCAACTCCATGTTGCACTTTCTTGGGAAGATCCAGTAGGTTGGCTTTCAATCATCTCAAGGTGAGTGTTTGCATTATAAGCTGTAATGATTGGATTGCCATTTGATTCCCAGATGATATTTGTTTTATTATGCAATTTTCCCATAAAGGCTTGAGATTCCATGGTTCTACTTGTAAGAAACTCAACAGACTATGAAGATCCCAAAGATTGTTTTGTAATGGTGTTCCTGTGAGGCATAACTTTCTTTCAGATTTTAAATTCAATATTGTGAATGATCTATGAGTAGATTGTTCCTTTATGTAGCTAATTGATGTAAAAATTTCAGTACTTTTTTATTTAAGAATCCCAAAGAGAAGCTTACTGTGCTTCATCCAACACTATTCTAAACCAATTCACCAAAAGAGGATTTATCCTCATCCCATGAAGATCATCAACATTATAGCCAGCAATAACATCATATGTGGTGATGATAATTGCATTCTGCTTCAAATTTTGGAATGAAATGAAATTACGATTGGAACCATGGAATATTGAATATGGTAAACTACCATCATGAAAATGTAGCCTTATTTCATTCTCCCAGTCATGCAAAGTAGAAAGTGGTACAATGATCAAAGTAGCTGGGACATGGTCCTTAGATATTTTTGAGTACTTGATTGCTTCATGTTGTGTTTTTTTAATCAAGCATAAAGTTGTCAGCGATTTTCCAAGTCCCATATCATCAGCCAATATTCCACCCCTACTTTTGCACATAATATCTTGTGGTATCAGCCCATTTTCAACAGCATTAGAAAACACTTTTTTAATCCATAAGTTATCTGGATGTTTCCATAAATGTTCACAAATTTTTTCCATATTATTTTCAATATTCAAAAGAAAGGAAATACCCTGGATTTGGTGCAATGAAAGATTGGTTTGAGAATTAGGTATTGAAGTAACAGAACTAGTTAAACTTGTATTGTTGGAAGCTTGATAAAGATCACAATCTTGAGGAATATCAATAAATAAAGGTGAGCTATAGTTTCCAATATGTCTCAGAGCCATGTTTGCATTCTTTAAAGCCTCTCTTGTTTGGAAAATATTCCCTTTATCCACAAAAACACATCCATGTAATAGGATATTTTTATCTTTATTCTTGAAATTTATGAAAGAATTTATAAAAAGCACTTTATTATTGTTTTTGTATTTTTTATATGTTTCAGGATTCAAGCCTTCAGCCACTCCTCCAAAAATATCAAGCAGTGTACCCAGATGGAAACTCTGGAAAGAATTAAGGCTCCCAAGATGACTTAAGTCAGATTCTAATAGTATATGAATAGAATTAAATACTCTTCTGAATTACACTGAGCTCAGAGAGGTTGGAAAGGATTGTTCAATATTGATTTTTTTTCAATTTGAATAATAAAAAACCCAAGACAAAATATTGAAATCATACTCTAAATTTTTAGAATGAAAATTTAATATATCAGTGTGATATGATTTTTTAGGACAAATGGAACCTAAATGATAGGATTGCATGGGTTATATAGTGGAAAGACCCCCAGTGATTTCTTAAGTGATTTTGATAAGCTAAAGGATTAGCCCCTAAATTTTTCTTGATAGTGTAAAAAATGAATTATATTTTGAAACTTAGTTTACTAATGGACATAAATATATTCCAAATCTGCAGATCAATTAAATTTCTCATTACTGTTGTCCCAAATCCTTGGATTTTGATTTTAAAAGAAATTATCTATGAGGAGACAAGTTCCTTTCCAAATGTGGAGTTCCCTCCAAGAAGATTAATTTGTATGGAAAAATCTTTTCCAATAATTTTCACCAATTTCTATGATGATAATCATCACTCAAGGAGAGGTATTTTACTTATTATAAAATTATTGGATCTTATTTATCCAAAATATTCATAATTTTAAGGAGGAACACCCATTTTTAATTTAAATTTGGACAGGATTCCCTCAAAATAATTACCATTATAATTTTCAAATTCATCATTACTTATTATTATCCTTGTGTGAAATCAATTAAAGCTTAATTTTTGATTCATCTGAAAACAAGCATTCTGGTAAATAGAATTTCTTAATTCTTCAGTTATCCTCATTCTTTAAGCCAACATGAAACATAAATCAAAATCAAGGCAGTGGAATGAAAATAAGATCAAAAAAGCAATTAATGCTACAAGTATCAAAGAATTCCTTTTCAAGGCTCCCCATATAGCTGGATGAACTTTCAAAATCCACAAGAATTCATGAAGTGAATTGTAAGGAAATAAATTGATGAGAGGATTTGAAGGTTATTCTACTAACTATAAGCATCATGAGGGAATTTCAATGTTCTCAAAGTCCAAAAATTAAATAAGATTCATTACCTATGTTTGTTGCCAGTGTATATATTAGGTTCATAAGATATTAATAAAAATTAAAGGGGGAGTAAAAATGTCAGAATACAATGAATGTGAGTTAAACTAGGGATACTTTCAGAGATACACTCAGACATAAGCTGAAGATACTGTAAAGGACCTGTATGCAAGTCCCCAGTCTTTTTCTGTGGTGGATGGTCATGTTCCCTCTATACTCCTGGATGACTATTTGCCATCTCAGCATATGTCTATTTGTAGTCTTCATGTTTAGTAAAGACTTCAAGGCTGTGCAGTCTGTGTAAACTTCAAAGACTGCACCCTCCAAATAATAATGGAGTTTTTCTAGAGCCCAGACTAGACATAGACATTCAGTCTGGGTGGCCCTATACCTGGCTTCTGAATCTTTCAGCTGCCTTGAGATGTAGCAAATTACTCCTTCTCTTGGTTCACCATCCACAATTTGTCTTTGGTGAAGGGCTGCTCCTAGGCCTTGACTGCATGCTGCATCTATATATAGCTTGAATGGTAGTTCAAAGTCAGGTAAGATGAGCACAGGTGCGTTAGTGAGTTCATATTTGATCCTCTCATATGAATCCCTCCTTTCCTTGGTTATTTCAAAAACTACATCTTTTGAACATGACTTGTATAAACTACTAGTTATGTGCGCAAAATTTTTGATATGGTTTCTATAGTAGCTAGCAAACCCAAGGAAAGATTGCATCTCTTTGATGTTCTTTGGTACTGGTTTTTGCAGTACTGCTGCTACTTTGTTCTGGTCAATTGCCAAACTAAGACCTGAGACTTTATGTCCTAGAGCTAGTAACTCTTGTTGGCCAAAATTGCACTTTTTAAGTGAAATTTTCAGATTTATGGGTGTGCATTTACTTAGCACTCTGTCTATGTATTGCACATGGTCTTCCCATGTCTCTGAGTATATAATGATATCATCAATATATACTACCATCCAGCCTTCCAATATTTCATCTTGAAATATTGTGTCCATCATCCTTTGGAAGTGGGCTGGTGCATTTTTGATGCCAAATGGCATTCTGTTGTACTCATATATGCCCATATGGCATATTATACTGAGTAATTTCATGGAGTTTGGTTTAACTCCATTTTGGTGGAAGCCTTTCATACAATCCATTTTGGTTATGTATTTGGCTTTAGCCAGTTTATCTAAGGCATGAGGTATCCTAGGTATGGGGTACCTGTCTGCTTTTGTGTAGTTATTCAGAGCTCTGAAGTCTCCACACAGTCTAGACTTGCCATCATGCCAGGTGATTAGGACAGGGGTGGTGATTTCCACTATTTCATTATGTCCAATATTCCTGATGACATCCATATCCTGGAGTTCATTGATATGTTTCTCAATTTCTTTCCTGGTTTCCAGGCTTGCTGGATAAGGAGGTCTCCTCAGCATGGGTGGGTAAGGCCTTTCCACATCCAGATATAGTTCTATATCATGGCCTTTGATCTTGCCTAATGGTTCTTCACCAATGGCAAATGCTGGTCTGTTCATTCTCAGCATCTTCAGTAAACTTAGTTTTTGTTTACTGGTGAGGGTAGTGCTAAACTGTCCCTCTCTGAATTCTTTCAGAAGTTCTTCTAGTGGGTCTTGAGAAGATATCTGGTATATGTCAAGTGAAAATTTCTTTTCCTTGTTAGTACCAATAGTGATGTGCCTATTTTTACTGTTGTAAATGTCTATGCCATACATCCTCTGGTAATCTGTTCCCAGTAAAACCCCTTGGATATAGGCATCATTAAGCACTACAAACTCTGGGTTGAGTCTGATATTACCCTTCCTGTGGGGTATAATTATCTCTTTGATAATTGTCCAAATGGAGGTCATCTTCCCTGATGCACTTTTAAAGTTCTTTGCCTTAGTGGGCAATAGCTGTTTTTACCAGTTTGGGAAGTGGGTATCCAGATAGGTTCTGGCCACTATGGAGCAGTGTGCTCCACTATCAATGATCAGTGGATGCTGAGCATTGTCAATACAAACAGTCATTTTTGTGGCTGTCCCATGTATATATGCCATTCCTTTGGTTGGTGTAACCAGGAATGTTTGTGCATCTTGTGTGTGTTTGCACAAGTTCTTGTTAGCAGTGTCCTGTGGCATGCCTGCTTCCAACTGTATGTCCTGGATTCTCAGTGGGGTTTCCTCTTGGTATTCCACTAGAAATTCCTCTCTTGGGTCTTGATCATCCTCAGATGGTTCTCTGATGGCATCACCCATGGAGTCTGAATCAGAATCCTCTGTTGGAGGTTCTTCCTCAGGGACTTTCTCTATGGCATAGACTTTTTTCTTTGCCTTTGGACAGTTGTTGGCATAGTGGTCTATTGAACCACAATTGTGACAATAATTCCTCTTCTTTGCCACTTCTGCCACCCTTTCTTTGGGTTTGTCCTTAAACTCTACCCTGAAAGGTTGTTTCTCTTTAAAACTACTGCTCTTATATGGGGTGAATTTCCCTATATTAGTCCTTTTCCTTATGTATTGTAAGGTGTTGACAATGTCATCTAGAGTGCAATTCTGGTTGCATCTGCATTTTACTGCATGCTCTAGCTCTCCTGGCAATTGTGTCAGGAGTTTGTGATTCCTCATTTGGATGTTCATCTGAGGATCAATGGCTTTAAGTCTTTTAGACTGTCTAAGACACCACTCATATGGATCTTTGTCCACAGAGTATTTGTCATTTTCAAATGACATGTTCTTTTGCCATATCCAAGTTCCATTACTGTACTTTTGGATGATTTGACTCTTCCACCATGGCCAGTTTCTTCTACCATGGATTTCTTTCATTTCTGTGTACCATATACTAGCATGACCTTTAAATGCAGTATTCAATCTAGCAGTGATCCAGTAGTCTGGTATGCTTGGTACATCAATGAAGAGTACATCAATATAATCTATGAGCTCCATATGATCATATTCTCCTGATCCAGAGTATTTGGGCCAGTTTGAGGCCTCAGGAAGCTGCTTCAAGGCTTCCTTCTCTGAATAAGACATGCCATCTCCATCCTGGTATTGTGATGGAGATCTCGCCTTATTCAACAACATGGCATCTGGTTTGATGTCATATGGTTGATATGGATTCTCCATAGCTTGGCCTTGTGGTTGGGGCTTCAAGCTATGATAGGCATTAAACAATTTGTTAATGTCTTGATCCATACACTCCCTGTCCCTTGTGCTGTGGTGTTGTTCTTCAAAGACTATATTCAGTCTTTTGTTGGTTTCTTCAGAGGCTTTGCTCAGTTGAGCATATCCTTATTGAAGATTCTTAACTATTTGTTCCAAGGAGGGTTGAGTTTGTCTCATCCTCTCTTGGCTAGCTTTAATTTCTGCAAACTTCTTTGTAGATTTTTCAGCATATTGGGACATTTGTAACCACAGTGTATCACTGTTGATGTTACTCTCAGATGTGACAATGTTATTTTCAGTCTGAGTGGGGGTAATGTTTCTATTACTAGGACTACTGATTCTAGAGTGGTTTACAACTACTTCTGGTTCTTGTGTACTTCTTTTACGAAATCTAACAGCTTCTGGATCATGGGGTCTGACTCTTTCCTCCTCTGGTTGAAGGAGGCTTTGTTCTTGCCCTTGTTTCCCTGTCTTCTCCTGGAAACTTCCTGGAATTGTGAAGAATGGTGACTCTTGGCCACTGATCTGCTGGTTTCTGAATGGTGTGAAGCCACTGGAGAGCTGATTTGGCCTGCTCCTTGTGAACCTGAAGGAATCTGAGTAGGCCCTGTCTGGGTTAATTGTTCTTCTATTGCTTGGATAGTGGCTTGATTCTCCCTTATCCTCTGTGCCCTTGCCTCCAGGAGTCTGTGCTGCCTGGTAGGATTCCAACCTTTGGTGATTACCATAAGGTCTTTGAAGTCTATCTCTTTGAGACAGATCTTCTGGCAACTTGATCCAAGTTCTGCCCAGTGAGTTGCTAGGTTGAACCTCTTGTTGTCCATGCTCCATTGAAATATATCTTTGAGGAGTTGGTGGAGCTGAAGAACTTGATCCATATCCTTCCAGTCCTCTGGTTTGAGGTTTCTGTTGCATTGGAGTGTGAATGGCAAGGTTGATATTATCTCCCTCATTGTTTTGCCATCCACCACTGTGTCCAAGGTGTCTTATTTCAGGTCTTCCGGTTCTGGACAATCCTTCTCTGTCCTCTGGCTGGTTCCTTTGGAAGCCAAGATTTCTGAGGTATGCAGGGGAAATATCAGTGTTTGCAAGCAGTCAAAAAATTTATGTTCTTAGGGTATTTACCTTTGACTGTGCCTTGTACAAATTTGTTATCTGCTGATTTGGGCAGTTTGCCTTTGGAGGTTACAACTGGGTTAATAATTGTAATCTTCCCTGTACAAGTGGTTAAGGTTGGTTTACCTTGTATTGAAGCAGAATTTCGTGGTTTGCTACTCCTCTGAGTGGCTATTGGTGTCCACTTTTTGGCTGTAATGAGGCCTTCAATAAGTCTTTTTCCCTTGCCCTTGCTGCCCTCTGGTTCTGAGGGTGTGACTGGTTTTCAAGTGGTATGAAGTTTTCTTCCACTGAATCAAACAGGAAAAAGAGGGCTTATGTCAGTTAAGACTTCTTAAAAGGCTGGTTTTGCACGTCTAAGAATGGCCTCTGGGCTTTTATATTATTACAATATGCCCTTGTATTATGACAATGTAATTGAATTAACAATTCCACGTCAAAACATACAGCTTACTGATATGTGGTATACTGTTTGTATACCAATATCTCACAGAATACTTGTAATTAGCAAGTATAATCTGTCAAAAGATGGTGTATTACAGGGTAATTGAGTTAACAATGTGCCCAAACACGCCTCAACTGTTGGTTTATCAGTATGAACTGTCTTAATTCACTTAAGAATTAAGGCTGTATTAGTGGCTTAAAGTGTTTTTATATACAAAACACGCCAAAATACTAGTCTTGTGGTTATTAGCCACGTGACAGATACTCTATAATATATGAGTATTTATTTAAAAAATTAAAAAAATATATATAAAATATATATTTACAGATAAAATGATGCCTAAAAAAGGTAAAACAGGTGTCAATAAGTGATAAAAAAGAGAAAAACTTACTTGTAAGGTCCAAAAATAAGTAAAAAGCATGGCCAGGCCCCCAAAATATCAGGCTGAGTCTATATTGAAGTGGTAATAAGGGTATTTACAACTAGAATTATGACTGTGACACATAGAAAATTGATTTAAAATAAGGGTTTTTGGGTTTTTTAAAGATGATTTATAATATAATAAGGGGTTCTACTATGGTAATAGTGGTGGTGAGCACTATTGAGAACCCAGGGTGCAATCTTACCAGTTGGGTTACTATAATAAGAGTTACAATAATTAAATATATAATTATACCTGTTTATTACCCAATAGTATAACTGTTTTTGACAGTTTACTACGTAGGGTATTCAAGAGCAGGATGAGGAGACAATTCTGGCTGTGAAAAGCCTCCTTTTTATCCTGAAATGGGGTGGAAAGGGTGCTAGACCTTTCCACGTAGAGGAAGTGAAGATTTTTTCACTTTCTAGTACTGGTTTGTGGCTTGCAAACAGCCTGTGTAGCCTGTATTGGGCTCAGATGTGGTTTTGAAACCACACCTGGGCGGTTTTCACCAATACATGGTGAAAATTTTCATCTGGGGACCTCACAGCCCGATTCTGACGTGTATGACGCGTAGAATGCTGTACAGAAACTGTATGGGACCCCAGTATTGACTGACATATGAGGTATTGAAGTAAAAACGTGCTTCTTTGTCTCTTTGACACCTCATATTCATGATTATGGGATATTATCCCATGGTAAGGCTGTATATGACAGCAGGTGGGATTTTAACCTTAAAACAGCCATAACTTTGTCAATTCTTGAGATATCAACCTCAAAATAGGTTCAGTGTGTAGCCCTGTATTCGCCCTACACAATGATACCTCATTTGATCTGGGTATCATTAACTATGGCAAAGGTATCCCATGTACAAGATTTTTGTACATTTGCGTATTTTAGGCAAAGAGCTGTATTGAGCTTGTTTGCCCCATAACTTCTGCAGTAGTTGAAATATGAGGAAGTGGGAGACACCATCAGATAGCCCTGATTGTGCGCTTTCCAAAAAGACCCCACTTCAGCTATCCCACACTAAAACTGTAGAAGTTAGATGAGAGGTGAATGTTTTGTTCACCCTTATTTGGCCTGAAATTGACCATAACTACAGTAATATTGGTGCTAGCTCAGTTTGGCTGGTACCATTGGATAGCCCTGGCTTAGAGCTTCATTTTGAGTACCCATTTGATGGGGTTAAGCCTCTCCTTCTAGATTTTAGATGAGAGGTGAAAATTGAGGTTTATGCTCAGCAATAACATTGAGCAGGAATAACTTTGTTATTTCTAGTCCTATGGTGATGGGACTTATATTTTCAGGAAGAGGTGAGTTTCCTCTTTCTTTTGATACCTTTTGAGCTGATTTGGCTCAGCTCCATGTTTTTGTGGTATCTTGGCTATACCATTGGTTTATGGTATTTTGGCTGTCATGCTTGTGCTCTGGTTTTGAGTCACAGGCTGACAACACTGTTCAAATAGGTTTTAACACTATTCAAATAGGTTTTAACACTGTTCAAATAGGTTTGAACACTGTTCAAATAGGTTTGAACACTGTTCAAATAGGTTTGAACACTGTTCAAATAGGTTTGAACACTGTTCAAATAGGTTTGAACACTGTTTAAATAGGTTTGAACACTGTTCAAATAGGTTTGAACACTGTTCAAATAGGTTTGAACACTGTTCAAATAGGTTTGAACACTGTTCAAATAGGTTTGAACACTGTTCAAATAGGTTTGAACACTGTTCAAATAGGTTTGAACACTGTTCAAATAGGTTTGAACACTGTTCAAATAGGTTTGAACACTGTTCAAATAGGTTTGAACACTGTTCAAATAGGTTTGAACACTGTTCAAATAGGTTTGAACACTGTTCAAATAGGTTTGAACACTGTTCAAATAGGTTTGAACACTGTTCAAATAGGTTTGAACACTGTTCAAATAGGTTTGAACACTGTTCAAATAGGTTTGAAAACTGTTCAAATAGGATTGAACACTGTTCAAATAGGTTTGAACACTGTTCAAATAGGTTTGAACACTGTTCAAATAGGTTTGAACACTGTTCAAATAGGTTTGAACACTGTTCAAATAGGTTTGAACACTGTTCAAATAGGTTTGAACACTGTTCAAATAGGTTTGAACACTGTTCAAATAGGTTTGAACACTGTTCAAATAGGTTTGAACACTGTTCAAATAGGTTTGAACACTGTTCAAATAGGTTTGAACACTGTTCAAATAGGTTTGAACACTGTTCAAATAGGTTTGAACACTGTTCAAATAGGTTTGAACACTGTTCAAATAGGTTTGAACACTGTTCAAATAGGTTTGAACACTGTCCAAATAGGTTTGAACACTGTTCAGATGGGTTTGAACACTGTTCAAACAGTGTTCAAACCTATTTAAACAGTGTTCAAACCTATTTGAATAGTGTTCAAACCCATTCAAACAGTGTTCAAACCTATTTGAATAGTTTTGAACAGTGTTCACAGTGTTCAAACCTATTCAAACAGTGTTCAAACCTATTTGATCAGTGTTCAAACCTATTTGCACAGTGTTCAAACCTATTTGATCAGTGTTCAAACCTATTTGAACAGTGTTCAAACCTATTTGAACAGTGTTCAATCCTATTTGAACAGTTTTCAAACCTATTTGAACAGTGTTCAAACCTATTTCAACAGTGTTCAAACCTATTTGAACAGTGTTCAAACCTATTCAAACAGTGTTCAAACCTAGTTAAACAGTGTTGAAACCTATTTGAACAGTGTTCAAACCTATTCAAACAGTGTTCAAACCTATTTGAACACTGCTCAAACCTATTTGAACCATGTTCAAACCTATTCAAACAGTGTTCAAACCTATTTGAACAGTGCTCAAACGTATTTGAACAGTGTTCAAACCTATTTGAACAGTGTTCAAACCTATTCAAACAGTGTTGAAACCTATTTGAACAGTGCTCAAACCTATTTGAACAGTGTTCAAACCTATTTGAACAGTGCTCAAACCTATTTGAACAGGGCTCAAACCTATTTGAACGGTGTTCAAACCTATTTGAACGGTGTTCAAACCTATTTGAACATTGTTCAAACCTATTTGAACATTGTTCAAACCTATTTGAACATTGTTCAAACCTATTTGAACATTGTTCAAACCTATTTGAACATTGTTCAAACCTATTTGAACAGTGCTCCAACCCATTTGAACAGTTTTCAAACCTATTTGAACAGTGTTCAAACCTAATTGAACAGTGTTCAAACCTATTTGAACAGTGTTCAAGCCTATTTGAATAGTTTTCAAACCTATTTGAACAGTGTTTAAAGTGGTTTTAAATAAACCATTGCTTGAGTTCAGTCAGATTACTGTTTTTTTTCCAATCTACATAATGAAGCACTGATTCTCCGTGTTGTGAGACTTATCCCTCATGATGAGAATTTGATTGCACTAGATGGAAAATTGATCAAAAAATGCTGACCAGTTGATTTCTCATGACAAAGAATTGATACCCCATGATGCAAAATTGATTCCATATAATGAAGCACAAATTCCACATTATGAGTAATTGATTTCACATGATGGCAAATGGATTCCACATGATGAGGAACTGATTTCTCATGATGGAAAATTGATTTGAAATTATGGGAAATTGATTCCACATGATGAGGAATTGGTTCCACATGTTGGGGAAGACATGATAAGGAATCATTTCCACATTATGAGGCATCATTTTCACATGATGAGGCATCAATTCCACATGATGAGGCATCAATTCCACATGATAAGGAGTCAATTCCACATGATGAGGCATTGATTTCACATGATGGGAAACTGATTTCACATGATGAGGAATTTCTCTTTCATTATTGGCAATTGATTTCACATGTTGGGGAGTTGATTTCACATGGTGAAAAATTGTTATCCCATGATGATGAATTGATTACACATGATCAGAAATTTATTCCACATGATGAGGAGGCAATTTCGAATGATGAGAAATTGATCACAAATGATGAGAAATTGATTTCACATGATGGGGAATTGATTTCACATCATGAGGAATTGATTCCACATGATGGGAAATTTATTTTACATTATGAGGAATTGATTCCACATGATGGGGCATTGATTTCACATCATGAGGAATTGATTCCACATAATGGGAAATTTATTTCACATTATGAGTAATTGATTCCACATGATGGGGCATTGATTTTACATCATGAGGAATTGATTCCACATGATGGGGCATTGATTTCACATCAAGATGAATTGATTCCACATTATGGGCAATTGATATCACATCATGAGAAATTGATTTCTCATGATGGGGAATTGATTTCACATGATGGGAAATTGATTTCACATGATGGGGAATTGATTTCACATGATGGGGAATTGATTTCACATGATGGGGAATTGATTTCACGTGATGGGGAATTGATTTCACATGATGGGGAATTGATTTCACATCATGAGGAATTGATTTCACATCATGAGGAATTGATTCCACATGATGAGGAATTGATTTTACATGATGAGGAATTGATTTCACATGATGAGTAATTGATTCCACATGATTAGGAATTGATTCCACATGATGAGGAATTTATTTCACATGATTCTCAGTTGATAACCAATGGTGGGGAATTGATAGCCCAAAATTAAAATTTGATCCCTCATGATGAGGAATTGATATACCAATTCAAACTTTGATTGGTAATACATCAAACTTTGGTTGATTTTACATCAACCTATGGTTTATTTTACATCAACCTATGGTTCTTTTTACATCAACCTGTGGTTGATTTTACATCAACCTATTGTTGATTTTACATCAACCTATGGTTGATATTACATCAACCTATGTTTGATTTTACATCAACCTATGCTTTATTTTACATCAACAACCTGAGGTTCATTTAAAATTAACCATTCCACTGTTTCTGTAATAGAAATTATTCCATCACATCTATATAGGCTTATTAAAAATCACATGGGGAATAGATAAACACATAAATGTGATTTAAAATGAACCAAAATTTTGTGATGTGACATCACATGGGACTTGGTAATGGAATAATGCAGGCAGTGATTAAATAAAACATTGGTTTATATTAAATAAACCATCGCTTTATAGTAAATAAACCATTGGTTTATATTAAATAAAACATTGGTTTACCTTAAATAAACCATTGCTTTATATGAAATAAAACATTGGTTTAAATTAAATAAAACATTGATTTATATTAAATAAACCATTGCTTTATAGTAAATAAACCATTGCTTTATATTAAATAAACCATTGCTTTATAGTAAATAAACCATTGCTTTATATTAAATAAAACATTGGTTTACATTAAATAAGCCATTGCTTTATATTAAATAAACCATTGGTTTAAATTAAATAAAACATTTGTTTATATTAAATAAACTATTGCTTTATAGTAAATAAACCATTGCTTTATATTAAATAAAACATTGGTTTACATTAAATAAACCATTTCTTTATATAAAATGAAACATTGGTTTACATTAAATAAAACATTGATTTATATTAAATAAACCATTGCTTTATATTAAATAAAACATTGGTTTACATTAAATAAAACATTGATGTATATTAAGTAAACCATTTTCTTATAGTAAATAAACCATTGCTTTATATTAAATAAAACATTGGTTTACATTAAATAAAACATTGCTTTATATTAAATAAAAAATTAGTTTACATTAAATAGAACATTGACTTATATTAAATGAACCATTGCTTTATAGTAATTGAACCATTGCTTTATAGTAAATAAACCATTGCTTTATATTCAATAAAACATTGGTTTACATTAAATAAAACATTGATTTATATTAAATGAACCATTGCTTTATAGTGAATAAACAATTGCTTTATATTAAATAAAACATTGGCTTGCATTAAATGAAACATTGGTTTATATTAAGTAAACCATTGTTTTATAGTAAATAAAGCATTGGTTTACATTAATGGTTTACATTAGGTCAGGAAGCCAGGGTTTATTCAAAATAAATCATCATATGGATGACATATAATTAACCCATTTCATCACCTTCTTTTAATTTTATCATAAATCACCATCTGATTGAATCAGAAAATTCTTGTTTATTTAAAATAAAACAAATTGATGTGACTTGATGTCACATGGGTCATGTTTACACATTATTTCAGGTATAATATTATACCACCCAGTAGGTAAAATCTTTCTTCATCATAGATTTTTCCATACTTCATCCAAGGAATGTATTAGAGGGTTGTCTTTACAGTCTTTGTTAAGTAATTGTCATAAGATGCTACAATTCCTATCTTGAGTATAACTGTGTCTTAATTCTTCAAAGAAGGTGGTGTTCAAGTCTGTAACACTTATTACTTCTATTGGGATCTGTGGTGAAGCTTCTTCTGGAACATAAGCAGGATTATCAATATTATTTGGTAATGACCATCTGCTTAGTCCATCTGCATTCTTACAAATATTCCCATCCTTATGAATAATAGTCATATTGCCTCTGTATTCTTGTATGGCTATTTGCCATCTGAGCATATGTCTGTTGGGTGTTTTCATGTTTAAAAGTTATTTGACAGCTGTACAATCTGTTATCACCTCAAAAACACATCCCTCTAAGAAGTAGTTCAATTTCTCCAAGGCCCAGACAAGGCATAGACATTCCATTTGTCTTTCTCCATATCTGGCTTCAGTTGGTTTGATTTGCCTGGATATGAAACATATGGGTCCTTCTACAGGTTTATCATTTATGATCTGAACTTGGTGAAGTGCAGCACCCAGCCCATCCCCTGATGCATCAATATACAATTTAAAAGGCAATTTAAAGTCTGGCATCAGTAAGAGTGGAGCAGTGTTCAAGGCTTCTCTTAGAGACTCAAAAGCTTTGACTCTGTCAACAGTAATTTCAAATACTGTGTCTTTGTCACAAAATTTATAAAGTGCTCTTGCTATGGATGCAAAATCTTTAATTTGTTGCCTGTAATATCCTGCAAAACCTAAAAATGACTGAATTTCCTTTTTGTTCTGAGGTATGGGTTTTAGCAATACTGCTGAAACTTTGTTTTTGTCAATTCCAAGGGACAAACCAGATACAACATGTCCTAGTTCCTTAAGTTCTTTAAATCCAAAATGGCATTTCTTCAAGGAGATTTTCATGTTTACTGATAGAATTTTTGTCAAAACTCTGGACAATCTGTACATGTGCTCTTCCCAAGTCTTGGAACAGACGATAATTTCATCAATTTAAATAATTAACCATCCCTCTGAAAGCTCTTCAGGGAAGATTTCATTCATCATTCTTTGGAAGTGTGAGGGTGCATTCTTGATACCAAAGGGCATTCTTAAATATTCATACACTCCACAATGAACAATAATTCTCAAATATTTTCTTGCTCTTGGTGTCACCACATTTTGATGGAATCCTTTAAGGCATCCATAGTGGCTATATACACTGCTTGAGATATTTGGGTGAGGGCAATTTGGATTTTTGGTATTGGGTATCTGTCTGGAACAGTGTAAGTCTTTAGAGCTTTAAAGTCCCCAACCGTTCTAGATTTTCCATTATGCCATGCCACTATGACTGGTGTAGTTATTTCTACTTCTTCATTGTGGCCTACTTTTCTTATTACACCAAGGTCCAGAAGTTCTTTGATATGAATTTCTAGAGCTTCTCTTGATTTTGGACTTGCTGGATATGCAGGTCTTCTTAAGAGTGGTGGATAAGGTCTCTTAATGTTATCAAACGCTTATTTATGGTTATATAAAAGACTAGAGAGTTCATTTTCTTGTACATTAGTCAGATGAAGGCTTATTTCAGCTTCATTTAGCTGTTCAGACTTGAATTTCTCTAACTCTAAGTTGACTGGTGATACTTTGTTCACTGTAATTTGACTTTTAAATGGTAAAAAGGCAAATTTGTAGAGCTTATTGTCTCCAATAATAAAGTATCTATCCTTTTTGTTATGCAAATCTATGCCATACATGATTAAATAATCATTTTCCAATATGAAATGGGTACTAGAGCAATTTTCCATAACAACAAATTCAACAGTGATTCTTAAACTTCCATTTATATGTGGAAATATGACACTAGTCCCAAATATTCCCAATGCTTTCATTGGGTTACTTGCACTATTCAATTTTATGCCATCAATTGGCAACAACTGATCTTCAAAGTTTGGTACACAAGTCTTAAGAAAGGATTTACCAACACAAGAGCAGAAGGCTCCTGGGTCAAGCAAAAGTTTATTGGGCTTGTTTTCAATCACCACTCTGGTTATACAGGAGTTACCAGCTGTATAACCTTTCCCTCTTTTTTGGTTTGGTTTTCATAAGTTGTGCATCTTGAACTTATGATAAATCAAGTTGACCATTTCTCAATTGTGGCAAGTTGGGATAAGTTTCCATGATGTCAAAAGTGGCATTGATATTTTCTATATCTTTTGAAGATCCAGAAAATATGGATGACTTATCATCTGAATTGTCTTCAATTATGTCATATTTTTCACCATTAGGTTCCTTTTCAATATCAATTCCATTGATTTTCCCCCTTTTTAGACATATATTGGCTAAATGGGTTGTACTTTGGCAAATATGTCACTTTCTGACTGTATCTGCAGATTTATACTTAACAGTATTAGAATTTTCTTTGGGTTTTGTGTCCACAGAATCTTTCCAAGGTGTATCAAACCTTGTTTTGAGATTCATCCTACTAGAACCAATTTTGGTTCTGGTGGTTACTTCTTCTAATATATTTATAATATCTTCTGCTGAAGATTGTTCATTAGTCCTGCTTTTGACAGCATGCTCTAAGTCACCTCCACATTGTCTCAGAATCTTTCTATGGATCATAAATTCTGACATGTCAGGATATAATGCTGTTAATATGTCTTTTTGTTGGCAAAACCATGGTAAAGATTTGTCTTTATCAGAAGTAAATTTGGCATATTCAAAGGCTGTTTCCACGTTAAATCTCCAAGAATCATTGGCCCATTTGTTGATAATTTGGGTTTTCCACCAAGTCCAACTTTGGTGTCTATGTGCTTGTCTCAATTTGATATACCATCTGTGAGCTGATTTGGTAAATAGGTTGTTAAACCTGGCTGTTACCAATCTGTCTGGTAATTCAAAGTCTTCTTTGATCATGTCAATACCTCTGATGAATTCTATATGGTCATATTCTCCTTCACTACTGAAGTGAGACCATTCCTTAAGTTTTGGAACTCCTTTCAAGAGTGCTTGGCCAACTGATGGTTCCAAGTTATGAAAAGAAGTAGAAAATTCATTTTTTAATTGAGAATTTTCAATATCCAATACTTGTGGATTGGGAATCCCTGTACCCTCATTTTGATTCAGAGGTGTAGACATTCTTGGTAAGGTGTTTAGTAGTTGTTCAATATCATTCATTTTGGTGTTGTTACACCTTTGTTAATTTCTTAATTCATGTTTTAAGCTTTGTATAGAGGTTATTACATTCTTTTTATGATCATCCTCTTTATATTTCAGCTCATTTTATAATTCTGTTTGTTTAGTATTATCAGAGATAACCTCTTTTAACTTTATTGTTAATTTTGATATTTCCTCTTTTGAGGTATCAAAGCACTTTTTCAAGGCAATTATATGTGTCTTTACTTCAGTAAATGATTTTGAAATATCATCAAGAGCTTTCTTATTATCCTCTTTGATAGTATTTATGGCTTGTTTTATTCTTGTTTCAATCATGTCATCAATATTTAATTTAGAATATCTGTCTGTCAATTCTTTAATAATGGCAGATTGTTCATTTATCTTATTGCCAAAAGAATTATCATTATTGGAAGTTTTAATTGTTCTTAAAACTCTTTCAAAAAATTTAAGTGCTTCATTGATTTGGCTCAGACTCAAGTCATGTGTTTTAAGATTTTCACAAATTGATGTATTTTTATCAGAAAGATGACTTTTTATGTCAGTTATAGCTTCATACAGCTCTGGAATATAATCAAAAATATCAGAAATCATTTCTGATATTTTAATATAGCCTCCTCTTTCTTTTGTAATTCCATCATTGTTCTGGCCATCTGAAACACATTTTCCATGGCATCCTGTTGAATTTTTGGGATCCTGTAGCCCTGGCTGTAAGGTTTGGTGGCTGGTGCCTTTCCTTTGCCCTTGTTTGGAGCTTGTGACTGCCTTTTCACGTCGGAATTGCTTCTTCTGGCCACTGGGGCTGTTTTTGGCACTTGCTTGGGTGGTGGAGGGTTGTTTTTCCTCCATTCTAGTCTCAAGAGCATCATTTTTTTCTTCTCCATCAATGGATGCCATCCATTGAGTAATTTGCAAGTATTGGGATGGCCCAGGAATTTTCTCACAGTCAGGTAAGAATTCATACAGTTTTTCCACAGATCTGCAAGGATTTGGTCCTCCTTGTACTGCAGGGCATTGCTGTAAGCTTTGTGGCTGGCTTTGTATATGAAAAATGAGGCTTCTTGTGGCAGTGTCAGCTCTTTGTGAAGGTAAAATGGTATTATAAGCATCAGAATGACCTATTTTAGTTGTTTGGAAATCATCAACTGACCCTTTTCCTTCTGTACCTGGTTGGCTTCTGCCATAATCACATCTATTACCTTTCTGGGAGCTGCTTGAGGGGTTATAGCTGGCTCCTGATCTAGTTGAGGGCATATTTTATGATTAAAAAGGCTTAAAATAGTATTTTTACATCAAAAACTTACTATTGGCCAAATTCTTAGCTTTCTGAAGGGTATTACTTATATCCAAGTTAATCAATTCAGAAGATATTGGTTCAGGTTGGTTATTTTGAGTCACAATAACAGTACTATTACGGTCTGAATTAACAGTACTGGCAGGGATAATGCTGGTGATTGTTGAGGCTGTTTCAATGTTTTCTTGTCTTAACACGTTGTCAGACACTAAAATCAATTAAAAAGCCAATTATTCAAGTAGAAAAAAGTTTATTTCAAAAAAAGAAATAAAAATATAAGCCTCACTTATAATATGAAAAAATTATTTTTTTATGGGTTTTTTGAATTATAAGTATTTTTTATATCTTTTTTAAATTTTTCAATATAAGAAAAAAGCTTAAAAAAGAGTAAAGAAATATGTCACAGGTAAAATATCATGGCTGGGCCCCCAAATGTAAGGTGTGGATATCAAACTTTGATTAAAAATCAAGTACTTTTCCTGTCCTCAAAATTTATATAAGGTAAAAAATCAATTAAAAATAGTAAGAAATATTATTTTTAAGAGAAAACATGCCAATTTCATTGTTTATAACTTTATTAGTATAAAACAATAATATTATAAAGATTTATTGTTTTACCAACAATAAAAATTTATCCAAAAATACTCTACAGGAGATATTTTAGGCTACAAAAGAAATTTCATCAAGAGCAATTTCAAATGGAATTAATTGAGCAAAGAACTGCAAGAAATTAATTAAAGAACAAAGCCTTTAAAAAGAATATTAAAGAGAAAACACACCCAAAAGTGACCAGAGTGAATTTGGAAACAAAGTGACAAAGCTTACAGTGATGAAAGATGCTTTAATTCACTTTTGGGATGGTTCAGGGGTAAAAAATGATTATAAGAGTTACAAACAAAGATTATAATGATTTTTTCACGTGGTTAGAAGGTCTAAAATGATTCAAAAAAGGTGGTTGGAATCTTTTACTGGTTGGTTTAACAGTGTTTAAACTAATTATAAAAGGAAAAGATTCTAACATGAAGAGAAAAGTGGGGCAAAGAAGACATTCTTTTATAGCCATCAATTTTCTTACTCCAAAAGTAAAGTTAACTCTTGTCAGTCGTGAAAAGAAGTCTGACAACAGAAAAGCCTATTATGGCATCATTGAACCCTGGTTTAAACCAAAAAAAGGGCTGGTTTAAGCCATTTTTGCCATTTTAGACTCTTAAATCAGCCATTACTATAGTAATACCTGGTCTAGAGCCTTCAAAACAAGTCAGAATGTGTGTACAAGGTTTGGAAACCAGTTAAAACTGTTTCTACTAACATTTCTTTAACTTGAGGGTAGTTTTACCCTCTTGGCAACAGTTAAAACTTCCCTGGTTGGTATCAAAACCTCATCATCAATTGAGTCACAGACCCTGTGACTCAATTCCAGGCCAAAAGTGATTAACTTTTGCGTGAATTTTGACATCTAACGCCTGGAAGCAGGGATTTTGGGGGTCTGGCTCCCCCTTAGAGCTAGAGTTCCTTTTCCCCCCAACTTATTTTTTCCTTTAATTCCTCATCATGTATTATACTTGTAATTTACATATGTAATTCAATTGATTTGTACATTACAATAGAGTAATAATTGATATCTCATATGTAAATCAAAGTTCACTTATGTAATACACGCGCACATTTTGACATTTCAATTGAATTCAATTGAAAATACTTCAATTCCTCATAACTTCTAAACTAAACAAAACACCTCAATTTTAACACAAAAATTGATGGTTAACACCACATGTGGTGTGAGTTAAATTAAAGTTTTGAGGATTTTCAATTTTTGTATTGAAAATACTGAAAACTTCATTTAAGCTTATTTAGAGTTGAGTTACAAAAATTTCACTCAGAGGTGACCCCACCTAATTTTTTATAAGGAATCAAATGGTGAAGTAATTTTCATATGTTTATTTATTGGATAAAAATCTATGATATATTTCATATAAATTTTTACCAAAAATATTTTAATTTCATAATTTTTAAAAAATTCATTTTTACTTAATTTTCACAAGTAAAAATGAATTTTCATAATTTTAAATTTTATTGTAATTTTATTTTTAAATTATAATTAAATTTTGATTTTTAAATATAAATTTGTATTTATATTTCAATTTTTCTTTTTATAATATAAATAAATTTATTTTATTTATATTTGTATTTTAATTTATCATTTGTGGTCTTTTGGGTATATAAAAATACTTCCAAGGCTCACAGAAGTTGTTAATATTTTCTATATGAAAATATGAAAATCCTCAAAACCTTGATTCAATTCCCACTACATGTGGTGTTAGCCATAAAATTTTCTGTCAGGATTAAGGTGTGGTGTGTAACTTAGAATTTATGAGGAATTGAAGTATTTTCAATTGAAATCTCAAAATGTGCATGTGTATTTCATAAGTAAACTTGGATTTACATATGTGGAATCAATAATTGCAGTTTTTTACTGTGATTTTTGCATTGAATTAAATATTTAAAATCCTGGTATAGTATATGACGATGAGTTAGAGAAAAACTAAATTGGAAATATTAGTTTTGGAGGGAAAGGAAGCTTGGCTCCAAGCATGTCAGACTCCCCCAAACTCCTTGCTAACTGGCATGAGATGCCAGAATTCATGAAAAAGCTCATTAACCTTGGCTTGGAATTGAGTCACAGGGTCTGTGACCAAATTGATGATGAGGTTTTGATACCAACCAGGGCAGTTTCAACTCTTTCCAAGAGGGTAAAACTACCCTTAGGCTGAAACAGTCTTATTAAAAACCATTTTAACTGTTTTTGAGGTCCCTTACACACATTCTGACATGTATTTAAATTTTGGAACCAGGTATTACTATAGCAATGACTTATCTTAAGGACTAAAATGGCCAAAACCAGCCCTTTTTCAGTCTAAACCAGGACTCAATAATGCCATAATTTGCCCTTCTGTTGTCAGAGTGCTTCTCACGACTTATTAGAGTAAAAGTTACTCTTGGAGTAAGAAAATTTGTGTCTTTAAAAGAAGGTCTTCTTTGCCCCACTTTTTTCTTTATGTTGGAATTTTTTTCTTTTATAATTAGTTTAAACACTGTTGAGCCAATCAATAAAAGAGTCCAACCACCTTTTTTAAATAATTTTGAACCTTTTAACCAGGTCAAAAATAATAATAATCTTCTTTGTAACTCCTATGATAAATTTTAACCTTGAACCAGCCCTGGAGTGAATTAAAGCATCTTTCATTACCTTTAACTTTGTAAATTTGTTTCCAAATTTACTCCAGTCACTTTTGGGTGGGTTTTCTCTTTAATATTCCTGTTAAATACTCTGTTTGTATATTAATTTCTTGCAGTCCCATTGGAATTTCTCTTGAAGAAATTTCTTTTGTAGCCTCGAATATCTCTTTTAGAGTATTTTTGGATAAAGTTTTATTGCTGGTAAAACAATAAATCTTTTAAATTTTCTTGTTTTATACTGAAAAAGTTAAAAACAAATTTGGCATAGTTTTCTTCAAAACAGTTAAACTTTACTGTTTTCAATGAAATTTTACTTTATACAAAGTTTGAGGACAGGAAAAGTACTTAATTTCTACTCAAACTTTCATATCCATACCTTATATGCACAATGGTACTTGATTTGTTATGGGTATCATTAAATATGGCAAAGCTATGCTACTTTTAATTTTCATCATTCAGATATTCATTTTTTGAATCCTGTATGGAGTTTTTTGGCTCAATAACGTTTGGTCTAGATCCGTTATGAGGGAATGGATGGCAAAATCAGATATTGCTTATTGGTTTCTTTCCAAAATGACCCCACTTTTGGTATCTCACACTAAAACTGCAGAAGTTAGATGGTAGGTGAATATTTTTTCAGCTAACATCTGGCTTAATTATTTCCATAACCTCTGTAGTGTTCATGCTAGCTTGATTTGTACAGTAAAATTGGATTTCCCTGACTGTTTGCTTAAATTTGAACACCCATTTGATGGGCTTCAACCTCTTTCTCTTGATTTTAGATGGCAGGTGAAATTTAAGGTTTATGCTCAGCTCTTGCTTTGAGAAGGAATAGCTTTTTTATCCTCTGTCTTATGGCTATGGGAGTTATATATTTGAAAATAGGTGTTTTTCCTCTTTATTTTAATACCTTGAAGAGCTTTTTTGGCTTAGTTCCATTTTTGGTGGTATTTTGCTCTACCATTGGGTTATGGTAATTTAGTGTCATGCTTGTGCTCTGGATTTGAGTCACAGGCCTACAGGCATCCAATGATGCAAAGGAAGAACATGATTTCTGTAACAGAATGATGGAAGAAAACATCCTCCACTACCCAAATGGACAACAGAACCAGCCCCAGTGGCAAGCAGCCACAAGTTCTGAAAAAGGGAAAAGGCAAAGCATCAGCCAGTGGTGCAAAATCTCAAATATTCAACAAGATTCCATAAAAATGTGTTTCAGATGGCCAGAAATTTGATAGAAATTCAGAAGAGAGAGGAATCCAGATTAAAATATTGAAAATGATTTCTGATATTTGGATGGCATTCTAGCCTTGTATATAGCCATAAATAACATAAAAAGTCATATTTCTGAGAAAAATTCAAACGTTTGTACCAATCTTGAAACAAATAATCTGATTTTAAGCCAAATAAATAAAAAACTTATGTTTTTTGAGAAATGTTTAAGAAAAAAAAGACCTCAAGTGATGACACTTCACTTTCTAATAGACTAAGTGAACAATCTTTCATTATGAAAGAATTAACAAAAAACATTCCAAATTGAGTATTGATGACCTGATTAAATCATGAAACAAAATACATAAGTATCATCAAAGTAGATAATAAGAAAGTCCTTGATGTTATTACAAATTCATTTACTGAAGTAAAGACAAATACCATTGCATTGAAAAAATGTTTTGATACCTCACAATAAGAGGTATCAAAATGAACAATCAAATTCAATTAAATAGCTTCTGATAATACCAGAAAAACAGAATTATGGCAAGAAATTACAAACAAACAAGAAATGTATTAAGTCCAGTTAATCAATTTAATACAAGGTTTCCAACATGAACTCAGAAATTCCAAAAGGTGTAATACCAGTAAAATAAATGTAATTGAAAAATTACTGCACATTCTACCAAGAATTTATAAACCTCTAAGTCAAAGTGAGGGAATAAGAAATATCAACCCACAATTATTGGATGTAGAAAATTTACAAATAAAAAAACCAATTTTTGACTTCTCTCTATAGTGTGGAACCATTGATGAGCCAAGCACTTTTTAAAGATGTACCAAAACTTAAATAATGCCCTCACTTCAGTGGTGAGGTGAATATGACCCTATGAAATGTATCAGATGTATTCAAATGGTCAAAAAGGAATTTGGATTACCATTCAGATTGGTAAAAGCAGGATCCAAATTTTCTTTTACCAAATCAGCTCATAGATGGTACATTAAAGTAAGACAAGCACATGCACACCAAAGCTGTAATTTATTGAAAACCCAAATCAGAAACAAATGGGACAATTATTCTTCAAGATTTAAAGTTAAAACAGCCTTATACTCTGAAAAATTTAATGATGAGAAACAAAAAGCTTTCCCATGGATTTTTCAACAAAAAGGCAGGGTAACAGCATTATATCCTGACATGTCAGAATTTATGATCTATAAAAACATTCTGCAAAAATATGGGGGTTAATTGGAACATGTTTTAAAAAGCAGGACTACTGAAGATTTTTCAGCAGAAAATATTATATATATATTAGAAGAAGTATCCACCAGAACCAAAATTGGTTCTAGTAGGGTGAATCTCATAAAAATTTCTAATACACTTGGAAAGATTCTGTGTAAAAAAACCCAAATAGAGTTCTAGTAATATTAAATGTAAATATTAAGAAGAAATCAGAAAGTTCTTTATCTTTCAAAGTACTTCACATTTGGCTAATACCTACCCTAAAAAGATGGAATATAAATGGAATCAACTTTTAAAAAGAATCTGATGATTAAAAGATCATTTTAATGAAAAAATTCAGATAATAAATCATCCATATTCCCTGAGTTTTCAAAATATATAGAAAATATCAATGTCACATTTCACACCATGGAGTTTTACTCTCACTTTCCACAGTTGTGTAATTTTCAACTTTATTTGGAAAAAGTTCAAGATGCACAACTTATGAAAACCAAACCAAAAAGGGGGAAAGGCTATACAGCTGGAAACTCCTGTATAAAAGAAGTAGCAATTGATAACAAAACAACTAAGCTGCTACTTGACCCAGGAGCTTGCTGCTCTTGGATCGGAAAATCTTCTCTTAAGACTTGTGTGCCAGAATTTGAAGAGTAATTATTACCAATTAATGGGATAAAACTCAACAGTGCAAGCAATAAAATTAAAAGATAGGGAATATTTGAAACCACTGTTACTTTTCCACATATTAATGGCAATTTGAAAATAACTGTTAAGCTTTTTGTTATGGAAAACTGCTTTAGTACCCATTTTATATTAGGAAATGATTATTTGGTCATGTAGGGCATAGATTTAAATTAAAGCAAAGAAAACTACTTTACTATTGGTGAAAATAAGCATTAGAAATGTGCCTTTTTATGTTTTGAAATACAGATTACAATAAATAAAGTATCACAAGTCAGCTTGGAGTTAGAAAATCTCAAATACAAATAAATGAATGAAGCTGAAATCAGTCTTTATTGTGCTGAATTACAATAAAATCAACTCTCTGCCCTTTTATATGACCACAAGGAAGCCTTTTCATCAGATAAAGAATCATTGGGGGAAAATATGGGTCATGAAGTTGACATTATTTTCAACATTGAGAGATCTTATCCACCACTCTTAAGAATGCCTTCATATTTAGAAATCCCAAAGTAAATATGATATCTTCAACTTCACATTAAGGAAGTCTTGGACCTTGGTGTGGTAAGAAACATTGGCCAAAATGAGGAGATAGAAATGACTACACCTGTCATAGCTGCATGGAATGATGAAAGATCCAGAATGATTGGGGATTTCAGAACTTCAAATACTTACACAGTCCCAGACAGATATCCCATACCAAATATTCAAATTTCCTGTACTCAAATATCTAAACCATTGTACATCCACACTATGGATTTCCTGAACGGATTCCACCATAATGTAGTAACACCAAAAGAATGGAAATATTTGAGAATTATTTTCTATTTTGGATTGCATGAATACTTGAGGATACCTTTTGGTATCAGGAATTCACCTTCACATTTCCAAAGAATGATGAATGAAATACTTCCTAAAAAGCTTTCAGATTGATGGTTGATCATTTATATTGACAGCTTCATTGTTTTCACAAAGACTTTGGAGGAAAATATAGCTACATTATCCTGATTCTTGACAAAAATCAAATCTTTAAATATTAAAGTTTCTCTAAAGAAATTTCATGTTGGCTGAAAAGAACTCAAAGCCCTGAGACATGTGGTATTTGGTCTATCCCTTGGAAACAACAAAAAAAAATTCAGCAGTGCTATTAAAGCCTTTACCCAGAACAAAAAAGTAGAATCAGTCATTTCTAGGATTTTCAGCATACTACAGGAAGGATATTAAAGATTTTGCATCTATACCAAGACCTCTTTATAAGCTGTGTGACAACAATATGGTATTTTAAATGACTTTTGATAGAGTCAAAGCCTTTGAATCCCTAAGACAGGAATTTACCACTGCTCCAATTCTATTGATTCAAAATTTCAAACTCCCCTTTAAGCTTTACATTTATTCATCATAAGATGAGCTAGTAGCTTCACAAATGTGTGAAAGAACCCATATCTTATATATCTAGGCAGCTCAAACCACCTGAAGCCAGATATGGAGAAATTAAAATGGAATTTTTATTTCTTGTTTGGGCCTTTGAAAAACTCAATTACTTTCCCAAGGGATGTTTTTTTGAATTCATAACTGATTTCACTTATGTTAAATCACTCATAAACATGAAAGAACCCAACAGACATATGGTCAGATGGCAGATAGCAATACAGGAATATAGAGTAAATATTACCATTGTACAAAAAGATAGAAATATTCAAAAACATTTGGATGGACTAAGCAGATTTTCATCACCAAATGCTATTAAAAATCCTGCTAATATAGCAGGGGAAGCTTCTCCACAGATCCCAATAAAAGGAATCAGTGCTACAGACCCAAACACTACCTTCTTTGTGGGAGTAAGAAACAGTTATACTAAAAACACAAATTGTAGTACCCTATTCCAATTAATTTCTGAAGATTATAAGGATAACTCCTTGTTACATTCCTTGGATGACATATGGAAACAATCATATTAATGAGAATTTGATTCACTTGATGGCATTATTTACCATAGGACAAGAAACACAGGTGTGATGACAGCTGTAGACAGGTGCTTAATCAATCTTTTATCAAAGGAATGCCATCATAGACCCTTCTCATGACAACTATCAAAGGATAGAACAAGAGAGAAAAATAAGACCTGCATATGGTGTCCAATGTGGCAAAAAGATGTTTCAGAATACTGAAAGACCTTTGACAGATGTCAAAAGGCAGTCAAATCCATTGGGAAAAAGACTTGGACATATGAGCAAGATCAAAGAACCCAGAAGACCTTGGCAAATTGTCCATATGAATTAGGTAAAAGGTCTTCCACCAGGAACAGATAGAAGCTATAATTTCTTCCTAGTGATTGTTAACAGTTTTAGTAAGACTCCAATATTTTTATCATGTCACAAAAATGATATGGAATAGAACATTATCATGGACTGGAATATCCACAGACATTATTAGTGATAGAGATCCAAAATTTAGCTCAGGACTGTGGACAACTCTTCCTCAACTATTTGGGACCAAATTATCCTTCTCTACAGCTTACCACCATAAAACTGAGGGCCTTTCTTAAAGAATGATCCAGACCTTAGAGGAAATTGTCAGAAGATGCTGTCCATATGTATTATTGTTCAATTATTGTGATGGATTTGGACATTTTGGTGTACCCTTCTACCTGCACTGGTACTAGCATATGAAACATCTGTTCATGGCTTGGCCAATATAACTCCTTCTATTCTATAGAAAGGATAGAATCCCATACTACCCAAAGATTCTTTGAGGAAAGACTTGATTGAGGTATATCCCACAGTTTCTAGCTTCAAAGGCATGATAGAAAAATCTTGAAAGCATGCAATAACATGCATGGAGTAGTCACTTTCATGTTTGAAACACAAAAGGGATAGGTCATATAGTACTTTGGACTTCAAGGTAAGAGACTTGGTACTTGTATCCATAACTAATTTGAATAACATCGAAATGTTCAAGAATCTTAAAGACTCCTTTTCAGGATCCTTTGTGATTAAGGCCCTTCATGGGAATAACTCTGTTGAAGTAGAGCTATCTGAAAGTCTTAGTAACAATCATCCTACATTTCCAGTAAGCTTTATAAAACCTTACAAAGCTGGTTATACTGAAAAATTCCCATTAAGGAATACTTTTCCCCAACAAATACCTCCTGTTAAAACATCTGGGACTAAGAAAATTACAAAATTTGTCAAAAGAGAAAATTGCAAACTAAGAAAGTAGGAGAATACCTAGTCAGATACAGTGACCCAAATTGTGAGGATGAATGGTTAACAGAAAGGGATATACCTGGACTACAAATGTGGGCCTGTGAAGCACGTATGACATACCCATAAGGCCACAAATAACTTCATAAAAAGTTGATTTAGTCTTGAACAGACTGATCAATTGGATTGAAAATAAAAATAACAAAAAATAAGTACAACTTTTTTTGGATAAACAAAGTTATAATTATTATTTCATTTTTAGATTCTACACCAAAAATAACCTAGGGTAGACCCATAGGGTGTTATACCCAAAATGATTATTTCTTATGTTATTAAAATATTTAAGAATCACACAGTAAAATTGCAAATGTTTGAACATTTTTTAAGAATTGTTAAAATTAAGCTTTTTTAAGCTGAGCTTTAAAGTTTAATAAGGTTTATGCAAACTTACCAAAACTTCAGTTAAAATTGAGGTGTTGTGTATATTTACTGAATTGGCTAAGGATTTGCCATACAGAATGTGAATCCTGCATAACCTCAATTTAAAAGGCTTTAAGACCATATTATGGCTTTAAATAAATAAAAGGGCAAAAACCATGCAGAAAGGTGGGACAAAGGAAAAAGACTAAATGGAGCTGGGGTACGCAACTGTTTGCATCTGCAAGGATGCAATTAAAGTTGTTCACCTGTATTTCAGGATTTTTGACCTTATTTAGGCTTCAAGATTAGACTTTGATCCACCCTTAAAGTTTAAACTGGTTTTATCCCAACTTGGATATGAATTTCAAGTTGCCAAAGGGTAAAGCCCAATATGCAATCTTTAAATCAAGGTTTTAAGAACTTTAAAAGCTTAAATAAGCTTAAAAATTTAAATTTAAAAGCATTGAAACCTTATCATAAGCTGAGGTTTGGTGTGTATTGCTATTTTACATGTAAAAGTGGCAATAACTTCAAAAATCCATTAAAAACTCAATTCTCAATGGATTTGTTTTAAATTTTCACACAGCTTAAAAATTAATGTTATCTGTGTATAAATCAACTTTGAAGTATCTTTTATAAGCAGGTTTTATTGGTCATTAGCCTGGAAATTTACTCTTTTAGCTATAATTAAAGAAAATTAATATTTCTTAAAAAATTAATTAAAAATTAAGTTTAAAGCATTTTTTCTTGAAACTCTATTTCGAAGTTTCTCATGTGATGATATTTAATATAAATAAACTTAATTTGTATTAAGTTTTAACATAATTAATCCAAAAGAGGATTAAAGCTACTTGGAGATAAGAATAACACAGGTTACTTGACATTGGAATTAAAAATAAGTTACCTCAAGTTAAGAACCTCATTTTGAAGAATGGATTTTCAGTTTTGACCTGCGCACGCCCTCTATATCCATTATTAATCATGAGAGCTTCTCTGAAGGCATAAAAAGAGCCTAAACATCACTTTTTTTGTCAGAAAGCATCAATAATTCCAATTTGATTGGACTTTTAAACAGGTAAAGTTTTATTAAATATAAAATCTTTTTATTAAAGTAATTCTTAAATTATTTTATTTTTTATTAAGCTTAAAATTGAAGAGTTTAAATCATAGAATTCAGATTATTGTTGTAATCACCAATGATACATTTTATTATATAAAATTGTTGTCTTGAATATCTTTCAAAATCCACAAATTCCTCTTAAAAACTCTTTAATTATATTTTTTATCATAAATAGTTGTTTTTCCTTTTGAAATATTGATGTTTGGTGTGTTTTTAACCTGTAATCATTATTTAATATAATAACTGTTGTTGTTTGACTTGTTGTATTAAGTAAATATTATAAGTAAGTTTTCTCTAAACCTCTATATATTTTTATCTATTATTATTTTTTTTAATAGAGTTTTTATAAGAATTACCTCTGCACAGTTTGTGTTATAATTTCTTTTATAAATAATATTTGTATTATTTATAAGTGGATGAATATTATTACTTTCCACATGTAACTCTATCATTAAGAGCTCTACACTTCTTACTTTTATAATGGTCAGTGACTATAACAATAATAGAATAACTATAATTAACTATGATTATTAAGATTTTATCATTCTTAAATTATTTAATAATAATTAAACTTCTTTCTTTTATGATAATTATTTTCAATGATTATATAAATTGGTGGCTATAATATTTAATTATATTATATTTTCTACCGAGGACAGTCATAGTACTCTTGATATTTGCTACTATTATGAATTTTTTCATAGATAAACCTAATCTTAGGGTCCTGGACATGATTTCAGCCAATTTTTGGGACATAAATCATATGCTAGACCTTATTTTACTTGTTTTTGACATAAAACTTCCATATCTACTTTAATATTGGCTTTTGGGGACTTATTCCTTATAGATAATTTTCATAATATTAATGAAGATATTTTTCTTAAGAATATTATTTGAAACAATATACTATTGCATGATTTGGAGTAAATTTCTATTGTCTAACTAGGGGACTTTTCACATCACAGACTTGAAATTCTTTCTTTGAGTTAGTCTAGTATAAAGTGGATGATAATATAATTTTGATTAATAACTTAATAATTGTATAATTATTATTTCCTTAAAGAAAATATAAAATCAAATATAAAATCTTTACTTAAAAATATTTATCTTTACTCTTTAGACATTTTTCTTTATTTTTGACATAATTTGCCATAAATAAAATTAAAGAAACTTTATCCAATAAGCTGAGTTAATAAGCTATTTTGTATTCTTTAATAAAGTAACTTCATTTTTGTTTTTTTCTAGTTTCATCTATCAGAGAAAGCCCATATGACTTCAGCATCTCAGATTCAAGTATTGAAATTCACACCATCCCAGCACCAAGGGTTTTAATTACTAAAAAGCCCTTTAAGGGCTCAGAAGATGAATTCAATCCATTTCTTAGTCTAACTTTCTTTTAATTGATTTGAAATGACTCCTTCTAGAAGTGGAATAGAGTACTCAAACCAATCAAATAGATCTGGACCAGGACATTCAAGTCATAAATCAAAAATACAAGAATGTCAGCCCAGAGGAGAGGCACAAATGCAAGGTTCCAGAACTTCCACCCATTCCCAAAGTATCCAGCACCTTTTAAATTCCTATTGATAGTCCAGAAGCTGGCATAATTTCTATTAATGTTGTCAGACCTGAATCATTTCCAACAGGCAACAATAGAGATATACCAGTCTCAGTACAAGAACTAGTTTATGGCAGGAAAGTAACAGGAGTGGGAGCTTCTTCCAAGTCTTTGGATAGGCAAAATGAACTCTTATCTTCAAGTGAAGAAGTTCATTCTTGCAGAAAAGACAGAGGATCTTATGAGGGGTTGGACACCCATCTCTTGCAAAGGAAAAGTCCAACAGAAAAAAGCTTGGTTGAAAAACCAAAGTATTCTGTCAGAGGACCAGAAGTAGAAGTTGCCCCAAGCAATGGACAAAATCCCAGTGGAAGATCTTCAATCCTCCATAAGGAGGAATCTGCACTAACAAGTGCCAAACAAGGACAAGAAATCCCAAAAGAGAAATCAGAAGGCCAATAAAAAGCAAAAGTCCAAGTCAAACAAGCCTTACACTCAGAGTTATACAATTCCAAAGAGAGAAAAGACAGCCATGGACAGTTTGTTCAATATGGCAAGAACTCTGATTAATTCAAAAACAAGAAGGAATAAGGAATGAATCAATCCTTTCCAATTGAATAGACCTTGTAAAACTTGTCACTCACTTTTAAACCTTTAATAAAGAAATTTTGGCAAAGCTTTTCAATTTTGATTATATCCAACAAATGTTTGGTAGAAACATTTTTCAAGTAAGAGGAACAAAATACCATTATTGGTCTAGAAAATGTAAATAAATACAATAGAATTGAGTCCAAAGTCACTGTTCTCAATAAACCAGATGATTATTCTATATCTGTTACTACAAGTAAATTAAAATATTTAAGAACACAATTACAAAACTTGGAAAATTCAACTGGTCACAATGCTGCTCTTTTTCAAGAATATTTGGAAAAAAGTGATAAGGCAAGACTTGGATTGAAAGAATATATTCAATCAAGTATAAACAATATATCACTAAGGAATGAGTTACCAAGACATTCCACACCAATTCTGTATATCAATGTGTTAAACTTGAATAATGACTTACACCATATAATTTCAGGCAATGAAGAAGTGGATTATTCCTGTAATCTTAAGGACATTAACATATTAGAGGACTGGCCAACCTTCAGTGGTGAAGGAGAATATAATCATATGGAATTTATGAAAACAATTAATATGTTCAAAGAAGACTTTAAAATACCAGATGAATACCCAAGTCCCAGATTACACTCATTATTTACCAAATCAGCAAATAAATGGTATTAAGAAATGAGACAAGACCATGGTAAACATTTTTGGCCTTGGTGGAAAGGAAAGATTATTTCTGGAAAATGATTCCTGGAGATTTATAATTGAGAATTGTTTTGAAGAAGCCATTTTTAATATTGGGAGGGACAGGCCCATTTCCTTGTTTCTCAAACAGAAAGACAGATTAAATTCCCTTCATCCTGATATGTCTAAAACAATGATACATAAAAGGATATTAAGAAGGTTTTGTGGTGACCTTGAGCATGCTATGAGAAGAAGATGTATGTATCCTTGCCCTACAGAAGATTATATCAATGCCATGGAAAACATAACTACTAGAACAAAAATAGGTCGGAATTGGTTTAAAACCCCAATAAACAATAAGACTGGTGGGGAACCAATTGGAAGACCAAATAAACAACAAGACAGAGCTCCTTTGAAATGTAATAAATGTGGAAGTACATTGCATCTGGCTAATACCTTTTCAAAAAGGACAAGAATCAAACAGATATAAATGAAAAAATCTGAAGACAGAAAAGAAAAAAATGATGTAACCTTACATGAAAGTTATTCTGAACCTTCTGAAGAAGAAAACTTCCAGATCAACTTAGTACAGAAAACATTAATTTATTTTTTGAAGTCACAGAAGTGAATACTCACTTACCACAGTACAGTGATGAATGTATGTATCTAATACATCTGCAACATTCTAAATTGCAGAAAACCATGCCTTCCAGAGGAAAAGGTTATACAGCCGGATCATCTTGTATCACTAATATTGTGATAAAAAACAAAGAAGCCAAGATACATCTTGACTCAGGTGCTTTGTGCACTTGTGTTGACAAACTTTATACCAATTGGCAAGAACAATTAATTCCAATTGAAGGCTCAAAATTCAGCAATGCTAGCCAAGATATGCACCCTTTGGGCATTCTCAAAGCAGCAATGTTATTTCCTCACCCTTCAGGAAGTATGAGACTCAAAGTTGAATTTGTTATTATGAATAACTGCACTTCACAGAATTTTATAATTGGAACTGACTATCTCAATATTTATGTCATTGGTATCAATAATCATGAAGACATATATTTCACTATAGGGGAAAATAAAACACAAAACTTTGCTCTTGCTTTAGAGAAGAAAGGAATAACTGTCATCAGATAAGTAATAAATGTTAATAAGGAAAAATATTTGTCAGATCAAATAATTGAAGCACAAATTATTCCTGAATTAACATTAGATATGCAGGAAAGCCTTATTGAAATTATATTTCAATATAGGGAAGCCTTTGCTTCTGCTAATGAATCACTAGGGGCTATTAAAGTCAATTAGATGGAAATTATGCTCAATGTGGAAAGGCCCTACCCTCCACTATTAAGAACACCAGCTTATCCAGCTATCCTCAGGGCTAGAGAAGCATTGGAAACTCATATTAATGATCTAATGAAACTGGGAGTCCTTAGAAAAGTTGGACACAATGAGGAAGTGGAAGTCACAACCCCTGTAATCATTACTTGACATAATGATAAATCAAGGATGGTTGGGGATTTCAGAGAATTGAATACCTATACTATTCCAGACAGATACCCAATTAATAGAATTCATGAGAATTTTACTCAATTATCCAAGGCAAGATTTATCACTTCCATGGATTCCCTTAAAGGTTTCCATCAGAATTTTTTGACATCTCATGCTATAAAATTATTCAGAATAATTTTGCAATGTGGTATTTATGAATACTTGAGGATGCCTTTTGGTATTTAAAATTCACCCTCCCATTATCAAAGAATGATTAATATCATTTTCCCACATGAATTATCAGAGGGATGGTTAATCATCTCTATTGATAAAATTATTATTTATTCAGAAACCTGGCAATTGCATTTAGAAAGAATTAAGTGAAAATTAAAATATCCCTTAAAAAATGTAATTTAGGGTTTCATGAGTTAAAAGCTCTAGGAAATTTAGTTTCCGGAGTAAGCCTTGGTGTTGATGAAAGCAAAGTGGCTTCAGTCTTACTGAACCAAATGCCCCAGAACACAAAAGAAATGATTTTTTTCTTAGGGTTTGCCAGTTATTACAGGAAACACCTTAAGGATTTTGAAATCAATGCCAGATCACTGTAAAGAATTTGTGACCACAATCTGTCTTTTAGATGACACAAGTAAGGATTAAAGTATATGATAAAATCAATTATGCCTTAACCAATGCACCATGATTATTGATTCTGGACTGGAAACTTCCTTTCAAGCTGTATATTGATGCATGTGGTGAAGTTTCAGGTTCAGATCTTCATCAAGTTCAAACTTTCAATTACAAGCCTTATGAAGGACCAGTTTGTTTTATCCCAACACATATTAAGCCTACAGAGGCTAGGTATGGAGAAAGCCAAATGAAATTCCTTTGCCTTGTTTGAGCTTTTCAAGAACTCCATCATTATCTTGATGGTAGTGTGTTTGAAGTCATTACTGTTTGTAATGCTGTAAAATCACTTCTTCACATTAAAACTCCTAACAGACACATTTCAAGATGGCAAATTACTATACAGGAGTATAGAGGAAATATGACCATAGTACATAAAGCTGGCAGTATTCAAAATAACGCTGATGTATTGAGTAGATGGGAATTACCCAATACACCTGATAATCCTGCTTATGTTCCTGAAAATGCAGAACCTCAAATTCCAATTGAAGGAATTAATATCACAGATGTAGAAACAGAATTATTTGAAGAAGTTAGAGAAAGCTATAATAAAGATAAGAATTCTAATATTATCACTTCTCTAATTGAAAAATATTGCAAAGATACAGCTTTGGCTAACTCTTTGGATGATATATGGAAAACATCATATGACAATGGAATATTGCATTTATTTGATGGTATCTTGTATCACAGGTCTAAACACACATGTTTAATGGTCTTATGTAGTAGAATGCTAACTAACAAAATATTACTAGAGTGCCATGACAAGATTTATTCTGAATATATGTAAAAAGACAGTAAACTGGAAATAATTAAGACATGTGCTTGGCTTCCATCTTGGAGAAAATATGTTATTGAGTACTGTCACAGTTGTGAAAGGTGTCAAAAGGCCAATAAAGCTACTGGTAAAATATTTGGTTCAATGATTCATTACCAAGAACCAAGTACCCCATGGGAAGTGGTTCATATGGATTTGTTAACTGCCTTAGAACCTGGTGGTGAAAAAATTTACAATGCATGTCTTGTTATTTTGGACAGGTACAGAAAAACACCAATCCTTTTACCATGTTATAAAGATGACACAGCCATGGATACAGCTCTTTTAATTTGGAACAAAGGAATATCACATACTGGTCTCTTTAAAGACATCATTAGTGATAGAGACCCAAAATTTAAATCAGCCTTATGGACAAATCTACATAAGCTTTTGGGTACAGAACTATCATTCTCAACAGCTTACCATCCACAGCCTCATGGATTAGCAGAGGGAACAATCCAGACCCTTGAGGAAATTATCAGAATATTTTGCTCTTATGGCTTGGAGTTTAAAGATTCTTATGGCTTTACCCATCATTGGTGAACACTTATACCAGCATTGGAATTAGCCTACAACACTTCTATCCATGCTTCAACAGGAAAACCTCCTGCAATGTTAGAAAAAGGATGGAACCCCAAAATTCCAGTTGATATTTATCCATCTTCTTCAAGATTTAAGCTATTGATTGATTAATTCAGGAATCATGAAAATCAAATCATAACTGATGCATTTAAATATGCTAAGCAAAGTGGGATAAAAGCCATCAAACCCCAGAATTCAAATTAGGGTACTTTATACTAGTTTCAACCTTGAGCTCTAATAATATTAAAGGTCAAAAGAAATTGAAATATTCCTTGGCACAATGTGGTATTCCATACCATGAGTATCAGCTTCAAGCTTACCAATAAAACAAAAAAATGGTAATAAAACAAATTACACAAAACATATTCACACATTAAAACAACAGGTTTCAAACAGAAATATAAGATACAAAGCTTCAAGATCTTATCAAAACAGTATAGTATCAAAGGATATATCCACCTTATCGCATCATCAATAACAAATTACGTCATTAAAGGCAGTTAATCTAAATAAAGGTATATAAAGATGGACAAAAGCATCAGAAGCTGTATTTTCCCCACCTTGATTCAATTGAAAGAAGAAATACCTCAAGGCTATGCATAAAATTACAATATATTCTCCAAGAACAAATGTTTGCTTAGTAATAATGACACGCATCAAACTTGATATAAATGATGGAATATCCATATGAAATGATACAATAGTAAAACAGAAACATTAGCATAATTCTCTCATAAATATGTAAAAATAGTAACAAAAAATAGTTTCCCCACCTTCAAGAAAACATCACCAGCTATATTATCTCAATGACCTCACATGATTCTGATAAAAAGAAACTCTCACCAGCAAAATTATCTCAAAGACATTACATGATTTTGATAAGAAACAGAAACACCAGCATAATTTTCTCATATATATCATATGACTAGAAGAAAGTTCAATTGTCAGGAGCTGTATTTTCTCCACTTTCTTGGCAAAAAAGAAAATCTCACCAGCCAAATTATCTCAAATACATCACATGATTTTGATAAGAAAAAGCACCACCAGCATAATTCTCTCAGAAAATACATAACAAAGTCACCAAAAATGTAAGTGTCACCAGCAAAATTATCTCAAAGAAATCACATGATTTTGATAAGAAACAGAAACACCAGCATAATTTTCTCATATATATCATATGACTAGAAGAAAGTTCAATTGTCAGGAGCTGTATTTTCTCCACTTTCTTGCCAAAAAGAAAATTCCACCAGCCAAATTATCTCAAATACATCACATGATTTTGATAAAGAAAAGAACCACCAGCATAATTCTCTCATAACATACATAAAAATAGAAACAAAAAATACTTTCACCACCTTCAAGAAAACATCACCAGCCATATTTTCTCAATGACCGCACATGACTCTGATAAAAAGAAAATCTCACCAGCCAAATTATCTCAAATACATCACATGATTTTGATAAGAAAAAGCACCATCAGCATAATTCTCTCAGCAAACACGTTGCTTTACCAAAACTACACGTCTCACTAGCTAAAACCTCTCAACTATGATTTTTTCTAAGTACCCTGTTTTGAGAAGCTCTATGGAGGCCCAAAAGCTAAAAATAGAGGTCCTCTCTCTCTCATTTTTCCCATAATCATGGAACAAGTTCCCACTATCCAGGATCACAACCATCCCTGAACTAGCAGGATATCTAGAATAGTAGTAGTGCTTTAGTAGTGAAAAGCTCAGTAGCCTTGCTCAATAAGCTTAGTATTAGTGAAGAATAGTAGTATAACCGTAGTAAAAGCTCAGTAGCCTTGCTCAGTAGCTTAGTATTAGTGGAGAATAGTAGTATAACCGTAGCGAAAGCTCAGTAGCTTAGTATTGGTGAAGAATAGTAGTATTAACGTAGTAAAAAGCTCAGTAGCCTTGCTCAGTGGCTTAGTATTATTAAAAAAAAGTAGTAGTGATATAAAACTCAGTATTAAAAGAAAGAAATTTCAAAAGAATCAAATCCAGTAGTCTTATTATTAGTACTCATATCAAAAAAAAAATCATTATAATCAACCTAAACCATAAAAAAAAAATATATTCTTATCATTGTTATCAAAAAAATAAACAAAAGAAATATTCTTATTATTTTTATTAAAATAACAGAAACCCATAACATATATATATATTATCATCACTTTTATTAAAATAAAGTAAAAAAAATCTTAGTGTTTATTTTACCAGAAATTTTAGATCAGAGTTTTTACTGTAGTGTTATTGATAGGTCTGATTTAGAGACTGCTGATAAGTCTTCTCTATCTGTTAAAGCCACAAATCTTATTTTATTTTGTGATTCTCTGTAGGCTGACTATTCAGTATTATTTAGAGGGGCAGCTAATACACCTTAGCACCCATGGTTGTTGGACAATTCTGAAATTCAAAACAGACTTACCAATAATTTCCCCCTGAAGGTACTGCCTTATTTCATCCCACACCAAAAGGAGTTCCCACATCTGGTGTCCCGAAAGTGGCCAACAGCTTCAACCATCAATAATCCGTCAATTATCAAAGAAAAAACATTCAAATTTAGTCCATATAAAAAAAAGCCTTTTATCGATAAAAAGTTTCAAGCACCTATCAAGTCAATCTGGAATCAGAAAAACCACAAAATTCTAAATCATCATCACTATCAAGTTCTTCAACAAAATAATTTCACTATTATTATCCAAAAAAGAGGAGAATCACCTATAGATTATAGTATACCAGTTGGTACACCCAGAACTAAGAAGAAAGATCAAAAGATAGTTACAGATTATTTTCAGAAATTACTCAAGGAACTATTTGAAATTAAAAATAGAAGTGAAAAAGAGAAAATAAACAAAGAATATATCAATATGGATTCAGCATCATCATCAAAGATACCACACAATCCAGATGAATCCAAAGAAGAAATTATAAATGAAGGGACCATGCAAGGACAAGAAGATATTTCTGATGTAGAAAGACTTCATCAAAGAATGTTGGAAATGCAACAAGAATTAATTGAACTCCTTAAAAAAGGACCAAAAAGGAAAGAGTCAAGTTTTACCGCAGAAAACAGCCCAATGGAAGAAACTACAAGCATGCCAAGAATCTTTAGACAAGAAGGGTAACCATCACCATTTTCAAGGCCTATGGCCTCATCAACTCCATTCACTTCACAAAGGCCAAATACTCTACCAAAGCGGGTTAATATTCATGCACAGGCTTCAAGCCCATTGCAACAAGAAATCCCACGAAACAATACACCCATTGTCAAGATCAGACCAAAGGATTATAATTTATGGTTTGATGGAAAGTAAGTGGAAAGATTTATTAAAATAGTAGAAAATATAGCAGAAATTGAAGGAGCAAGTGGAAGGGATATAGCAAGACAGATATCCTTTTGGACTAAAGATCAAGAAATCAGCTACCATATTGAAGGAATTCCTGAATATGAAACTGGCGATTGGGAGCAATTAAAATTGGATATGAAGAGGAGATGGGGAACAGTGTCACTTGAAAGAAGATACAAGCTGTCCTCAATTACTCAGTTACTTAAAAAGATTCAACAAGAAGGAGTAATTAGAAATATGGCCCAATATAAAAGGTTCATTGGTGAATATGAATCTATTATTAATTATCTCAAAAGGTATCAATATATACAAGGAGATATCAATCACAATTAAGAAATTTTGGCAAGTCTTTCCTCAAGTGTTCAAGAATCTATTTACAAAGAAATGATTAAAGATAAGGCCATGGTGCAAGCTTTGGATGGTGGTTATATCATTCCAAGATTGGAAATCTTAAATTTGTATATTGAACAAGATCTAGAAGCCAAAGTCTTAATTCAACAGAAGGAATTTTTACATCCAAAGTCACAAGAGAAGAAAGCTAGGTTTGAAGAGGAAATCTGGGAAGAAGTCTTAAAGAAAATGAAAGATCTTACCAAAACAATTAAAAATCCTCAGCCACAAGAAAATCAATCAAAGGATACTGGAAATGAAGCAGTTAAGGAAGTATTGAATCAGCTCAAACACCTCTCTGAAGTAGTTGAATCTCCCAAGAAACCTCAACCAAATAATAATCAAGATCATAGAACTATACAAAACTCACAGCCATTCAGGCCAAGATATCCTTCACCACCCATATCTTCTGGTTATCAACCATATGTTCCAGCTCAAATGGCTTCAAGACAGCCATTGAAGTGTTATTACTGCCTAGAAGAAGGACATTCCGCAATAAGATGTAATCATCTCACAGAAGACTTGGAGAAAAGAATGGTCTTGAAGCATGGAGGAACATATCTTTTTCCAAATTTTCAAAGAGTACCAACAGAAGGCCCTAAATCTGCAAAAGAATTAGCTAGACATTTTGCCAAAGAGCAGGAGGATTTTACAAAGAAAATTATGGAACAATCAAATCCACCCCAAAAGAAGCAAGAAACAACAGTAATTGAGGAAAGTAAAGGTGAGAAGGCAGCAGCTATAGCTCAAATAGAAGAATGGAAAAACTGGAAACCTCCTCAAATATCACCAGCAAATGAAAATATTCAAATAAATGTTGGGCTTAGACAGACAAGGCAAAGAGCTGCAAGACAGGAAAGTCAAAGCCAAACCCAGAAAGAGGATAAAAATGAAACACACAAACCCTTTAAAAAGAAGATACCAGGTGCCTACCACGAGGAAGATGAGGCAGAAGAAGAAATAAGAGCTCTAATTCCAACAAAATACAAGAAAACACAAGAAGGAAAGGAAGTAGATAATGATGATATTGAAATCATTTCCAAGGAAAAGAATAAGGAGGTACTTAGACAGGATTCACAAAAGATGGAATTAAAAAACAAGGTAAAATCCACACCCAATAACCCAAAGATAATAATTGAACATGTGATGAAGAGAATTCTTGAACAAAAGATAAATCTTACTTTTGAAGAAATATTATCAATGACACCAACCTTTATTGATAAGCTACAAAATTTAACTACCCAGGAAAAAGAAGTGATAAAATCAGTCAATACGTCAAATATTCAAGAGAGACTACTTTCAGTAAAGCTATGGGACTATGATACCCCAAGATTACACTATGCATGCCCACTTGGATTTAAGGAAGTATTTATTGGAAGAGAAGAATATCCTACAATGGCATTGGTGGATACTGGATCAGAAATTAATATAATACCAGAGGAAATTGCAATTAAAGCCTCACTTACAAGTAGAAAGCTCAATATGAATCTTAGAGGAATTTTTGGACATAAAACATCTTTGGTTGGACTCTCAGAATTTACACCAATTACTATGATAACAGGAGAAGAAAAAGAAATTCATTTATTCATAGCAAAAGGAGCTGTACACACCATACTTGGAAGACCATTTTTAGCAGATAATAATGTTAAATTGGAATTTTCACACAAGCAAGGGAAAATATTTAGCTATCCAGAGCAAGATGGACGTCGATTATGCTTACCAATATGTAACCCTCAAGCTATGGGCTGGCAAATTTCTCCACCAAGAGGTATGGAGCTTTGTGTATCTTCAGAGATTGGAAAATGGTCAACACATGGAGCAGAATCATCCAAAAGAAAAGAAACAGAGGAAACAGAAAGTCAATCTTCAACAAGAGTGAAGACAATATTTCCTGGAACAAACAAAATACCCTTCTCAGCCATTTTTGATGCAAAAAATGACTTGAATGTTATGACTCAGGAAATGGCCCTAAAAGCAGAATTAAAAATCAGCCCTTACACATCAAAATCAACAGATAACTTTTTGAAGCCAATTGGTCAAATTGAAAATCTTGAAGTCACTTTTGAAAGTGAAGAGAAAACCTACCTGGACTTTCTAGTATTTGAAAATTTCAAACAGATAATAGATGAAGAAAAGTCAAGCATATTATCTTCATCTAAAGAAAGTATTCCACCTCAAACTGAAAGAAAATCTAAAGGGAAGGATCCAGAAGAGGATGAATTGAAGTTGGAAGATAGTGAAGCAATAGAAAAAATAAAAATGGAACTGAAGAAGATGAGAAGAAATTTGGACATGGCCATAGAAGACCCAGAGAAATGGCTAGCACTTGAGCTAAGTGGTATGAATAAAGAAGATAAAGTAGAAAGCCCACAGAAGAAATTCAACATGGATCTGAAGCCACCTGAAGCAAATTCCTCAGGAATTGCAGAAGATTATTTCAATTTAGTTCAGGACGAAGCTTGGTACATTTGTGATACTGACAAGGATTTACTAAGTGAAGAACCAAAAGACAACATAATAAACCCATTGGCAAAAAGAAAATTTGAAGAATTGGAAAAGGAAAGTGCCATAATTACTGAAGACAAAATGGATCAAGTTTGGGATAGAAATATTCAAAATAGGATTGAGAAAAAAATGGAAACAGCAGAATCAGAAGATGACTTGAAGTTATACCAACAAAATAATGGAGATTTGGAAAATAAATATAAGCAAGGAAGAATATTCGAAGATCTAGAAGAAGGAGAGTTATCAGAAAATACACAAAGGCTGGCTGGACTTAGCATTCTAGAAGAATTTAATCATGCCTATGATCAAATATTCTGCCTTTCAAGCTCAACTGATTTATTTAATCAAAATTAAGGAATTACATTTGGATTACCAAATGACTCCCAGAATCAAAATGGCATACAGAAAGACATACCAGAATATGAAGGACTGGAAGATTATGTAATACTTCCAATAATAACCTTTAAGGAACTGTATGATTATGAGCTAGATTCACCAATAATTCAAACCAAATATATTTCAGAACTACCTGGATAAAATCTTACAAATGTTGATTTTCTGGAATTACTAACCACTATTTGAATCAAAGGAAATTTAAGGAATCCTTACTGGAAGAAGCCTTATGGATATTATCAAATGACAATAGAAGTACTGTATCACAAAATGTTATGGGTTCAAGAAGATTTGAATCTAGATGGTTTGGAAATCTTGGGGGGAACTCTTTGCTGGTATGATTTTGGCTACATGTTTATTCATGAAGTCAGAGGCTTTGTTTCAGAATGGAAAGGAAACGCACAAAAAAACAACGCAACAAGATATTTGGGGAAATATTGAAGGACATATGTCTTTCAGTAATTCACAACAGAAGGTTGAATATTTCTCAATAATAGCTGAAGTAATCCAATTTCAATCACCAATTAAAAAATAAAAAACCATATAAAAAATAGCAAAATAAAAAAAAATCACCTAAAAAAGAGAATTCTGTATATATCTGTATTAGTATCAAGGGTAGTGACCTCCTGCCTTATCAAAGAGGAATTTCAAATCATTCAAACTACCTTATAAAAAAAACTTTTTTAAACACTCTTATCACTCAGTGGAAGTGACCTCCTGCCTTATCAAAGAGGACTTTCAATTTTTCAATTTTTTCAAGTATCTTATCACTCAAGGCTATAAATCAGTATTCAATAAAGGACTTCAAACTCAACATTTCCAAGAGATTTTTTTCAATGTACAAGTATCATGATTTTATTTAAAAAAAAGAGGGGTGGTTATCTGTTCTTATGCCACCTCATATGAAAAATGGCACAAGTTTGGGCCCATAGGCCTTTATTAATGTTATTTCTCTTTTTTGAAAAAAAAACAATGAAAAGATGGTGTGAAGAAACAGCAAAAGAAGATATAGATAGCTCAAAATATCAAAATTATGACTGCCAGTCATAATTTGGTTCTTTGAGCGAGGAAGAGATAAAATATGGAAAGGAAAACAAGAAGAAACAAAAACCAACCAAAAAAGCTAGGCCCTTAAGATACAAGAAAAAGAAGATAGAAGAAGTTAAAAATGTCAAAATTATGACCGCCAGTCATAATTTTCCTTAAAAGCAAGAAAACTATAGCAAGACAGGGAAGAAAGACCAACAAAACAAGCTAGGCCATTCAGATACAGAAAAGGAAGATCAAAGAATTTCAAATGTCAAAATTATGACCGCCGGTCATAATTGGGTCAGTGACTTCAGAAAAAGCAAGCAAATAGTATCTGGATAGGAAAAATGAAGTAACCAAACAACAAAAGGTGCTCAGATACAGTAAAAGAAGACCTTGGAATATGAAAATTAACTTATGGCACAATCAACAAAAAAAACATTACACACAGAGGTATACTGGATAATGTTAGCCCAATATCTATTGGTTTAGCCACTCTTTGACGTACTCCCATACATCCACCTCAGAAATTCAAATTGAACACAGTAATCATAGATATGAAAAAGGGTGTGGGCTCCCCAAATATAGCCAGAATATCATTCAATTAGTCCTAACAGATCACCATAACTCAACAGATACCAGGCCATCAGTACAGAGCAACCCCCAGAGAGTGATGAACATAATGCCAGCATGATTGTAGTTTGACAACACTGCTTCCAGAGGCAGGAATTGAACCCAGGACCTTGGTGAAAGTTGAAAGCAACCCAGAATCACTAACCACTACACCATTTCAAAATATAACATCACTCCTCAAATTGACAACTCATTCAACATCACTCATCAATTTAATCACTCTTAAAAAAAAAAAATTTTTTTCACATAAAAAAAAAAAAAAAAAATTTTTAACATAAAAAAAAAAAAAAAAAAAAATTAACATAAGAAAAAAAAAAAAAAAAAATTTCTCAAGATAAAAAAAAAAATTTTGGTTTCAACATAAAAAAAAAAAAAAAAATTTTTTCAAGATAAAAAAAAAAAAAAAATATTTGTTTCAACATAAAAAAAAAAAATTTTTTTCAACTTAAAAAAAAAATTTCAACATAAAATAAAAAAAAAAATTTTTGTCATAAAATAAAGAAAAAATTATAATAAAAATAAATAAATAAAATAAACTGTCTTGTTTAACATCAAGGATAAAAGATCAGAGCAAATAAAAAAGGCAAAATCAGTCCTTGTATGACTTTAAACTACAGGGTAGCAACCTGAAGGCTAAAATTAGTCCTTGTATGACTTTAAACTACAGGTTAGCAACCTTAAGGCTAAAATTAGTCCTTGTATGACTTTAAACTACAGGGTAGCAACCTGAAGGTTAAAATAAGTCCTTGTATGACTTTAAACTACAGGGTGGTTCCCCGACAGCCAAAATTTAGTCTTTGTATGACTCAAACTACAGGGTAGCACACCAGAGGGCTGAAGATGCAAGTAAATCAAGTAATCAAGAAAATAAAATAAAAGAAGATATCAAAAGTAAAACAAAGGTGAATAATATAATAATGAAAGCTTCAAGTAAAACAGTAAACTCAGTACTAGGGTCCACAAATGTCCTTGTATGACATTAAACTGCAGGATTTGGTATACCTAATATACTGGGTTTTATCCACCTAGAGGTAAAGTCCTTGTATGACTTAAAGCTACAACTCAAATACAATTATGAACAAAAATAAAAGAAAGAACTGAAAAGACTGTTTTTATTTCAACTAAAAAAATTATTATAAAAAAATATATATTATCAATTTATCCTTTAAAACCAGATTAATAATCATGGAAGCTCAAGCCAATGCTGCAAAATATAAGTCAGTACTCAAGAAGGTTAGACCAGTCAATGAAGCTCTGCCTCAAGATCTGAATCCACCTTTGGGAAGACCTGAATTATCAAGAGATCCATATGAAACACCCCTATCACCTAACCCACCTCCATTTTTTGAAACATCAAAAGTTACAGAAGAAAGAATTTCAATGATAAACTTTGGACCATCTGGATGGTTATCAGAAGAAGAGATTAATTTATTAAAAAAGGTTATATTACTAAGGCAAAAGGCTATAGCATTTTGTGAAGAAGAAAGAGGCATACTAAAACATTCTTATGGAAGACCTTATAAAATACCAGTTATACCACATGAACCATGGCAAAAGAAACCAATACCAATACCAAAATCAATTTTACCTCAATTTATTGAACTAGTCAGAGAAAGAATATATACAGGACTCTATGAACAATTAACATCAAGCTATAACAGCCCAGTATTTTGTGTGGCAAAGCCCAATGAAAAACTTAGAATAGTTCATGACCTTCAAGACCTCAATAAAGTAACAATAAAAGATGCAGGATTGCCACCAAATGTTTATGAGTTTGTAGGATCATTTTCAGGAAGAGCATGTTATGGATTGGGAGATATTATGGGAGGGTATGATGAAAGAGAATTGGATATTAATACAAGACCACTTACAACATTTCAAACACCACTTGGAAGACTTCAGCTTACAAGTCTACCTCAAGGAGCAACAAACTCTGTGGCAGTTTATCAAGCACAAATGACTTGGATACTTCAGGAGGAAATACCAGAGCACCTTGGAATATTTATAGATGATGAAGGAATTGAAGGACCCAGATCAACGTATCAGCACGAAAAATTGAAGGAGAATCCACTCATAAGAAGATTTTTTTGGGAATATGCAGTAACATTAGAAAGAATACTTTTCAGGATAGAAGAGGCAGGACTCGTAATTTCAGGATCCAAATTTGCATGTTGTGTTCCAGCACTTGATATTGTGGGGCATGTTGTGTCTTTGGGAGGAAGAAAGATTTCAAAACAGAAGATAAACAAGATACTAAGCTGGCCTAGACCAACAACAAAGAAGGAAGTTAGAGGATTCTTAGGACTATGTGCATATGTCAGAATGTTTGTCAAGGACTTTTCACAAGTTGCAGCACCATTGAGAAGATTGACAAGGGAGGATGTATTGTGGAAATGGAATGAAAAATGTGAATAAGCATTTATAAAACTCAGGAAAATAGTAGGAGAAGAGATTACTTTGAAGACATTAAATTATGATAAAGATTCAGGAAAAAGAAAATTAGCAATAGATTCAAGTTATATTGCAGCTGGTGCAGTTCTTATGCAAGAGGATGAAGATGGAAAGGATAGACCAGTACTATATGAATCAGTAACATTTTCCAGACTAGAATCTAAATACTCTCAGTCAAAATTAGAGCTTTGTGGTTTAGCAAGAATACTCAAAAAACTTCAAACAATATTATGGGGGCAACACTTTGAACTTCAAGTAGATGCTAAAGATTTAATAGAAATTATCAGCACACCATGTTTACCAAATGCACCAATGTCAACATGGGTAGCATTTATTCAATGTTTCTCATTTGATCTTGTACACAAACCAGGGAAAACATTTACTATGCCAGATGGGTTACCAAGAAGACCAAGAGGAGAAGATGAAGAATAAAATGAAAGGGATGATTTTGATGAAGAGGAAGATTGGATTAAACCACATACAGGACTTGGCCTAAAAGAAGTAAATACAAGCAAATTGGGAAAATTATCAAGGAATAAAACAAACAATATTGAAGTTCCAATAAAACAGGAAGGATTTGGAAAACATATGCAGGAATATTTGAATAGTTTGAAAAAGCCACAAAGTATTGGGGAAGAATACTTCAAGAAAATTAAGAGAAGCTCAGTGAATTTCTATTTAGAAGGAGGGCAGCTAAAAAGGAGAAATCAAGAACATCCACAAATAGCTGTATACAATGAAAAGGCTCAGAAACAGATACTAAAGAAAATGCATGAAGAGCTGGGGCATAGAGGGGAAAATGAAACATACAGGAGAATCAAGAAAAGATATTGGTGGGAAGGAATGAAAAAGATAGTTAAAAAATTGGTAAAATCATGTCAAGAATGTCAAAAAAGGAGTCATTTGCAACAAAAAGAAGAATCAAAGATATCTTTAACATCTACTTTATTTGAAAGAGTCAGCATGGATGCAGTTCACATTAAGGCAGGAAGATGGAAATACTTAGTCGTAGCGAGATGACTTTTCAGGATGGCCAGAAATTGTTGCATTAACTAGGCTAACGGCAAAATCAGTCTCAGAATGGTTTAATTCAGAATGGATTTGTAGATATGGAGCACCCAATAAAGTCACAGTAGATGGAGGAGCAGAATTTGGAAAAGAACTACAAGAATCAGTCAAAAGAGCAGGATCAAGAATCGGAATAACTACACCTTACTACCCAGAAGCACAAGGAATAATTGAAAGAGGCCATAAGCAATTGAAGGATGCACTTGTAAAAATGTGTGGTGAAAATGGATCCAAATGGAAAGAATACTTACCAATTGTAACCTTGGCAGATAGAATTTTGGTAAAAAGAACAACAGGATACTCACCATTTGAGCTTCAGTTTGGTCAGCAGGCTGTCTTACCAATTGACATAGAAACAAACACATACCTGACCATAGAATGGAATAAAATCTCAACAACAGAAGAGCTATTGGAAGCAAGAGAAATACAGATTGCAGCAAAAGAGGAAACAAGATTAGCAGCAGCAGAGAAATTAAGAGATTCAAGACACAAATCAGTTCCATATTTGGAAAAAAAGATGGCACATAGACTGAGAAATCCACTTGAACCAGGGGACTTGGTATTAGTTTATAATAAACCACTTGAGTCAAAGTGGGGTTTACTCTTCAAGAACCATTGGAATGGACCATGTAGAGTCATAAATCAAATTAATAATGTACCTTATGAGCTTGAAGAATTGGATGGCACTAAACTTACAAGAAAATTTGCAGCAAGTCACATCAAGAGGTTTTATCCCAGAGGAAAGAAAGTTCAATCAAGTTCAGAGTCAAAAAATGAAAGCAGTGAAGAAATTGAAGATGAAGAGTCAATATTGGAGGAAGAAGAAATTGAACAAATTAAATATGATTGATACTGGCAAGCTTATCAACTGGAATTCTGGGGACAGCATTAAATGGAGAGGGGGATGTGGTATTCCATACCATGAGTATCAGTTTCAAGCTTACCAATAAAACAAAAAATGGTAATAAAACAAATTACGCAAAACATATTTACACATTACAACAACAGGTTTCAAACAGAAATATAAAATACAAAGCTTCAAGATCCTATCAAAACAGTCTAGTATCAAAGGATATATCCACCTTATCGCATCATCAATAACAAATTATGTCATTAAAGGCAGTTAATCTAAATAAAGGTATATGAAGATGGACAAAAGCATCAGAAGCTGTATTTTCCCCACCTTGATTCAATTGAAAGAAGAAATACCTCAAGGCTATGCATAAAATTACAATATATTTTCCAAGAAAAAAGGTTTGCTTAGTAATAATGACACACATCAAAATTGATAGAAATGATGAAATCTCCATATGAAATGATACAATACTAAAATAAAGCACCAGCATAATTTTCTCATATATATCATATGACTAGAAGAAATTTCAATTGTCAGGAGCTGTATTTTCTCCACTTCCTTGGCAAAAAGAATATCTCACCAGAAAAATTATCTCAATGACATCACATGATTTTGATAAGAAAAGGCACCACCAGCATAATTATCTCATAACATACGTAAAATAGAAACAAAAAAATATTTTCCCCACCTTGATTCAATTGAAAGAAAAAATACCTCAAGACTATGCATAAAATTACAATATATTTTCCAAGAACAAATGTTTGCTTAGTAATAATGACACACATCAAACTTGATAGAAATGATGCAATCTCCATATGAAATGATACAATACTAAAACAGAAACATCAGCATAATTCTCTCATAACATATGTAAAAATAGAAACAAAAAATACTTTCCCCACCTTCAAGAAAACATCACCAGCTATATTATCTCAATGACCTCACATGACTCTGATAAAAAGAAAATCTCACCAGAAAAATTATCTCAAAGACATCACATGATTTTGATAAGAAACAGAAACACCAGCATAATTTTCTCATATATATCATATGACTAGAAGAAAGTTCAATTGTCAGGAGCTGTATTTTCTCCACTTTCTTGCCAAAAAGAAAATCTCACCAGCCAAATTATCTCAAATACATCACATGATTTTGATAAGGAAAAGAACCACCAGCATAATTCTCTCATAACATATGTAAAAATAGAAACAAAAATACTTTCACCACCTTCAAGAAAACATCACCAGCCATATTTTCTCAATGACGGCACATGACTCTGATAAGAAGAAAATCTCACCAGCCAAATTATCTCAAATACATCACATGATTTTGATAAGAAAAAGCGCCACCAACATAATTCTCTCAGCAAACACGTTGCTACACCAAAACTACATGTCTCACTAGCTAAAACCTCTCAGCTATGATTTTTTCTAAGGACCCTGTTTTGAGAAGCTCTATGGAGGCCCAAAAGCTATAAATAGAGGTCCTCTCTCCCTCATTTTTCCCATCATCATGGAACAAGTTCCCACTATCCAGCATCACAACCATCCCTGAACTAGCAGGATATCTAGAATAGTAGTAGTGAAAAGCTCAGTAGCCTTGCTCAATAAGCTTAGTATTAGTGAAGAATAGTAGTATAACCGTAGTGAAAGCTCAGTAGCCTTGCTCAGTAGCTTAGTATTAGTGAAGAATAGTAGTATTAACGTAGTAAAAAGCTCAGTAGCCTTGCTCAGTGGCTTAGTATTATTAAAAAAAGTAGTAGTGATATAAAACTCAGTATTAAAAAAAAATATTTTGAAAGAATCAAATCCAGTAGTCTTATTATTAGTACTCATATCAAAAAAGAATCATTATGATCAACCTAAACCATAAGAAATATATATATTCTTATCATTCTTATCAAAAATAAACAAAAGAAATATTCTTATTAGTTTTATTAAAATAATATAAACCCAAAACATATATATATATTATCATCACTTTTATTAAAATAAAGTAAAAAAAATCCTAGTGTTTATTTTACCAGAAATTTTAGATCAGAGTTTTTACTGTAGTGTTATTGATAGGTCTGATTTAGAGACTGCTGATAAGTCTTCTCTATCTGTTAAAGCCACAAATCTTATTTTATTTTGTGATTCTCTGTAAGCTGACTATTCATTATTATTTAGAGGGGCAGCTAATACACCTTAGCACCCATGGTTATTGGACAATTCTGAAATTCAAAACAGACTTACCAATAATTTCCCCCTCAAGGTACTGCCTTATTTCATCCCACACCAAAAGGAGTTCCAACAACAACCATTCATTTTTAAAGACCTTCATGGGACAAATTCAGGAGAATTGGAAAACCAAAATCCAGCTTTCCCTGTCAATCTATTAAAGAATTACATTTCAAGTGATAAGGAATGATTTCCTTTGAGAAATGAAACACCCTTAGAAGTACCTCCACTTGACCAAAGTGAAAAGAAAAAAGTACTAAAATTCTCAAAAGAAAGAAGACTTAGGGGAAACAATGAAAGAGAATACTTAGTCAAGTACATAAATCCACAACATGAAGATGAGTGGCTTTCAAAAATTAAAATACCTGATTCCCAAAATCTTTTGGAAGATTCAGACCTGAGAGAGGACCGACTCCTCAATATAATTTTTAAAAAAAAACTTGTGTGCTTTATATACTTAAAAATATAGGTAGAGAGGCTGGAAAGTGGATTATACCCCCCCCAATTCAATTGGAGGTATACTACCAAGAAAAGGTTTAGTACAATTTTTTTGGTTGTAGGGAGTGCAAGCCTGTGAGGTATATATGACATACCTATAAGACCACAGATAAACTTATACCCAGTTTATTTAGTCTTGAACAGACTTATCAATTGTATTTAAAATAAACATAACAAAAATTAGGTATAACTTTTTTTGGATAAACAAAGCTATAATTATTATGCCATTTTTAGATTCTGCACCAAAAAGAACCTAGGGTAGACACATAAGCTGCTATACCCAAAAATGATCATTTATTATGTTATTAAAAAATTTAAGGATGAAACAGTAAAATTGCAAATTTTTCAGAATTTTTAATAATTGTTAAATTTGAGCTTATTTAAGCTTGAATTTAACATTGCATAAGGTTTATGCAAACTTAGAAAAATTTTAGTTAAAATTGAGGTGTTGTGTATATTTGCTGAATTGGCTGAGGATTCACCATACAGAATTTAAATCATTCATAAGCTCAATTTAAAAGGTTTTAAGGACATAGTATGGCTTTAAATAAATAAAGGGAAAACCCACCCAGAAAGGTGGGACAAAGGAAAAAGACCAAACAGAGCTGGGGTACCCAGCTTTTTGGATCTTCAAGGATTCAATTAAGGTTTTCAACCTTATTTAAGCTTTAAGATTAGACTTTGATCCAACCTTGAAGTTTAAACTGGTTTTATCCTAATTTGGAGAGGAATTTCAAGCTTCCAAAGGGTAAATGCTAATATGCAAGCTTGAAATCAAGGTTTCAAAAATTTTCAAATCTTAAATAAGCTTAAAACTTCAAAGTTACAAGTATAAAATTCTTATCAAAATCCAAGTTTTTGTGTGTATTGCTATTTTACATGGAAAAGTAGCAATAACTTCAAAAATTCCTTTAAAATCCAATCCTTAATATATTTGCTTGAAAATTTCACAAAGCTTACAGATTGATTTTATCTGTGTATAAATTAAAATTAGAGTATCTTTTATAAACAGGCTTTATTGTTAATTAGCCTGGAAATTTACTCTTTTGTTATACTTAAAGAAAATTAAGATTTCTTTAAAAATTAATTGAAAGTTTAGTTTAAAAGATTCTTTATTGAAACTCTATTTTTAAGCTGTTCATGTGATGAAATTTAATTTAACTAAACTGTAACATAATTAATCCAAAATAGGGTTAAAGTTACTTTGAGCTAAAAATAACACTGTTAGCTTTAAATTGGAATTAAAAATAAGTTAGCTTAAGTTAAGAGCCTCAGTTTTAAGCATGGCTTTTCAGTTTTGACCTGAGCACGCCCTCTATATCCATTGTAAATCATGCGAGTGTCTCTGAAGGCATAAAAAGAGCCTACACATCACTGTTTTTGTCAACAACCATTAGTCATTCCAGCTATATTAGAAATTTAAACAGGGAAAGCTTTATTAAATATAAAATCTTATTATTAAAGTGATTCCCAATTTATTTATTTCTTTTTTAAACTTAAAATTAAAGAATTGAAATCATAGAATTCAGATCATTGTTCTCATCACCAATAATACATTTTATCATATAAAATTATTGTCTTGAATATCTTTTAAAATCCACAAATTCCTCTTAAAAACTGTTTAATCATTTAATTATCATGAAATGTTGTTTGGCTTTCTGAAACATTGATTCTTGGCATGTTTTTAACTTATAATCATTATTTAATATAATACCTGTTGCTGTTTGACTTGTTGTATTAAGTAAATATTATAAGTAAGCTTCCTCTAAAGTTCTATATTTTTTATCTATTATTAGTTTTTTTAAATAGAATTTTCTACAACAATTACCTATTAACAGTGTGTGTGATAATTTCTTTTATAGATAATGTTTACATCATTTATAAGTGAATAAATATTGTTCTTTTCCACATGTATTTGTATCATCAAGAGCTTTACACTTGTTATTGTTATAATTTTCAGTGACTCTAATAATAATAGAATAATTATAATTCATTATAATTATTAAGACTTTTTTATTATTAAATTATTGAATAATAACTAAATTTCTTCTTTTATTATAATTATTTTTGATACTTCTATAAACTTGTGGTTATAATATCTGATTATATTATGTTTTCTACAGAATACAGTCATATTAATCTAGATATTTGCTACTATTAACAAGAGGTTCATTGACAAACCCTACAAACAAAACTCTAGGAGGTTCATACACACTATAAATAGCAATACTACAAAGTAATATTCTTTTTTATGGGGAGGGAATGTGAGCCTTGGAGGTATTTTCATATAACCAAAAGCATACAAAGAATAAAATTGAGTGATTATTAAAAATAATAAATATATTTTTAATAAACAAAAAAAATTGAAAATATAAATACAAAAAAAATTAGTAATAATAATTTCACATTAAAATTGTGAAAATATATTGCTATATGAGAAATTAAAGTAAAAAGTAATTGTTTATCAAGAATATTAAAAATGAAATATTTTTTGGATAAATGTTAATAAAGATTCTTATAGCTTTTTTCCAATAGATAAGCTTATGAAAATTCCTTCAACATTAGATTTCTCAAAAAGGTTTAGGCGGGTTGAATTTCTGGGTTAAAGTTCTGTAACTAAGCTCTAAATAAGCTTAAATGAAGCTTTTAGGATTTCCTTTATGAAAATCTGAAACTCCTCAAACCTTTAATATATTCACACTACATACTGTTCTAACTATTGAATTTTGTGTTAAAATTGAGGTGTGGTGTGTAGCTTAGAGTTTATGAAGAGTCAAAGTATTTTCAATTGAAATGTCAAGATGTGCATGTGTATTACATAAGTGAACTTGGATTTACATATGTGGAATAAATAAATACAGTTATGTACTGTCAATTTTCAATTGAATTCCAAATTTAACTTTTCTATTATAATACATGATAAGAAATTAAAGAAAAAAAAGTGGAAAGATTAATTTTGGGGGGTAAAGGAATATTGGCTACAAGGGTGCCAGACTTCCCCAAATTCTTTGCTGACAGGTGAGATTCCGGAATTCATGCAACAGCTCATCACTTTTGGCTGAAACTGTGTAAAAGGGTCTTTGACTCAATGGATGATCAGGTTTTTATACCAACCAGGGTAGTTTTGACTGTTTCCAAGAGGGTAAAACAAGCTTAATAAAAACCATTTTAAATTGTTTTAAGGTCTCTTACACACATTCTGACATGTTTTGAAGGCAGTATTACTATATAAATGGCTGATTCACCAGGGAAAATGTTGCTTCAATTGTCAGCAATTGAATTCACATCAAGAAAATGCCAAGCTCATGTCAAGCAAAAAGGAAGAAAATTTTGAGCACATGGCACACTCTGGCATTACACCAAATCCTGTGAGATCCACCCATATTGGTTACCCTGTCCCTTAAACTCAGATTCCTCACCACCTGCTCCTCCTGCAATCATCCAAAGGTTGGTAAAAATAAAACAAGACCCACCTGTTTCCACATGCAAACATCAAAGAGGTCCTTCAGCTAGTCTTAATGTAGAGGAGGGGATGTGTTACTTCCCCAGGTCATCCATGAAAGAACTCAACATGAGTGGTATTGACAAGCTGAATTTGAAACTAGTGGAGCCAGCTGCACACTTCTGAGGGTGTGAGTGCGTAAGTGTGACACACACACAAGTGCCAAAGAATGTGCAGGCCTATTTTTTTGTAGCTATTAATCAGCTCAGCCTGAGCGCAATTGACATTTTGTGGGTGACACAGGTGGAGCCTGCTGTGGCAGGTGCGGGTGTGGGTGCATGAGGGTGGCAAATGCACACAAAGGCAAAAGCATGTGAGGGCCTAATGTCAAGTGGTATTGACCGCTTGCAGGTGACACATGGAGCCCACTGCACAATGTTGCAGGTGCATAAGTGTGACACATACACAAAGGAAAAAACATGGGAGGGACTAATGTCAAGCAGCATCAAAAACTTGCAGGTGACACATGTGGAACTAGATGCACAACTCTGTGGGTGCGTAAGTGTGACACATGCACACAACAGGAAAAGCATTTTCAGGCATAATTTTCTGAAACCTACATTCACACAGCACTCACTAGGGGCATGTGACCAGCCCCATGTGGCTTACAAACATCTGAACTCTCATGGACAGAACATAGTTCTGAGGCCCACTTGGTTCCTGGGCCTATTCCCCTTCCAACACAATGATGTCATAGCTGTGCCATTATAGGTCCTGTGATATGTGAATTTGTGGTTAATTTGATCATTTAAATTGGCTTCTTCACACCATACCCAGTTTCAAAATAGTAATTTCTTTGTGGCCATGTGAATGTCACAGCTATTGAGACAGGCAGGGCACTACCATTCATTACTAATGGAAAATCTTCCAAAACCTAAACAGCAAGGGGGTTTATGGAAGAATCACCAAATATAGTTGCAAACCTCTCTGCAGCTCAATACAGGCCTGCCCTCAATACAAGTTCAAAAACCTGTATTGATTTGAATAACTGTATTGGATACACCAATATAGTTTCACATCTCAAATACAGGTTCTTCAATCATACAGTCATGGTTTCTCAACACTCAAACTGCAGGCTGGCATTTTTTCACATATACCATCCCCCTTTCACCCACCTGGGCATCTTTCCCCCAGTTAATTAAAATATTTAATTTATTTATTGAATATTATTTTATTTCTTATTCAGAAGTATTATTCTATTAATTATTAAGTTAGTCTTTTCCTTCCCTCACCTGTTGAGTAGAGTCCTGGTGGTCATATCCTTATTAATCCTTTTCTCTTTTCTGAACAGGTTGAAACAGTGATTTAGGATTATTTGTGGTTGGCTCTTTGTTATTGCTTTTGTTTTTATTTAATGTCTTATAATGCTCATTCTTTATCAGTAGGAATTTTATACTTTATCTTATTGCTCTTAACCTTTCAGTACTTCCCCTGAGCCCTCCATAAGTAAGTCTGTTCACTGAGTGCCAGGCCCTCTTCATTTAGAACAGCCCCTGTGACATTATTTTAGTTAGCTCATAATTGCTTCTTTTCTTTTATTCATTCTTATTCATTTTTCTCATTCTCAATTATGATTTTTATGATCTTATGATTTTTTATGATTTCATTATCTCCCATCAATTTTCATCTCATTCATTTTATTCAAATGAAAATTTATTATCTTTCTCATTTCTTAAATTTTTCTGACCATTTCACTTTCTTCTTAATTCTCAATCAAAATTTGTTTTCATTTTCTGTCTGAATTCAGGTTCTTTTATCAGTTTTGATTGACTGGAATTCAAGGTTCATTGATTCATCATTTCAGGAGTTTTCATTGAATTGGGGTTATCACTTGTTGATAGTGAAATTTTTCAAGAATTATTGATTGATTAATTTGATTGTTCAAGAAATTTGATTTACCTCAAGATTCTAATTTGATTTAATTTATTGATCTTATTTTATTCCTCAAGATTGATTCCTCAACAAACAATTGATTTGATTCTGAATGGACTTTATTGATTTGATTTTATTGATTGATTGACTTGATTTGACATATTGATTGAAATTGATTATTCATAAGACTTTTACTTTTTCATTTTCATCCTTCAAGATTTATTCATATTGATTCACTTCAAGACTTTTGATTTATTTCTAAAGTTCATCAAGATTCTCATTTAATTGATTTGTTCAAGCCTTGTTTTATTCTCAAGTAACATAAAATTTTATTTTCTTTCTTCAATAATGCCAGTTCAGAATAGCCCTCCAGCCAAGAATGCAAGATATCAAAGACATCAATCTGTTCTCACTCCTACAGCAAGGGCTCCTCTTGACTGCACACCATCAGTCCATCAACTGAGTTCAAATTTGGACAGAAGACCACCAATGGAAGGAGCAAAACTCTCCAGAAGAAGAGGTTTGAATTCAAGAAGATCAAGATCTTTTTCAGGCTTGTTGGGTGGCTATCCAAGCATTTCTCAAGGGCCTAGAAGCAGATCATGGGAAGCTGAAGATAAAGAGGGGGAGGATTCTGAAGAACCTGAAGTAGCAGCTGCCTTGTAAGGTGCCCCTGAGGCTTCTGAAGCTCCAAATTTAGCCCCTTCTAATCAACCTCTTGTCTCTCAGGCTGAACCAAATTTTCTCAAAATGATGGAGCAGATGACTCAATTCATGGGACAACTAACTCAAGCAGCTGCCTGAAGGGAAAATTCAAAATCCTCAGCATTCAAAACTCAATAGATGAAGGCACCTGATTCCTTTTATGGTACTAAAGATTATAAATTGAGAGGATTTATTCAATCTTGTCAATTAATTTTCCATAATGACCAAGAAAGCTTCTTCTCTGACAGGAAGAAGGTTTTGTACTCAACTTCTTTTATCACTGGTAGAGCTGGGAAATGGATTTAACCTTACCTCTCAAATATCTCCAATGAAGACCCTTCTTATCTCCTCAATAACCGGCAGTTATTTGAAACCCAGTTATTCACTCTGTTTGGTGACCCTAATGAAGTCAGGAAGGCTGAACAAGAGTTAGACAATCTCAGGATGAAAGAAAGTGGCCAAGTTTCCTTTTACATAGCAGATATCAGAAGCTTAATGTCAAGAATTGGAGACTGGGGGAAAAGAGCCTATATTCATGTGTATAGAAGAGGCTTAGCATCAAGATTGTTGGACCAATTGGCCTCTCACCCTGGAAACTTTGATAGCCTTCAAGAACTCGGGGACATCACTTTGGAATGAGATACCAGGTATCATGAGAGGCAGAACGAAAAGGGTAGTTATCAAGAGAAGAAGCCTCCAATCAGTGGAGCCAACTCCTCCAAGCCTCCCCAAAACTCATCATCAAAAAGGCCTTATCACAGGAAGAACAACAAGGGAAAGAATTTTCAAGTGTCCAAAGACAAGACTCATGCTTCTCTCCTCACTAAGGACAACAAATTAATTGGTTATGAAAAGGAGAGGAGGATTAAAGAAGTCTTATGTACTTATTGTGGTGGCAAGCACCCAATTTAAAAATTCCTCAAGGGGCCTGAAAATAGGCAAGGGTCATCAAGAGGCTTCCCTAGAAAGCAGGGGAAAGCCTGAGTGAGGATAATTATGTAGTCAATGGCTCTCACTTATTTTCTTTAATAGCACAATTGTGCACTCTGAATACTAGTGTCAAGAAATTGTTAAGATTTATTATTTTCTCTTCTCTCTCTGATATATTTTATAGTATTCTCATTGATTCTGGTGCTACAAACTCCTTTTATTGCAAAAAATTTTGTTCTCAAGTATTCATTGAACATTTCAGAGCTCCCTGAAAAAATTCCTCTTTTTATTTTGGATTCCAATGAATCCACTTCCCTTCATCACCCATTATACCAAGTGGGTTGTTGAATTGCCTTCATTCCCAAGCTTTGAATGGGATTTCTTTATCACAAATTAGCCAAGGGGGAAGACTTAATATTGGGCTATGATTTTCTTTAACATTTTAATCCCATTATTCATTTTAAAATAGAATCGATCACCTATTATTCTATTCATAAGAATTCTAGTTGTATTATTCCTTTTACTAGTAATGACTTTGCCACTGCTGTCAACAGTTTTTCCCTGGTTGGTGAGCTTAAGACACCTTCCCTAGCTCCTTCTGTCCATATCCCTTTGATCATTCCCTCTCAGTCATTGCTTCCATCAAGAGATGAAGTCTTCAAAGAGATAAGAGATGTTGAAGAATATGTTTCTATATCTTCAGTTAATCTCTTTCAAGGGGATATGGAACTTCCTCCTTTATCTTTTCATGCCTCCCTGGAGGAGTAGTGGTATGAGGAGGAAGAGCCAGAAGAGATCGAAGCTGTGCTGAAGGTAGTCCCTCCTGCTTATCACCAATATTTGGATGTATTCTCCAAGGTGAAAGCAGAGAAACTTCCTCCACACCATGGCTGTGCTCATCATATCAAACTGGAGGGTCTTCTACCTCCGGTCAGTGTTATCTATCCTTTATCAAAGAATGAGTCAGAAAAACTACGGGCCTACATTTAAGAGAATGTAGAGAAAGGTCTCATCAGGCCAAGCTCCTCTTCAACAGGAGCACCTTTCCTTTTTGTCAATAAAAAGGATGGTGGCCTTTGTTTGTGTGTTGACTACCACAAACTTAATGTTTTCACTAGGAAGAAAGGTATCCTGTTCCTCCAATGAATCAGCTCCTTACTGTCTTTAACGTTTCTACTATCTTCTCCAAGATAGATTTGTGTGGTGCTTATAATCTATTGAGAATAAAAGAGGGGGATGAGCACTTAAATTCCTTTAGAACTAAATATGGTAGTTATTCCATTTGGCTTGACCAATGGTCCTGCTTCATTCCAGAATCATGTGAATGATATCTTTGCACATTTCTTGGATATTTTTGTTGTAGTCTACCTAGATGATATTATTGTCTTCTCTAGTTCTGAGGAGGAACATTTCAAACATGTGGCCTCTGTCCTCCAAATACTGAGGGAAAATAATTTGTTTTCTAAAGCCTCAAAGTGTGTATTCCATGCCTCAAGTGTGGAATACTTGGGCTATGTCATTTCAAGTGAAGGCCTCAAGATGTATTCTTGCAAATTTCAGCAAATCCTCAATTGGCCTAAGCCAAAGAACATCAAAGCACTTTAATCCTTCCTTGGCTTTACTAACTTCTATTTCCTTTTCATTAAAAATTATTCCAAAAAAAAATTTTGCTCTCACTTCCATCCTCAAAAAAGATTCTTTCTTCATCTCCAATGAGGAAGCTCTTGGTCAGTTTCAAATACTCAAAGAAACTTTCACCACTGCTCCTATCCTATCCCATTTCAATCATTCTCTAGCAACTAGTTTAGGGACTTATGCTTCTGATTATGCCTTGGGTTCTGTACTGAGTCAGGTGAATGACTCAGGAAAGCATCCCATTGCATTTGATATCTGCAAGCCCCTCCCAGAGGAGCTCAACTATTAATTTCATGACAAGGAACTCCTTGGCATAGTTTGGGCTCTCAAGTGCTGGAGAGCCTTTCTTCTTTCTCTTTCTGATTCCTTTGAAGCCTTGACAGACCACTCTTCCCTTCAATATTTTATGTCTTCCAAAGTCCTTACTTGCATTCAAGCCCATTGGGAAGAGTTTCTGTCTGAATTCCATTATTCTATCACTTACCATCTAGGCAGACTGGCCACTTTACCAGATGCCTTGTCACATTGGGAGAACGTGTACCCAGAGAGGGGGTGGACTTGATCAGCAAGAATCCTCACAACTTTCATCAAGTTCTCAAGCAAAATGAAATTAAAGACTCAAGACTTTTCTCAGATTTAGTTTATCAAATTCAGAAGGCAGTATGGCAAGACAAAGATCATAAGGAAATTCTCAAGCAATTAGCAGAAGGTGAATAAGCGTAAAATTATTCTCTTAAACCTCAAGCCAAATTGTTATTATTCAAAGATAGAGTAGTCCTCCCAAGAAATCATGAACTTCAATTGGATATCCTTCAAAAGAATCATGAATCACTGTTGGTTGGCCACCCTGGCCAGGAGAGGACTCTCAAACTCATCAAGAGGGATTTTTATTGGGCTTTCATGAATCAAATTATCAAGGACTAGGTTTCCTCATGTCAGAAATGTTCAAGAAACAAGAACATTCACCATAAGAAGTTTGGATTACTCAAGCATCTTCAAATTCCATCTGGTACTTGGAATTCATTATCAATGGACTTTATCACTCAATTGCCTCTGTCAAGGAGCATTGATTCAATTTTAGTAGTTGTTGTCAGATTTTCAAAAATTGCAATCTTTATTCAAACTTATTCAACAATCACTTCTCTGGACTTAGCTCAAATCTTCATTAGTCATGTCTTTTGCAAACATGGTCTTCCAATCAGTATTGTTAGTGATAGAGGTTCATTATTTGTTTCATCATTTTAGACTCAATTGTGTCAGCAGATCAAGAGGTCAGGATATCTTTCAACTGCCTTTCACCCTGAAACAGATGGACAGAAAGAGAGGGTAAATCAGATTCTAGAACAGTATCTTTGGATGTATGTCAGTTACCATCAAGATGACTTGCACACCTGGCTCCCTCTGGCTGAGTTTGCCTATAATAATGCAGAACATTCATCAACATAACAGTCACCTTTTTTCACCATTTATGGAAGAAATCCCAGCTTTGACTCAATTCACATTTCTCAAGATACACCTTCTGGAAAGGGATCAAAAAAACTCCAATCTGTACAGCAAGTTTTCAAAGAAGAATTAGAGTCATCAATAAAGCGTTTTAAGAAGTATGCATATAGAAATAGAGTAATTCCACCTGATTTCCAACCTGGGGAAAGCGTATGGCTAGATTCCAAGAACATCAAGACAACAAGACCCACCAAGAAACTCTCAGAATAATGGTTGGGACCCTTTGAAGTTCTGAAGAAGATTGGCAGCCATGCATATCACCTTGAGTTGCCTCAACAATGGAAATCAGTTCACCCTGTCTTTCATGTGTCCTTATTAGAGCCAGTGAAGCAATCAACTATCCCAAATTGACATCAATTTCCACCACCACCAGTCATAGTGGAAGAGCAAGAAGAATGGGAAGTAGCTGAGGTTCTGGACTCAAACCTCAAGAGAGGTACATTATGGTATCTAGTGGAGTAGAAATGATTCAATGAAGACCCAAAAAGAACAGCTTGGGAGCCAGCTTCCAACCTTACCAGCTCCCCAGACCTTGTCAAGGACTTTCACACTTTTTATCCTGACAAGCCTGGCCCAAATGCCTCAAGAGTTTGATTATGGTGCTTGGTGGGTATTGGAGTTTATGAAAGTAAGTTCCTCTCCTGGCATGCACCTTTAAGGGGGTATTCTACCCAAATATGCTGTAAACATCACCTTGGCCACTTTGTGAGCACTTGTCAATTTCTTTGGACAGGCTTAGAAGGCCTTTCAACATCAATACCCTTGAATTTAGACCTTTCATCAAGATATGGTGGAATTCCCTCTTTTCTTTTTATTCTTTCTCTTTCTTTCACATTTTATTATTTCAAATTATGCCATTCACTATTGTTCAAGATATTACTTACCTCAAATTCATTTATGGCAAATTTTTTATTCTTTTATGATGCTTGGTGGGGAGTGGAAGTTATGAAAGTAAGTTCCATTTCTGAGGGTTCTACGTCTTGTAAAACAACACCTTGGCCACTCTGTGAGCATCAAATGTTTGGTTTTATTTTTTCAGGAAAATTATGTCCAAAATCAAGCAACTCACCACAAGAAGATCAATCCTCAGAAGTTTCTTTATTTTCTTTTCTTTACTCTCTTTTTCTATCAATTCTTTCTTTTCATTTTCTTCTACTTGTATTATTTTATTCTTTATTTCTTGTTTTCAAAAACAGCAGTCATCACTCCCGTATCTTGTTTGGGTAGTCAATTTATTTGATAATTAAAGAGCAAACACTAGTAATGATAAAGACAAACTACAGATCATCCCAATCAAAATTTTCTCAATGCTTCTCTAAGTTTAACAACCAAGGCATCTTCTTAAGCAACTTCCTCCCTGTCCAAAGCTCCAGTGGGCTCACCTGTAATAAGACTATTCATAGCTTCATCAACAAATACCTCAATCAAAGCATCCACTTCAGCAAATAAAAATGTGCCCACCTTCTCATTCACCTTCTTCTGATCAGTGAAGTTTCCAGTGATATTCCAGTGTTGATGGTTGTCAAAGATTGATTCAGGTTCTGGAGAGATTGGGTCTCTAGAAGTTCTGGACACAGGTGGTTGAATATTGATGGGGGTAGAGGCAAGTGTGGATGGCCTGGTTGGGGATCTAATTGGAGTCTGAGGTGGTTGGGGGGACCTGCTCACTTCATGGATGGTGGTACTGGATTGGACTTGGGATAGTGAAGTGGATTTGATTTTTCTTTTTTGATTGGGGGTAGTAACTTCAAGTTCTTCTCCATCAGGCTCATCACTGCCTTCAGCATCAGTATCATTTTCATCTTGAACTACCAAATTTCTCTTCAATTTTCCAAATCTTCCATCTTTTCTGGTGACCAAAATAGGAACTTCTGAGGCTACTCAAATGGGGTTGCCTTGGGGTGAATGGGTCCTCCAGTGTTGGCTTAAGAACTGCTGGTGTTAGTCCATTGTTGAACACCTCTCATTCTGGATCCAGTCACTGAAGCAGAAGAAAAGAAAACCAGAGATCTCAGTAACTCAGCAGTTCCTTGATCATTCAACTCACAACTGGAGTGGCCAGAGGTGGCATCAGAAGTTGAAGGTTCATAAACAGGAGCTTCCAACCCAAATCTTCCACTCTTCTTGATGCTGCTCCATAATCTTCTGGGATTTTCTGGGAAACTATGGCTCGCCTGAGAGCAATTTCTTTTACCAAGGTTTCCAAATTGGCACCTGGTGGACCTAGCAGTAGCAGATTCACCACAAGGAACCCCCTTCTGACAATTGATGCAGGGTGGTTCAATACCTCTAACACATTTAAAGCCATTATAGGTTTCATTGATGTCATAAATCTCTGTAGGGGCCATACTCTCTTCAGAAAGCTCCCTCAAGTTATCAAAGACACTGGCACCATAAAGTACAGGAGGCAGAGTATCAGAGTGGTTGGAGTCACAAATAGAAGTCAGCTTTGAGCTCATCTTCAAGTCAATATTAAAAGCCAATACCAAGAAAATCATGGAAAGAATCAAATTCAGCAAGTCAAATATGGCAATTTGAACTCCAAGAAGGGAGTAAAGCACAAGAAAATAGAAGGAATTATCATGAAAAGCTGTTTCATTGGCCAAATTGCCGATTTTTATGCATTTGCGCATTTTGTGCACAATGCCATCCCATCATCTTCAAATTATGTGAAAAGCCTTCAAAACATAAAAAACCCAAAGAAAATAGTAAAATTGGTGAATTTGCGCCTTTTGCGCATTTCTGGCTAATTCACTTCCAAAAACTTCATTTCATTGAAAAAATCATCAAAATATGCCATTTCAGTCATATTTTCACATTTTTGCACACTTTGTGCAAATTTGCACATTTTGAGCATTTGTGCCTATTACTTCTTCAAAACCATAAAAACTGCCAATTCAGTTATTTTAATCAAGAAATCATCAAAATCTTCAATATCTTTCATAATGACGCATTTGTGCATTTTTGGCCAAATCAGCCAAAAACCCCAGAAAACAACAAATTTGGGGAAAATTTTCAATGGATCCTGCAAAGTGCCAATTTGGCCCAATCTCAAAATAAAGAAAGTTTTATGCCATAGCAGTAATCTCTTAGGACATAGACCTGAAATTACCATTTATCATGAGCCATGAGGACTCAAGATAAATTGGGTGAAGAACACTGCAAGAAGAAGATCAAAAAAATGAAGAGAAATTCAAAAGAAGGGAAGAGGAATCAGAATCAAGTCAAAGAAGAAGGACTTCAAGTTGTGAAGATGAAAGAGTTTGAAATTATGATTGATGAAGAAGAACTATGAGGGATGAAAATTTGGTAATTGAGTGGGACAAAGTTTCATTTGACCTCATCAAGATTCACTTACTCTTATGGTACTCAGAGCTCACCACTTTCAAGAGGGGCATAATTTCACAGTCATGGAGACAGGCAGGGCATTACCATTCATTACCAACAAAAAATCTTTGAACACCTAATCAGCAAGAGGTTTCATGGAAGATTCACCAAATACAGTTTCAAACCTCAATACAGCTCAATACAGGCCGGCCCTCAATACAGGTTCAAACACCTGTATTTATTCAAATAAATGTATTGGATCCACCAATACAGTGTCAAATCTCAAATACAGGTCCTTCAATAATACAGTCATGGTTTCTCAACACCCAAACTGTAGGCTGGCATTTTTTCACATATACCAGCCCCCTTTCACCCACCTGGGCATCTTTCCCCCAGTTAATTAAAATATTTGATTTATTTATTTATCATTATTTTATTTCTTATTCAGAAGTATTATTTTATTAATTATTTAGTCTTTGCCTTCCCTCACCTGTTCAGTAGAGTCCTGGTGGTCATATCCTTATTAATCCTTTTCTCTTTTCTGAACAGGTTGAAACAGTGATTCAGGATTATTTTTGTTTGGCTCTTTGTCATTGCTTTTGTTTTTATTTCATGTCTATTAAGGCTCATTCTTTATCAGTAGTAATTCTATACTTTATCTCATTGCTCTTATTTTTTGGGTACTTCCCTTGAGCCCTCAATAAGTAAGTCTGTTCACTGAGTGCCAGGACCTCTTCATTTAGAAGAGCCCCTGTGATAGTGAACTAACGGGCTTTTCTTTTCACAATGGAATGTCAATGTCACCAAATCTTGAGGCAGTTATTTATCTAGAAAAAATCCTAATCAAGCTGAGAGAACTTCATGATTGTATCACTATATTTTCAGCAAAAAAAAGATTATACATATCATGAAAGAAGGGCTTTATCATTACAAGCAGTGCACATGACATCACTTTACTCTCATACAATCCACAGTGACCTTTTATTCCTTCTTCATATATAATCAAATATCCATCATCAAAACCAAAAGCCTTACAAATATTGAGATTCTGCCAATCTAGTAAGAAAGTCACATCAATCTTCAAAGTTTTTAAGATCAGAAAGTGATTCTTCAGCATGCAAGATGGATCAGAGAATTTAAGAATTCTATTAATAATTCCAAATCATTGTTAGCTTCCCCTCATAAAACATATCACACTGTTTCTGAAATGTTTGGTTTCAGTTGAATATATATTGTTTATGATATTGATGTTTGAAACTGGAAAATACCAAGGTGAGACAATTCTTGAAGTGGGCTGACTTTTGTATTGTACAGTAGTGTCTAAGCTGATCCATGCAACTATTTCCCTTATACAATCAAAATTTTGTAAGTACTTTACCAGGGAATCATAATTTTGTTGGTCATGGCACACTGGTTAATTATATTTTTGGTTATTGAATGGGAAAAGAGGCTTTGATTCAAAAAGTTGTTTTATTTTACATGGGGCTTATGGGGATTTCAGGAGAATGAAAAGGTTGTAACATCAACATATATGTTGAATTAAGGTTTTTTCTATATCATCTATTCAGAGCTTCAATAAGTTAGTCTTATCCAGTTCATGTGTATAATCAATTTGAATATATTTCTCTTATTAATTAATGTACATGTCTTGTTATTTGTTGGAATCTTTGCAAATACTCCAATCAAGTGCTTATACCCCCATGTGTCTGAGGCTTGTGCTGTGCCCCAAAGCTGGAAGAGCTCTAGAATATTATCAGCAAAATGATGATTTGATTTACTTTTCTGTTTTGGGAACATGTGTTGATTGGACAGGAAGAATGTTTTCCTATTTTCAGAAACTGCAGTCGCATCATCCATTGAGACAGTCCAACTGGTGGAAATGTTGATAGCACTTATCAAATGGAATGTATTCTTGGTTATTTCATTTTCAAGGTCTTCTAATTTACCCATTTTTCTTTGAATGTTGGGGAATTGTGCTCATCTAATGATGTCTCTTCACTGAGCATCGAAAATGGAATATAGAACTTGTATAAGAGAGCCTATTCAGCAGCTTTTAAGCTACCATGGGAGGGTGAACCCATTTTGCAGGGTACTCTTGTCCATGATAATAGAATTATCTTATCAAATATGATTTTTTGGAGATTCTCCAGAGCCTCACCCTTGATCTGTTGATCACTCAATCCACTAATATCCAGCTCAGAGGGGAATTTGGAAGTGGGGATTTAATCCACATCAAATGAGGGAATCTCCGCAGAGCCACTATATGAATTTTATGTGTCAGGGGTGGGAATCGGTAAATAATTTTGTCAGGTGGAAGTAGTGGGGAGTGACTCAGTTATTATTTTTGTTGCATCTATTCTCAGGGAGTGGGTCTCTCAATGTGATTTGATCAAGAGAGCTTTTGGAGGTCATTGAATCTGAGTCTGAACTGTTGGTGTCATGGGATTTCCTGAAGGACCTGATTTATATTGTTTATTTGGCCTCTGGAATGCACAATTTGAATTTTTTATGACCCTCCAAAATTCCAAGTATTAAATTATGCATTATGTCAAGATTTACCTTTCTGGTTGCATCTCAATACAAAAGGTCTTCCAAAATTGAATATCACACACCATACTCAGATAAAATTTCTTTTTGTTGTTTTGGGGTTTCCCAAAGCCATTTCACAATTGTTGATTTATCATTGGGGTATGAGCATGTGTAGTGAAATTGATGACCAATTTCTTCAATTTGAGCCTTGTGAATAGTGCAAAAATTACAAAATTGGTTGCATGAATGAGAAATAAATCCAGTAAGCTTGCGCATGGAAACAACATCCGCAATTTCCATGAGGTTGGCAGCACAGATAAAGGGTCCCAAAGGACCTGTTGAGGTGGGTGAAAAATTGTAACCTTTCCACAGTTCTTTGAGCTCCTTGATAAGTGGCATTAATAGGTAATTCAATTGAAGGGAAGTTGGCTCCTTCGGACCAGGTATAATTCCTGAAACAGAGACATTCTTTGGCTTCAATCTTCCATTTGGGGTGAGATTAGGAAAAATTAGCACAATAGGCCTAATTTTGGCAAAGCGGCTTGACTTTTCATGTGCATTAAACCAGTCCATATAAATTGGGAAGGCCAATGCACAGGGGAATGGACATTGATGGGGGCCATTGATATTTCTGGTGCCAGTGAAGCCTCTCCAGACCAATCCATCCCAGATTTCACATCTGGGGGAACCTTAAGGTTTTTGTGATTGTTGATGTTGATTCAGAATTTTCATTATTCCAGCCCACTGGAGAAATCTGGCAAGCCAATTTTTGAATGGTTGATAAATGAAATTGTTTTTTGGTATAAATTTTTTTTGATGTTGGTTGTGTTTTGGGTGCAGGGCTCCAACTAAATTTATGAATTTTCCTAATGATTATGTGGAAGTGGAATCATGATGATTTTGTACATTATGGCCCTGAAAGTGGGGCTGTTCAGGCATGAAAGAATCAGTAAGGCCATCAAGGAAGAAATATTGAGGACAACACATATATTTTTCAATCAGTGGCTCCAATTGGAGATGTTCAGATATGGTACTGGGATCTTGAGGTGTATTTAATGCGGGAGTGGAGTGACCACCTGAGCTTGCAATACTTGACGTGATAAGCAGGTTCAGGGTGGGGGTTAGAATGTGTGATGCCCTGTGGGGTATATTATACATTAAACATAGAATGATAGATATTATCATTCCAAGGTCTTGTGGAGGAAGGTTTTGAATCCCACTGTATGGTTTCTGTGCAGTTGAATTGAGACCTGATGCAGTGGAGAATGTGCTTTGAATCAAATGAGAATAATAATTTGATAAAACTTGATCCAATAAAATTTGTGGGCACTCAGATCCTGATTCTGAAGTAGGAATTTTTGGAATATTTCTGGGTTCAATGGCGGATTTGAGCTTTTGAATGTGCTGCTTATATTGGAAAGTTGTAAAGCCACCTTCCTGCCTATCACCCTCAGGGGAAGATTGTTTGAGTTGAGCAGTGTTGAAACACGCATATAAACATTGAGGAATAGTGGTGGTTTGACATTGTTTGGGAATTGTGAATAAGGTTAGATTTTTGATAAATATCTATGGTTGATATGCAATTTTTTAGGAGAGTGATTAATTGGAAAAAAAATTAAGTGATGATTTATGAAGGGGCATATGATTTGAGCCAGTGGAAGATTTGATAACATTTTTAATGGTGGGTAAACTTCAGCAGATAAATTTTAAAATGTCACATCTTGATGGGGGAATGGGTTAGGAGTCTACTTGGGTGAAATTCCTTGATGCTCAATGCTTCTACATATTCTAGTTTATTTACACATGGAGATAAAGCAGATTCGGCCATTCAGGGGGGTTCCATTAGTGATGTCTAACCATGGAATTTAGGGGAGTAACACTTAAGCCATGTAAGCTGGCATGGCATTGTACATGCTTTAAACCCTATTCCAGACATAAATTTATAGCTATATTACATAATGGCTCAGAAGTGAGATAAGGTCTTGGTATTTGGTTTGAGTGCATGGGGGCTTTTAATGAGTGAGAGTTTGATACAGAATGTCTTTTCTTTCTTTAAAAGGTGATGTCTCTTTTGTAGGTATATCCTTCATAAATATACCCTTGTACAGATATAGAATGCTGGGTAATATTGATGAATCCATTGGCAGTTTGGATTATCTGAAAAATGTAACAATGGGAAGGGGGCATGAAAGCAGTTTGGAATTTTTTATTGAATCTGATTACCTATGTACCTTACAGTGGGTCCCTTTTGAGATGAAGTAAATCTCACATTATATGTGGATGGGCCATGCAGTGTGATTTCTGAGGAAAGTGGAGGAGCTGAAAAATAGGCTGGGTGAATTCTCCTAAAAATAGTTTTATTATACTTCCAAAAGTGACTTGGTTCCCACTTTTTATTGAATTTCTCTATTATACATTTTATTTCATCTTATATCACCCTATTCTATCAAGTTCCAACAATTACTGTAGTTCTTTATGCCTTATGACATCTTCTCACCCACATAAATCTCATTCAGGATCTGTTCATGACTCAGATAGTTAATCTAGCATAGAATATGCTCGGACACAGTCACCAATTAGTTCCAACATTCCCCTAACAACCCTATTGTATCCTTGATGAATTTATCAGGTCTCAACATTGATGTTGAAAATGCAACAGCTCAAACTTCCACCACTTGGACAATACCAAATATTTCTATCACTCCAATTCCCCTGAATCCCACTAATACACAAATGGATGTGTCTGTTGTACCAGGAAGCACACCAGAAATTTCATCAAAGGCTAATCCCCAATCCAAATTTCCATGTTACTTTCTCCTTAATCCTGTTCAGAGCCCTTTGGGAAAAGTAAACAGCCATTACTCATTATTCCATCTGGATCTCAGGCTCATGTGGGCCATGGAAAATGGGTTGATGGTGGGGAACAAAAAAGACCATTGGAAAATACTACTTAGAGTGGTCTTTTGGAGGGAAATCTGGGTTTAAAGCTTCATCAAAGTAAGTAATTTTTATTTCAGAGAATCATGGTTTTTCACAATCTGATATGTTTGTTTCATTGGTTATATATTGCACCTCAAGGAAAGACAGTCCAATCTCAGGAGCCAATTAATGATAATGAGTATGTTCAATCATTATGAAATTTTTGATTTGTTAACTGATTAGTTGCATGGAAGATGATGAGATTTATGTATCTTCACCTCTGGTCCATGGAGAAAAAGTCACTGGACGTCATCATCCATATACCTCAAAACTAAGAATGGGTTATTTCAATTCATCTAGAGAAAAAATTTTGGATGATGAAGTGAAACAAATGGTGAACCAAGGAGGGATAATTTCACAGCGCATGAGTAGGGGTCTAGGCAAAATAGTGATTTCACCCACCCTCAAATGCCCATCACCCAGAGTATGCTCAATCAATCCAAGATGAGACAGCAAAGGAACCAGGCTTTCAAATCTTACAATGTTTCAAAACATGCAAGACAGAAGGAGAAACAAAGATGGCTGAAAGCGGAAATTCCTGATAATTTTCATGGGATGAGATCAGCTGTACACACCCTTTGCCTGTTCCTACTCAAAGTGAAGGATAAGTATTTTTCCTCACTACCAGCGCCACCCAGAACAGAAGAGTGTAAAATTGTGATTCAAAGTTCTGGTAACCTGGGATATGTCTCCAAAGATGTTTCTAATGAGTCATCAACACAGGTTCAGTCTCAGGGTTTCCAAAGCTACTGCAGAAATGATCTCCACAAGTTAGGACTAAAGCAATTCACTTGTGACTGGGAGAGCTAGTGGCAACATCTGTTTTACAAGTTGATTTATATGGGGTTTTACCATACTTTCTATCTTGCACTTTGCAGCACTGAGTATCATCATTACTTTTGGAGCAAGGATCATAATAACTACAGCGTGGTTGCAGCTTTAATGGAGAAATATTTCACTTATTTGAAAAGAGAGGGGAAGTCAATTCAAAAGGATGGCAAATACTTTGTAAAAAAAGAAGGAGAATCAAATGGTTAGTCATATTATATTTCTCATCATTGTGAAGTAATTCTGATGATAATCTAACTGAGTATGTGAAGACCTTTGAGTGCCATTGTAAATGGTGTGACATGGCTAAATTTTCCATTCTAGAATCACAATTCAACGACCCTTGGGTATGCTCAGATACTGAGGAGGTAATGGAGAATGGACATCAAGTTTACTGCAGAGTTGTATTATGCTGGAGCTCACACTTATTTAATGAGTTAGTATTAAAAATTAATACAGACATAGAGTTTTTTAATCGGATTGAAAAAAGGGTAGAAAAGCTATTGATAGATGATGGTGATATTACTGAAGGGCTATATTTTTAGGCTTTTGATCAGGATTGGCTCAAAGGTTGTAGTAAGATTCAGATTCTCACCCTCAAGATACTTGACATTCCATTTATTAGCACAATTGGGGATGCTCTGAAATAAGTGAGCAAAATAAATGTATAGAACAGTGACATATTGAGGTTTTGTAAATAGTTTTTATGGGTGTTCTACAATATGATTATTATTTCTTATATGTGCAACAACCTGGTAAATGAATTATAATATAACCATTATTATTTTTCATGTACTTTACTATGGTGTCCCTTATTAATATTTGTTTATTGCTCATTTTAATTGAGGAAATATTGAAGAAGTTCAATCCAGCTCATGTTGTTCATAATTGTGGACCTGCGACAGGGTGGAAAGGAGTTATCAACTTTTTCAAACACAAATTGAATAATATCAGAAAGGATCACACATTTAATGATCATCTCTTTTCTTAAACCTATTTGTAATTTGAATATGGGATTTCCATGAAGAAATATTTCATAATAGTGATATTATCAGTGATACAGATGAGCTTTAAAGGTACCTTTTGCATTTTGACCTCAGATGAATGAGGATTGATATAGTCAATAACCCTAATGGGATGTTGTTGGCCAATATGATGGAGTCAATCAACAGCCTGAGCCTCAATGGCTGGACTCCAATTGGGCTCCTGGAAAGGTGGATGTCAGATCTGGAAAATTTGGGTAGAATTTTGGGGGTCCCTTCACCATTAAATGGACAATATTAGTGCAAGTTTTGTTTAGGCCTGCTCAAGCTGGGGGAATGGATGCAATTAGTACTTCATTCAGGATCATTGAAGAATGTCTCCAGGACCTTCTCCTGGCCTCTTGATGCAATTGTTCCATAAATTCATGCTGAAAGGATAGAGTGATGGGAAAGTACAACACCAATCCTACCAAAAAAGGGTTGCCAGAATGGTTTCATTTGGAAGAGGCAGATATTATATTTTACTCACAAATAAAGAAATTGAGTCCATGGTGAGTGAAGAACCAATTTGGATGGACCAAAGCTTGATTTCTTGTTTTTCCATAAGCTTTTGAGGAGGTGTTTAATTTTACTACTCATCATGCATGTTTCCACATCCACAATAGTTTGGGTTATTGTTGAGTGATTCAAAGTTCTCCTGCCCTCATAGTCTTCCAAATCTGGATCCTCCATTGTGTTAAGCATCATATGATGGTTACAAAATATATGCAGCTGATTTATACTTCTTAAAAATTCCCTGGTCTTTTTTTTGATTATAGCAATGTTTTGTATAATGCAGAATATTCCTTTTGCATGTTTGGGTTTAGTGGGAGCAGTTCATAGTGATGGCTAATAGTGGGGAGGGAGTTGAGATGTTTGTTTTTGGTGTGGCACAAAGCCAAATGCAAAATATTATTTCTCCCTTTGTTAAGACTATTCAGGATGAAAGGTAACAAATTATCTTGATCTTAGCTCTGGGGTTGGGTGATGAATGATATTATTTCCAAAAGGTCATCAATGGTGTTGTGAATGTGTGTGCCCGTTAAACATATTTGATGGGATGATGGGAGGCTATCAATAGTACAGTGAGCGGAGGTTTATTGAGTGAAAATATAGCTATAATATTTGGGAAGGATTATTGGATATAATAGCTAATTTGATTTATTAAATGAGCATAAACTCACAATTTGTCATCCAGAATTCTACAATGGCAACTGATTTTGAAAATGCATGATTTATATGTATTTGTTTTTTTAAATTCTTGGTTGATATTATTTTAAGAAGTGATTATGATATCACATTGTAAGATTTTGGCCTTGGATAATGAGTGATGAGGAAGGCAATGGTAGATGTTGGCTTGCATTTCTCCAGCCTGAGCGTGCTCAGATATTTCTGATTTCCAGTTGGTTATTAAGCAAGATGGACATGGAGGGTTGGGGGTTTGTGATTAGCCTCTCCTTGGATGTACCAATTAGTTCAATGGCCTTAATGGTTCTACCTAATCCCATATCATCCACAAGCAGTAGACCAGGAGGGGTATTGGTCAAAAGGGATTTGAATGAGCTGAAAACCTTGTTTGTAATTATGTGCGTGGTGTTAAAAGTGGATCCAGGGGGTGAGGTGGACCAAAGGTTATGGGTGGATTGTCCATTGGGGATTTCTCAATCCCAGAGATCAGCTAGTCCAGTTCTTTGATGAGGGAGGAGGGGGGTATTAATCACGGAATGGGTCAGGGTCATCATCGGAAGGTCTGATCCATAGGGTAATGGTATTAGTTTTTTCTTGGATGACAAAGAAAAGACAGCTGGATACAAGGGTGGAGTTGAGGCTGAAGCAGGAGCTGTGGGAGTGAAAATTTGACATTGACTATGAGAATTAACATTATATTATCTAGGCATTTTAAGCTTAAAGTCTTGTTTTATAAGACTTTGAATTATTACAATGTTTGGGTACCACATGAAGAAATTCAATGCAAGTTTAGGTTGTTGAGGTAATAAAGGATCATTCTGATTTATCATCAATACACCTTCAACAAATAATGTTTGAGTAGGATTGGTTTGGAAGTTTTTAATCCTTTACCCACCAGGATGACATTGCATGAAAGTTTGTGGTTCTCCAAGTAATGGTATCATCATTGCAGCAAGAGTTTCAGGGAGAAAGCCAATAGTATTCATCTGATTGGGGAGATATATGAATATACTGTTTTGATTGTGACATAGGATAATCCAAAATTCTAAGTGGGAATTATTAGTATGTAAGGATATATTCCTAATAATTTGAATACAAATATTAATCATCCCAATGCAAAGTAGCTGTGAAGGGGTTGAAATTATGGCTATCATGAATTATTTGGGGAAAGTGGGAAATAATATGATCAAAAAGGTTTAGCTAAAGGGAATGAAGAGCAAAACGCAGAGGTGGGGGAGATTATATGAGAGGCTGAAATGGGTCCAAAGGGTCATGGAATGTGGTTATTTGGATTGTGGTTTGGATCATGGGCCACTTTTATTTATAATTTTCATACCCAATTTGGGCATATTTCCAGGAAAGGTGGAAAGAATGTGGGCATGCACATATGACTTCTGACTATGAAGCATATTATGTGAGAATTGATGTACCAAATTACACACTACAATATGAAAAACTGGATGGGATATATCAGCTTCTTGTATGGTGGCATATTAGAAGAATGCAGCCATGTTTGCTTGTGTTACATAAAAAAGTAATTGAATCTTACACATGTTAATTGTCATGCAGTAACCTACAGGTCAATTGTGGCAATGGAAATGAAAATTTCATTGTGGGGCTCTTTTTGTTTGGGTGGGTGTGAGGTATGTACAGTGGCATGCCACCAAGTATGAGTTTTTGTGTGGGAAGAAACACTTGTGGACTCAGGCCTAGTGGGATTCCAGGTGTGCATGTGTGATTTGATCAAGGGGCACCAGGAGTGACCAGTGATCCACTTACACATTCACCCTTATTGTGCTTGAGGCTCTAACTAATCTACACAGATTTGCATCAGGTTTTTCCTCTCACACATATGAGCATCTGGGGTGAAGTTGGCCACATGCATGAGCTGATTTTTGGCTGGAAGACAGGAACAGAAAGTTCCTCCATGCATGTGAAAATTTTCTGCATATGACCCACAGTGGCATGCGTGTGAATGTGTGTCCCTGTGCAATGATATCCTGCCTCATTGATCATAAGCAGGAACCATTCATATGCAGGTGTTATGCTAATGTGTATGAGGCTTTAGATAATCTGGGAATATTTGCCTCAGGTTTTCTCACTTGGGAATGTGATTATCCGCAACTACTGGGGCCACCCACATGAGCTAATTGTTAGTGGGAAGACAGGTGCCACAAGTTCTGACAAGCATGTGATAATTGCCTGTGTATGACCTGCAGTGGCTGCATGTGGATGTGTGCCAGTAACAGTTTTCCCTGGCATTGATGCCAGAGTGAGTCCACCGTTTTCATATAAACCTAATCATTCCTCATCCCAATATGCACCCCTTAGCATAGCCTGGTAGACTTCAGAATCTGTGTGGGAGTTAGGTCAAGCTCTCCAACAAGGTTCATCAAAAGTATTCATATGAGAAATTTGAGTCAATGCCTCAGAAGAATTGTGTGTTACATTCTTGAACAGAATTTGCTCATCCCCGCAGCATGCCCCAAAGGTCTACACACTAAAGTGTTGGCTTATTTACAGTTTAGGATGGTGTAATAAGATTCCAGCCTGCATGCACATTACAGTTGAGTATCCATATTCCCATCATTTGCATACTTTTACCCCTTGTTCTCAAAGCTCAGCATGGTGATTCACCCTATTTGCACCTGCAAGCTCAGCATGTATAGCTTTTTAAAATTCAGTGTGAAAAGCTCAGTGTGGAAGATTTTTGAAATGCCATGTTCAGAGCACTTTTTGCAATATCTTATTGGAAGGCCCACTGCTGTGCACTTCACCAAAGCATGTTAAATTCTCAGCCTGGCCAAAATGTCTTCCAATGTTGTGCCTGTGGTAAGGTAAACCTGTGAGGCTCACTGTCTTTGCATTCTATGTAGTCTTTTATATTATCTATATACAGGATGTTAGGTTAATTATTATCACTTAAGTATGCACAGTATAGCTGCAGGTTAACAGTGCCAAATGCTCAGATTATGTGCTTACAAAGATGATATACCAATAGCTCTGCAGGGGAGAATTTGACATTTTTCTAGAAATAGTTCCACAGTTGTGAAATGCAATTGTTCAGCCACTGAGAATTTAAATTATGACACTAAAGCTGACCTGCGCAATGGGCTAACCCAAGCTTATCCTTTTTTCACTTATCATACAGCCTCTCCACCCATTGTTTAAACTCTATTACACAGCCATAACAGTGGTATGCTTGCCATGGTGACCTGAGACCAAATGCACCATGTACTTTTCTGCTTGGTTCATTTTTGGATTTCAGACACCATGCACCTTCAACAATGCATTCACAAAAGCATGCCTAGGCAATTTTGTGGACTTCTAACATGACAAAGGGATTCTGAGTATAACAATTCATTAAATTTCTATACTCAGTGAATTTCCCTTCTCATACACAGCATTGGCTGCAAAAAAGAGCTTTCATGACACCAACTGGCAATAAGAAAATGGAAACGCTTCCACAAAATTAGCCTGGTTCCCTCCAGTAATGATTTTTCCACCCCCCTCCTAGGCCACCATCAGATGGTCACTTCACTCCTTGACCATAAGGAAGTGATTATCCAGGCAATGGTGAGAGGACATTAGAGCTTGGGCTGATTGTCACCATTTCTTGTCACCCATGGGATTCAAATGCCAAAGTAAGTTTTCTTTCTTCTCCTTGACTCATTTTTCTTCATGCAATCATACTGACTCTTCTTCATCACCCATAAAGCAACACCCACTGAATCCCCCTCAGCAGGACTCTCCTGTTCCCTGTATGCCTCACAAACAAACTCTGCTGCAACCCACTCCAGGCCCAAGTGGAACCTGATGTTCAGACAACTTATTTCCCAGTAAGAAGAAAGCTATTCTTTTTCCTCATTTTAACTTCCAAAGTAAGTTAAATTACTCTTCCTCCATTTGTAGAACCCTCCCAACATGATGAGCCCCCTCCCTGTTCCAGGCCCAAGTGAAGTCCCAGCTTCTCAGGTACCACCAATTGAGAATGATTCCACTTGTGAGCCTGAACCTGAGGTGGCTCCAATGCAATCAACAGAGGATACTTTTAGTAAGTAAAGAATTTTTCTTTCTTTATGTTCCCAACATTCCCTCACCCCTCCTTTGACCATCTCCAACTCGTCCCACCACTCCCTGCTCATGCATCATCATTGATACAGCCTTTGCATCCCCCTGTTGCCTCCGAGAACCCAATCATCTGCTCCCCCAGTGCAAAGCACCCCTCATTCCCACAATGAGGCTCAGCAGAAATTCAACAACTTGCAACCAACCCTCATGATTTTTGGAGCAATGGTCCACAAATTGATCAACTGAGTCTTGTTGGGGCATTGATGTTTGCTCCACATGATTCCCTTTGTGGATGTGACTCATCAAAATCAGATTCACTGGGAATTCCATGAGGAGCTCAAATTCCTCCTTGGACACACATTGGAGGTTTATCCAAAGGAGAAAATCACCAGGATAGTCTCAAAGTTTCTTGAAAAATAAAAAATCCAAAAAAAGGTTTTTGCAATATCTTCACTTTCTTCTTTTTTGATACACTAATTTAATGAACATAGTTGTAATGAAAGAAAAAATATTTGATTTCTCTTATCTTCTTTGTTTCCATTGCTTTTTATTAGTTCCTTGAGGGTGCAAATCACCTCTTCCTTGTGAATAACCTTTGTGAAAGCCCCACCAAATTCATGACAAATTATTTATTTGTCTGAATCTCTTTTGCACAAAATGTGAAAATAGTAATCATTAATGCCTTCTAAGTTTTCTGCATCCATGGGTCTATACTGTTTGGGATCTTCACTGTCAAAAACCCTGGGCTTCCCCGCATGTGAGTCATTTCTAGTCCAAGTTCACATGCAATTAATCTTGCATGTGAAAATCTAATTTTTTGAATTGTTTAATGTTTTTATTTTCTCTGGAATTTTGTTATTTTTTCTTCTTTTTTTCAAATTATAAACTTTGTTTTGTTTTTTGATCTGGTTTCTGTTTATGGTTTTTTTCTTTCATGTATTCTTAATTTTTTCCCTTTGATGGTTTTTGTTTTATATTGTTTTATTCAAAAAATCTAGCTTAATTCTTTTTAGAAGGCTTTGGTTTTTTGCTTTAATTAACTTAACAAATTAATCCATTTCTTTTTTTCTCATTTTATTCCAATTTTGTTTTAGGAAAAGTTTCATTTTTAAAATTTGAATTTTTCATAAGTTATTCTTTTTGAATTATTTTTTTAGGGGTTTGAAAACTCAAAAAGAAGTTCAAAAGTACTAAATTTGGAGACTCAATTTGATTATTTGTTTTGAATAGTGCTATTGCAAACAAAAGAAAAATATTATTTTGAATATTGATTAGAAAGAAATTTTTTGATGATTTTTCTTTTTTTTTTAAACTTAAACTGAAATAAAAAAATTGAAAAAATAAATAAATAAACTTGAATTAAAGATTAAAAAAAAAAAAAAAACTAAAATTCCTAATTTCTTTTTCAAGAAAATTTTCAATTTAGATAATTTTCCAATTAGGAAAAATAAAATGTAAAAGAAAAATTGAATTTTTTTTCTTTAATTTAAATTTAAAAAATAATAAAGAAAATTTCTATTAAAAACTTTTTTTAAGAAGGATTGAAATCTTTTTTTTGTTTCTTTTTTTGAAAAAAATATTTACAAAACTCAAATTCATGGGGAGTTCAAATTGAAAAAAAAAACACCTACATAATTAGCTTTTTTATTATTATTTGAACAAGATCATTTGATAAAATTTTGAGAATTTATTCAAATTAAAAGAAAATATTTCTTTTTTTTGAATAAGAAAAACAATATTTAATATATTTGAAGAAAATAATACCAAATCCTTATTTATTTAAATTTTAAATTTAACTTTAAAATTCTTAAATTGTTTGAAAACAATCATTTAAAAATTACTTTGGGCTATTAGTGGGGAATAAAACAATTAAAATATATTCATACAAAAACAATTCAAAATTCTGCATATCTACCTTCAAAAGTGTGTGAATTTCTTAAAAGAACATTAGAAAAACTGTTTAGTGAATAATTTTGCTTAAGCTTTTTTTAATTTTGTGTGAATTAATGTTATACATTGAGGCTATAAGTTACAAAAAAATTCAAAGATAAATAGTTTGCAATAATGGTAACCTTTTACATGGGTAAATCACTCTAAGTATAAAATAAAATTTAAGAAAATTGAAATTACATTGTATATTTCTGTTAAAGAAGTGTACCTGACAATTAATAATGATTTTAATTCTATAATTTATTTTATTTGTGAATGGTTTATATTTAACTTATGATTAAACAAACAAAGATCATTTTAAATCTGTAATATTTTATTTGAATTTAGTGAAGTTCCAAATATCCAAACCTGCGGCTTAAAGTATCTGCAGAAATATTTCAAGGTTAGAACCAAGGTTGAGACCCAGGTTGAAATAAGCCCATTCCCCACAAGAATACTGGCCCATTTTGGAAAATCTTCATTGTGTACTTGGTCCATCCCCAGGTTTTTTTTGTATAAGATTGACACCCCAGGACCAGCCATCTTGAAATTTCAGGTACTGTGAGGGGTCCCTAGGGGTATTGAATATTCTGTTTTTATTTTCCTTTTTTTATCTTTCCTTCTTCCCACCAAGTTCTAATTTTTGAAAGCATACCCTCCTTCCAACTTGATCATTATATTTTCCCTCCTCTCACATTTTTCTTCTATTCAAATTTCCTTTATAAAGTTTTGACTCCTGTAGCCATTTAATTCAAATTGTCTTATATTATTTTTATTAATTCTTTCCTCCACCTATTATTCTTTTCCATAACTTAATTTCTTTTCAATTTGGTTCATCTCCTAAATAGCTGAAACATTTATGCTTTATGTCTTCATCAAAAGCACCTACACCCTTTCATGACAGTAAAATCAGTTAAAATGATCTGACCACTCATGGCTCTATGGATGAACTACTCTCAAAAAAACAAAACATTTTTAGGTTTTAGTTTTTTTCATCCAAATGTATGAAAGTCATTTAAAATGAAACTTACTTTATTGATGATGAAAACCATTCAAAAAGATAATTAAATATAATCTTATTGGAATCACAAAGGAAATTTCAGATCATTTTATGGTTAAAAAACCTAAATAAAAAGAAATTAATTTCAATTTAATTACTTTATAATTAATTTCCTGATTATAATCTCAAAAAAAGAACTAAATTCATTTTATCATTTAATATACATATATATATATATTATTAATTTTTTTCTATATAAAAATTTTTAATAAATTTTTTCTTTAAAAAAAAAACTTAAAAAAATATCTCATATTTAATTTTTTTTTTAATTAAATTCAATTTAAAAATTTGTTTTTTTTTTTAAATATAAAAAAATTTAAAAATCTTTTTTTCTTTATTCCTTAATTTATTTATTAAATCTAAGTTTTTTTTTTTTTTTTTTATAAAGAAAAAAAATAATTGTTAATTAAAAATCATTAAAATATAATCATGAAAAAAAAAATTATCAATCTTGAGTAAAAAAAAAAAAAAAAAAATTCATTTTCATTAATTAACAATTCTTTAAAAAGTTAAAATTTTTACTAATTAATTTTAAAATTGAAATTAAATTATAATTAATTAAGAATTTAAAATTAATATCAAAAAAAAAAAAATTTTTTTTTGTAGGCTTAATTCAAAATTAAATTTTAAATTGAATTTTAATATTTCTAATTTAATTCAAAAAAAAAAATTAAAATAAAAACTTTTCTTTTTTTTTTTATTTAGCCTTAACTAAATTTTTAATATTTTTAAATTTTTCTTTAGTATTTTAAAATAATAATTTCTTTAAATTGAAACTTTATTTTATTTTTTCTATTACCACTGAAAATTTAATTTTCAATATACAAATTTCCCTAAGAATTCAAAAAAATAAATCAATCAAAAATTTTCTTTCAAATCCCAAAACATTGTGTGCATGTCACACAAAATCCACTTTTTAGAACTTTATGGAATCAATTCCTTTGAAAGAAAAGGAACCTCAACTTCCACCAACAATTAGCTTTTTAAGTTAGCCAGTCCAATGGATATTTTAAATCTTGTTGAAACACACCAGATGAGATTAAAATCAATTATAATTCAATAATTTCTCAAAGAAACCAATTTGAATTTTACTTCAATAAAATCTCACAAAGATATTAAAAGCTTTTCAATCCCTTTCAAATTAATTTATGAATAAGAAAATCCAATCAATTTAATGATCTTATTATCACATTTAGTAACCAGATGAAATTCTAAATATGAAATTATTTTCCAAGTCTTTCTTCTCAAATAAAAATTCATCCAGTTTTTCACTTCACCAGATTTAGAACCTTATTGAATTTCATCTATTTAATTAAAGAAATCTCAAATAATTTTTTTTCTTCCTTTAATCATTATATGAAAAAAAAAATATTTTAAAAGGTTTAAATTAATCAAAAAAAAAATAATTCATTAAATTACCTATTTAAAATTTCTTTATTAATATAATTCACCTTTTTTTTTATTTCAATCTTATTCTTTTTTTTTTCAAAAGTTTTATCTAATTAAAATTCCTTTTTCTTTTTATAGGATTATGAGAGATATTATGTTATGAAAATAGATCTAAAAGAAATTGAAATGAATATAAAGATATTAAAATATTTTAATTTTTTTTTTTTCATTAAGATAAAATTCATATGTTCCAATTTTCTTGATCCATAAATTTAAACTAAATTTTTTTTTTCAAATCAAAAAAAAATTAAATTATCTTGATTTATTAATTTTTTCATAAATTTGAGTTAAATATTTGAAAAATCAATCTTATAAAAACTTTAGGAAATAAATTGAAAAAAATCCAATAAACTAAAATAATATAATTTCAAAAATTATTTAACTATTTAAGAAAAAAATTTACTCATAATCAAATTCTTGAAATTTTAAAATTCTTGGATATTATCTCATTAGATTCCTTTCAGATCCCTTAAATTTCAAAATAATAAATATTCTTTTATTTTTTGAAATTCTTAAAAAAAATAGTTTTTTGTTTTTTTTTTTTCAACTCTTGAACTCTTTTCAAATAAATTACTTTTGATCTCAAGCCACTATTTCTTCTTCAGAGAATTTTTCTTTAATTAGGGAAGAAAAATATTAACTTATAAAAAATCTTCCATCTCTTTAATTAAAGTTAAAAATTTGGAATGTATTATAAAATTGATCTTTTACCTTTTACCCTCTTTAATCTATTAAGTAATGATCTTCTTTTTTTTTTTTTTATTTCATAATTTTCTAATATTTTTTTTTTAATTAATTTAAATAACTAAAAAATTATTATTATTATTTTATTTACTTTTTTTTGATGATAAATAAATATTCTAAAATATAAAAAATTTTACCTTTCTTTGACTAAAATAATTAAATTTGATCACAATTCCTTTTATAAAATTGGTTTTTTTTTTTTTTTTGAAAAAAATTAAAAAATCAAGGAAGAAATCCTCTTAAATTAATTACTACCTCTTAGGGTTATTATATTAATCTTGAGATATAATCAAAAAAAAAAAAAAAATTCCATTTGAAAGATAAGTTTAGTTTAAAAGAAGGTTTTGGACCTACTAACCCCTTACCAAAATGGCTAGTCTTTTTTTTTTCTTACATATTGATTATAATTAAGAATTTTCAACAAAAAAAAAAAAAAAAAAAAATCAAATTAAGAATTTCTTCAAATTTTTTTTTTTTTAAAAAAAAAAAAAAATTTAAAACCAACCCCCCCACTCCCTTTTTTTTTTTTTTGAAGAAAAAAAAAAATTTTTAATATAAATTAATATAAATTTCAAGTTTTTTTTTTTTTTTTTTTTTCAATTAATATAAATTTGAATAAAAAATTTTTTTTTTTAATATAAATAAATTAAAGATAAAATAAATTAAATAAATTTTTTAATATTTATTTAAATAATTATTAAAAATATTATTTTTTTTTTTTAAAAATTAATTTATAAAAAAATTTTTTTTAAAATATTATAATCAAAAAAAAAAAAAAAAAAAAAAACACTTAAAATATATTTTTAAATATTTTTTAAATATTTTTAATTTTTTTTTTTTTTAAATATTCAATTAATTAAAATGATACAAAAAAAAAAAAAAAAAAAAAATTAAATTCAAAAAATGGATTTTTTTTTTTTTTTTTTTTATAAATAAATTAATTTTTTTTTTTTTAGTTTTAAATTTTAATTAATTTTTTTTTTTTATTTTTGATTTTGAAGAATTTATTTAATTTATATCAACTTACCCTTATATGGTTTAACTTTTTTTTTTTTTTTTTATGGTGATTTCTATATAAAAATTTTGGATATGTAGTCCAAAAAGAAGTTTTGAGTCTGACTCAAATAGGTTCAAACCCAATAAGGCCATATCCAATTAAGAACACAATCAATCCATACTTATTAAGATAGAAACTGAATATCTTTTTATTCAATTTGAGTACAAACTTTCATTACAAAACCAATGAGATTTAAAAATAATTTTTTTTAAAATTAAGCTACAAAATTTTAATATAATTATGTAAACCTAATCAAAAGGCCATTAAACAATCCTTCATTATCTTACACAGGAGGGCACTAATTGTTGAGTCACTCCTTCAAACAGGTCAAGTGTGCTATAGTCATGGAGCCCAATGAAGCCCTTGTTGGGCATTTAAGTTGGCCACTGTGAGAAAAAACCCTCTCCACTGAAGCCAAAGAAGCAGGGATACTCAATTACCTTAGTGCAACCTTCCCTAAATTTAGAAAGTTTTGTGAAATGATCTGGCCCTAGATTCACGCATGAGTGAGCTGGTTCAATCCTATAAACTAGAAAGCAGCAAGACTTACCTTCCAATAGTCTAATATGTGCTCCCCCTTGGTCATGGGGTGGGTATTCTGTAAATAAGATGTCACTTCATCATCCTGTGAGTGAAGCACATCATATGTCACCTTGATGGGGGGCTGTTTCAGGTGCTTGAGTAGATTGAATGTCTCAGGATTGCTGAGGTTGTCTGATGATGATTGTCAATCTCCTGTGACCCCACCTGATTGCTCGTTTTGATCCAACATTGAACACTCTCATGCTAAATATATCAATGACCTCTTTGGCTTGATGTGGGGGGACCCCCATTTGCTTGAAGATCCCCTCATGGTATTTTGGGTTTAAAAGTGTGGCAATGAGGGAGTCATTGTTAGCCATTTCAAAATTGTAATATTTCTTTAACTTCCCATGTGCAGCTTCACATGCTCGCCTCCACAAATGGGGGCTCTTTCTCGCATAATGAGTGAGCCAATTGAGTATTACCTGGTAATATGGAAGCACTAGGTTTTTTGAAGGTGTTTTGCTTTGAAATACATTTCATGCTTGATTGAACATTTGAAGGATGGGCTCCAAAATTCTTTGGTTAAGTGGTATTTGTTGGTCTGGGGCATGTTGGTATAAATTTAAATTGAAAGTTTCAATTGATGGGTTCATTGTATTTGTTTTAAAAAGAAATTCCACCACATCATTGGAATACTGATGGGTAATAATGGAGGATCTCAAGTCTTGTTGAATGCCTCAATAAATAAATCCTGTTTTTTGCTTGAGCCCAAAATATGAGTACATAAGTCTCACAAAAGACGCACAATTGTTTTTTTGCCTGCACCAAGCCTAAGTCAGCAATCAAAATAGTATCATAAAAAGAATACTTAATGTGCATACCTGGAGGCCTCAGAACAGTTCCAAGTTCATCAATATCTCATTCAGATGCCTCTGGACTATGACTTCCCATTATCACAGCTATGTGACTTGATTTATCTTGCATTTCAAGTGTTGCTTGGTTTAATTTGTGTGTCTTTCTTTTCTTGAGTGATTGCCCTGAGTTGCGCTTAACGGCTTTAATGGATGCTGATGACAGGGGAAAATTGGGTACCATGAATATTGGGTGACATATGAGAGGAGACAATAGTGCTTACCTTGGATGTCTTTTAATCCTACGTCATTGTCACTGTCTTCAATTGAGTTATTGGTAACGGCAAGGTAGTCATCAAAAAAATCATAATCCTCATTGGTAAGCTGGCCCATGTATAACAAAAAGTCCTTGGAAACTAAATTAAGGATATGACATGCACATCAATGGAATCTTTGATCTCAATCCCATGAGATGTTGATCCCAGAAAACGTTTGTTGCATTTGGGATATCAGGGAGACATTGTTGCCTGCATTATTGCCCATAATACTATATGGTTTCTTGATCATCCCCTATTTGGACAAAGCCTCCCACAGGCTCCATGCTAAGGCCTCACCTGAGTGAGGCTCATGAAGTGACTGTGATTTGAATCAGTGATGAAGCATGCAGAGGGCTCCAAATATCATTGTGAAGGACTTACTTCAAAAGCAACAATGCTCTTACAAAAGTTGTAATCAACTGGATTGATCCATTGCAGAACAATGGCCAAATAACTCTCACTCTGGTCTTTTGTGGTCCAACAGTCAATTTCCCCACACAGCGGGGTGTCTAATGGTAAGTCATTGACCTCTTGTAATAGACAATCTTTTCATTTGAAGTACAATTGCAAGGCGGTCTGTGCCACCAATTGGCATTTGAGCCAGTGGGAGTTTGGTGCCAATCATTGCAAAACACTGCGTAATCGAGGCAATTCAAAAATAGAAAATGATACCTGAATTGCAACTAGCCCTTCAACAATTTGGTTGAGGATTGATTCTTGTTCTTCTGCTGCAAGCTTGGCACCCATGTTTGGATCAACTGTGCCAGGTGCTTTAGTAGACCACGCGTTGAAACACCCACAACATCATCCTCTGTGTTTGTTGAGGTTGGATGTATTGCGACCAATTATGGCCATCTTGACACTACCAAAAAAAACGCATTGGAATTGAGCTTATAAGCTTTCTCAAAGTATTCTTCACTTACCTGCAATGGCAACATTTGTAGGTGAATCAAAAGTTCCCCTTTGATTCAATCCATTTTCCATTGGGATTCAACTTCTTTTTTGATCCCAAATACAAATACATGAAATGTAAACAAAGGAGATACTGTGATCTGAATCTTGTGACTCACCTCATAATAATCATACACATTGGATTGTATCCATCTCCTCTTCACCAAAGATTGCGCTCTTTTGGGGGGGGGTCACATCATCCATACCTAAGCCATTGTCCTCTGCAATGACATAGTCTTCATCACCAATATCATATTCCTCCAATGATTCATTGTCTGAGAGCATGGTTTGATACAGACCAGCATTGTGCATGTGTGATGTTTCTTGTTGGCCTAAAAGTGAGTTGCTAGAGGTGATATTTGGTGTGTCCGAATTGGGAGTGGACATCTTGCTCTCAGTAAGCATATCCAAGATGAACAGGAGGTGGTTGATGTGCTGAATTGGGGCCATGGAGGTCATATTTATAACCTGAGAGGAGATGATTGGGAAGTGATGGGAGTTATTAAGGTTATGTTGCAATGTTATAGGTCAAATGTTTGTTTGGGGATATTAATTTGACTGAGGCTCTGAGCACAAGCAAGTGACAGGTTGAGATTGCAAAAAAGAAGCTAAACTGTAGGATAAAGGAAGGCCAAGGGGAGTGGGGAGGTGGAGTTGATGTTGCAAAATCTTGTTGCAGAAATATGGTTTGGCCATTTGTGGTTGGAGCTGAATAGGTTTCCGGGACGTTTTTGATTGGTCAGTTCCGCGTCTGACAGGGTGCGTGGTCGCAATCCGGGACTGAATAGTTCCCAGTGGGTTTTCCTGCAGTTTCAGTTGCATTGAACTGGCTTGAATAACCGAGATGACAGCCTTGCTATATAGTATTATCAGGTTTTGTTTTCTATAAAATTTCACTTTGAATAATAAATAAAAAAGTCAAATTTCTTATGACACTATTCAAAAAAAAAAATTGATCAAAAAAACATGGTATATAATTAATAAATTTAATTTTATTAAAATTATTAAATCAATTTATTTATTTTTTTCTAAAAGTGAGTTGCTGGAGGTGATATTTGGCGTGTCTGAATTGGGAGTGGACATCTTGCTCTCAGTAAGCATATCCAAGATGAACAGGAGGTGGTTGATGTGCTGAATTGGGGCCATGGAGGTCATATTTATAATCTGAGAGGAGATGATTGGTAAGTTATGGAAGTTATTAAGGTTATGTCACAATGTTATAGGTCAAATGTTTGTTTGGGGATATTAATTTGACTGAGGCTCTGAGCACAAGCAAGTGACAGGTTGAGATTGTGAAAAAGAAGCTAAACTGTAGGATAAAGGAAGGCCAAGGGGAGTGGGGAGGTGGAGTTGACATTGCAAAATCTTGTTGCAGAAATATGATTTGGCCATTTGCGGTTGGAGCTGAATAGGTTGCCAGAATGTTTTTGATTGGTCAGTTATGTGTCCGACAGGGTGCGCAGTCGCAATCCGGGACTGAATAGTTCCCAGTGGGTTTTCCTGTGTTTTCAGTTACATCAAACTGTCTAGAATAACTAAGATGACATAACCTTGCTATATAGTATTATCTGGTGTGTGTGTTTTTTTTTTTTTCTATAAAATTTCACTTTGAATAATAAATAAATAAAAAAAAGTTAAATTTCTTATGAAACTATTCAAAAAAAAAAGTATTTGATTAAAAAAAACATGGTATATAATTTAATAAATTTAATTTTATTAAAATTATTAAATTAATTAATTTTTATTTTTATTTTAAAAAAAAAAAAAAAAAAAAAAAAATAGGAATTGAAATTAAAATGAATGAAAATTATAAATAATAATAAAAAAAAAAAAAAAAAACTTTATTTATTAATTCTTTATTAAAATTTATAATTTATTAGTTAATTTTAAAAAGGAAAAAAAAATCCTTTGAGTTATTTGATTTTAATTTATTATTATTATTATTATTTTTATAAAAAAAATTTTTTTTTTTAATTCTAAATTATTTTTAAATTAATTAAAAAAAAAAAATTTGTTTTCAAAAAAATTATAATTGATATTTTAATTATAATATTTAAAATAGTATTATTAAAAAAACAAAAATTTTCAATTTTAACATATTAAAAATAAGAACTTATATTAAATACCTCAAAAATAAAAATCTTCAATCAAATTTCAATTTTTAAATTTTTGTTTCAAGGTATTGCCTTTTCCTTTTTTATAGGTAAAATAAGTTTTCCCAATCAAGAGCAAGTTTTGTAAAGTTTTTTAAAGGTAAAATGCTTGAAAATTTCAAAGTTGAATTACAAAGGCCATTTTATGTAATCTAAATAATTTTTCCAAACTTGAATAATCTTTAAAGACTCAAAATAAGCCCAAACTCGATATCATGAAAAAAAAACTTATGGATGGAGAAATGTTTGAGTAATATTTATCATTGAAAAGTTAAGATGAATTTTATCAAATTAACCAATCAATTTCCACAAATAATGCTCAACTGACTAAGTTTTAAGAATTTTTTTCGTTGCGGAAAGAATTAATGAAACGAACTTGTAAGTTTTTTTTTTTTTGATTTGAAAACTCAAACTAATTGATTTCATATTTTTTTAAATTTCAAATTTAATTCAAAGATTCAAGTGAAAATGAATCAATCTTCGATCTAGAGTACTTTTTTTAATTTTAAAATTAATTGGCAAGGGGTCATGTAGACAACTTTTATTGTAAATCGGTTTACAAAAATTGTACAGTAGTTGAGTTTCTAGAGTGAAATTTTTGGTACTTGTCAGGGTTTGTTTTGGAGAATAGATTTTTGGTTAAATTTGAAAGGTTTTTATCAAGTTTGAAATTTAAAAATGCTCGAGTGAAATTTGTTAAAAAATTTGGGCTATAGATATGTATATAGTTTTTAAGTATTTGACCTTTGAGTCCAAATCGCATGACCGGCAAGGATGATTATAATGATTTGTTTACTACTATGAAATTCGAAATTAATTAGTTAACAAGTAGGAATTTTAGAAAGAAGTTTGAATTTAAAGAGATATTTAATTTATTCTTGATTCGGAGATTAGAATTTTAAGAAATGTTTGATTGATGTCTTTGAAGTCATATTGATTTATTTTTATGTTGAAGATTAGAATTTGGGGAGATTTTTAATTTATTTTTTTTTTTGTGATTTTAAGGATGAATTTGGAAAAAAATTTAATTTAATTTTACTATTTTGGGATGAAGGTTGAAAACTGAAGAAAGATATAAATTTTATTTATAACTGCCTTGGACGAATTTGTACATTGAATCCACCTTTCAACCTTTGAACACCGGCAGCGGCAATATCTTGAAATTGAGGGATTTGATTGGGATAACTTAGGGGACAAACTTCGAATTTTTCAAAAAATCTAACCACTGTCATTGTGATCATTTTGTATGCTAAATGTTTACCAGGGCAATGACCTTGACCTAAACCCCAAGATGCAAAATATGGGGCTATTGGAGTTGTAGGGGGAATTAAGTAAGAAGTTTCTAGTGGAATATATCTGAAAGATTTCTCATTAGGGTTAGAATTTATAGAAATAAATGGTGGTTTTTGATAACGGGAAGGATCCCAATTTTTTGGTAAAGGATAAGTTTGAGGGTTTAAAGAAATAGAGATTGGGGATAGAATGATAAAACCAGTAGGACAGATTATTCCTGATGAATTTTGATTATTTTGAGATGATGGTAAGAGGAAAGGTTTATCAGCTAACCTAATCCAAGCACCGGTGGCACGTAATCGAAGTGTTTCATTTAAACAATTAGTTAGATGAGGCATATCATTAAGATGAGGTGGATTAGGTGATTTAGTTTTAAGTTTTGCCAATTTGAACTGATGTAAAATAATGTCAATATGAGAATTGAATGAATTAATTTTTGAATTTTTTGATTTAAAGGAAAGATGATCATGGTAAATGATATCATGAACTAATCCTATAGTAGCAGCGGCTGAATTAGTCTGAGCAGCCCAAACAAAACTAGAGAGAGGTAAAAGATGTTAATAATTGAAGTTAAAGAATAGAATTTTTTTTTTGTTTTTTTTTGTTTTTTAAAAATAAATAAAAATAATCTTACCCATAAATGTAAATGGCAATAAATTCAGTTTTAGAATTTATTAAATCAATAGCTGCTTGATGACCACGATGATAATCGAATAAAGTTGAATTATCTAAATCTTTTAATTCTGATTGTATGAGAAGGTCAGGTAATTCAAGATTATGATTAAAGATTGAAGAATGATTAAGTATTTGAGATGAATGATTATTAAGAAGATTTTTATAAGAATTTTTTAAATGATAATCTAATTTTTTTTTTATATGAATTTTTAAGAATTCAAGTAAATCAATTTTAGCTTGAAGTCTTGAAGATTTAAAATTTTTTAAGCAAGGTAATAAGATACCAATCAAACTGAGATCTGAATCCATTAACCTAAAAAGTTTTGATATTGAATCTAATGAATGATTTACTAAATCTTTACCGGTTAAAACAAATAAATCTAAACCGAAGATTACAAAATCTAAAATTTGAGTTATATCAATTTTATGAAATTTTTTAAAAGAATTTAAATTAATTTTATTTTCTGATAAGATTTTAGACCATTTTTTATCTAAAAGTTGATCTGTTAAGATCCAAAGATTTTGATCAAGTTGATCTAAACGATTTTTAGATAAAACTAATTGATTCATATACTTTGTTTGACCAAAGAAAGCTTCTTTACCGATTAAAGGAGCGGCAATAATTTTATAAGCTTTAGTTATATTTAAAACTTTTCTTGTAGCTGTAGTAAAAGTTCGAATGTTATGATTAGATTGAATGAAAGTACAATCGTAACCCAAAATGGTAGTTGTGAAGACATCACCCTAAATTTATAAAAAAAAAAAAACATGTTAAAACCCAAAATTCTGATAAATAATTAAGAAATCAGGATGATAAATTAAAAAAGAGAGAAAGAAAGAAAGAAAGAAAGAAAGAAAGATTATTTTTGATTTTGAGAGGAATGATATTAAAAAAACAAGAAATTTTTTAATGAAAAAAGAGTTTACTAACATAAATTTTATGATTAGATTGAATGAAATGAATTGGATCGCTAGTATATTTAAATAAGCTACCCAACCAAGGCCAAGTTAAAATTCTAGGTGAAGTTTTAAAATTTTTAAGATGATAATTTGAAGATTTTGATGAATTTTTTAAGAATTTTTTATGAATTAACCAAGAGATTAAGATTAATGATAAGAAGATGAAAAAAATAATTTTATTAAAATTTAATGAAACTAAAAAAAATAAAGGATTTAATAAGATGTAATTTTGAAATGAGATTAAAAACTTTAAGAAGAAACCAGTGATTGAATGAGAAGATTTCCAAGAATTTGAATGAAAGAATTTTAATAAAAGATTTAAAATTAAATTTTTTGATTGAAGAATGAGAATAATTAAATAATTTAAAGAATTTGATGAGATTAAATTTGATTTAAATGAAATTTTATAAAATATAAAAAAATTTAAAATTTTAAAAAAGAATTTATATTTAAATAAAATTTTTAAAAACAATAAGAATAAGGTAAAAATGATCAATTTATTAGGCTCTAATAAGCTAAAGATCAAATTAAATTCAGATTTAATAATTGAATTTGAATTAAATTTTAACATTTTAATTTTTGATTTTTGATTTTTAAGAATATTTTAATTTTAATTTTAATTTTAATTTTAATTAATTATTAAAATAAATATAATGATATTGATTAAAGATTATTTTTAAATAAAAGAAGACATTTAAATTTTAAATTTTTAATGATAATAATTATTTTATTTTATTTTATTTTATTTTATTATAAATTACAGTACACAGTTACAATTTTTAGTTTTTACTTTAAACTCTAAGAAAAATCTATTTAAACTTTTTGTGAGTGAAATGAAGAATTTAATTAAAGTTTTACTATTAAAAATGAATTAATTTTTGTAATGTACAGTACAGTAATATCATCCTCCTCTGATTTTTTGAAAAACCAATAGATTACACTACTGTACTGTACAGTTTAAATAAATTACACTCAAACTCAAACTCAAACTCAAACTCAAACTGCGATGGGATGGGATGGGATGGGATGGGATGGGATAAACTTAAATTTAACTTGAAATTTATATAAACAAAGTTATCCTTAAAAATTTAAATTAAATTTAAAGTTATAGTATGTCTGTCATCATTCTTAATTAATTGTACTGTACAGTGCATTACAGTGAATTACAGTGAATTACAGTGCATTAATCCAATCATAACTATTAGCCAAAAGCCAAAAGCCAAAAGCCAAAAGCCGATTTTAACTAAGCTTCAAGGCATTAATCAAGGCATTAATCAAGGCATTAATGGAGGAGATCATCCAGGAGTTTAAAATTTTACTTAGTTCACTTCAATACAATCTTATCAATAAACTATTTTATTAATCAAACACCTCAAAATTGGAAAACTGTCTCAATTTAATCTAAATCATTAATTCGAATTTTACTCAAATTTATTACTTTACTCTACTTTACTCTACTCTACATCGCCTTCATTTTTTAAATTTACAGTAATTCAAAAGATTTTTTTGGAATGATTTTCAAAAACTTACTGTGTACTATACTGTACTATACTGTATTTAATCATAATTACTTTATATAATTATACTGTGTACTGTAAAATCTTAAAAATCTTTTAAAATCAAATCAAGTTTTTTGAGACTGATCTTCAGTTTTCAGTTTTCAATTTTTAGACTTGAGTTTTAATAATTACAGTACAGTACAGTACAGTAATTTAAATTTAAATTTAATCTTCTCATCATCATCAACTTTCCGGCTACTGTACAAGTACTAAAATCTTCAAGTCTTGAAAACTTGGAAAGTAATAATAATCTGGCTGAGATATCGGTCAATCTCAATAAATTTTAACCTTAAAGAAATTCTTTAAAATTCATTTTACAATTCATCTACCCTAATCTAATCTACTCTATTCAATTTTTAATTATTATTAATTTATCTAAATCCTCTAAATCTTAATCATTAAAATCTTAAACAAAAAACAACAAAAAGTACTTTTCAAATCATTTTTCATCTCAATTATAAATTTACATCATCATATTAAATTAAATTAAATTAAATTAAATTCTTAAGATTGGATTTTAAACTTTTCATCTCATGTAAAATTAATAATAATAAAAATTAATTTAGTTATCTAAAAATAATCTCCATAATTATCATCAAAAATAATTAAATAACAAGTATATTATAATCTAAACTTTATAAATTTGCCCTGTTAATCATATTATTTTAATTGAATTACTACTAAAAAATTCATACTAAAAAAAATTATTTCTTTTTTTAACGTGCATTTTACAATACCTGCTACTATAAAAAAAATTGAGAATAAATAAATAAATACATCTTTTATCAATTCTTTTTTTTTTTAAAAAAAAAAGTGTTATTAATTAAATCAAAAATTCATTCTTAATTTATTATTAATCTAATTAATTATTTTTTAAATTTATAAAAAAATCTATTAAACATTAATAGGACTCAAAATAAGTTTTTTAGAAGCCACTTCTTAATTGACCCTGAGCACAAAAACACATGAACAAGGAAAAGAATCTTTTTTCTTAAAAATCTACTTAACCCCTCAATTGATGCTATTTCTCCACAATAAAAACATTTTTTATGGGACCCATGTATGAAACTTTTTCAGTTTTTTGTTTTTTGAGAAATTCTGCTTTTCATTTACTCAATTGATCTTCACTACAACCTGTTTTCTGTTATTATTGTTTTTAATATTTTTCTCTTTATTGTTTATATCTTTCTCCTTTTTAAACTAAATCAATTCTTAAATTTCATGTCAAAATAAATTAAGAAGGAAAGAGTTCATTAAAGATCTAATTCTGTTAAGTTTATTTCATTATTTTAAAATCAATGATAATTTTTTAAAATTAACTAAAAAAGATTTAAAATAATTTTTTTAATTTAAAAAAAAATATCATTTAAAAAAAACAAATATATATTTTAAATCTTAAACAAAATCTATAATTTTAAAAAAAAAAATCTATTAAAAATTAATTTTTTTTTTTTTTTTTTAATATTCTAAATAAAAAAGATATTTAAATTTTAATTAAAATTCATCAAAAATACAAAAAAAAAAAAAAAAAATCTTCAAAAATTCAATTTATCTAAAAAAAAAAAAAAAAATAAAAAAAAAACTTATTTTTTTTTTTTTTCATATCAATTGAAACTTAATTTAAAAAAAATTAAGTTTAAATATTAAAATTATATATTAATTAATTAATTTATTTATTTTTTTTTTTTTTTAAAAAAAAAAAAAAAATTAATGATTAATTATTTAAATTATAAACTTTTTAATAAGTAAATTAAATTAATAAATTAATAAATTCAAGAAAAAAAAAAAAAAAATTCTTCAAATTAATTATTTTAAAATTTTTTAATATTTTTAATTAATTTTTTTTTTTTAAATAAATTTATTTTAAGATTAATAATTTTAATTTTCTTTTAATTTTTTTTTATATATATGATGTTATTTAATTAAAAAAAAAAAAAAAAAAAAAAAATTAAATTATTCAAAAAAAATATTCTTATTTATTTTTTACATTTAAAAAAAAAAAAAATAAAATAAAAAAAATAAAATAAATCTTAAATTTTAATTAAGATTTTTTTTTTTTTTTTTTTTTTTTTTTTTTTGTTTTGATAAAATATTATTTTGGTTTAAAGAATATTTATAAAGATAATAAAATTTAAAAAAAAAAAAAAAAAAAAAAAAAAAAATATTTATTTATTTATTTATTTATTTATTTAAATTATATTCTTTAAAATTTATAAAATATTTAATTTAATATTTTTTTATAAAAAAAAATTTTAACAAATAATTTTTTTTTTTTTTTTTTTAATCAATTTTCTTTTATAATATTATTAAAAAAAAAATTAAAAAAAAATTAAATTTTAAATAACTAAGAAAAAAAAAAAAAAAATTTTAATTTAGAATTTTTTTAATTTTAAAATAATTAAATATTTTTAAAGAATTTTTTTTTTTTTTTTTTTTTTAATAATTCTTATTTTTTTATTTAAAATTTTAAATTAAGTTTAAGAAGAATTAAATTAAAATTATATTTTTTTTTAAAAATAAAATTTTCTGTTTATAATTTGTAAATTTTTTTTTTTTTTTTAATTTTATTATAAATTTTTTTATTACACATCTTAAAATCTTTAAATAAAACATTTTAATTAATTAAAAAAAAAAAAAAATTGAATTTTATTTCTTTTTGAATTTTTTTTTTTAAAAAAAAAATGAATATTTAAATAAATTTCTTTAAATATTAATTTTGAATTTGATAAAAATCATTAATATTTATGTTCTAATTAAACATAAAATTTTCATTTTTCTGATTCCATGGAATTCAAATTATAATTAATAATTCAATTTTAATATTTTAAATGAGTTCACAACTAGCTTAATTTTATATTAATTCTTGATTTCTTTGATGAAATAAAAGGTTATTTTATTTAAAAATTAATTTTAAAGACCTTTTTCAATTTTTTTTTTTATGTTTCTTTATAAATTTTAATCAAGGATGGTTTCAATTTTTTTTTTTTTTTTTTGAATTCTCTTCAAACATGTTTTTAACACACCTACCTACATTGGTTAGGTTAGAGCCAAGTTGAAGTCAAGTTGGAAAAAACATTAATATGGAAATAATTGATCATCCATGATTAATTTAAGCTTCTTAATTCTGAAACTACTATGAGTATATCAGGGGATCTCATTCCAAATAAATATAAAATAAATTTAATTGTATAGGATTAGATAAGAATATTAAATGAACCCATTAAGAACTTTTTATGAAAATCACTCCTTTTACAAGAAATAATTGTTGAAGATCTTTAAATAATTTTAATGAATAACAAAAAAAAAATGTTAATTATAATTTTATTTAAATATTTTCTTTTTTAAATAAATCATTTAATATTAAAATAGTTTCTCTTATAAATTTTGAAATTTTCAGTGGAAAATTTTTTTTCCTTTAGAAATTCAACTTTTATCAATTTTTTTTTTGAATATACTTGTAATTAAGATTTAAAAGAGAATCCTAAGAAAATTTCTTTGATATTATCCTCATTAATTCTAAATCATAAAATTTGATTAATTAAATTCATTTAAAAGAATAATAAGATTTTTTTTTAATTTTATAAAATTTCCTCAATGAATCATTAAATTAATTTTATTCATTTAAAATAAGATTAAATTTGAAATATATTATTTATTTATAAATTAATTTCTATTTTTTTTTTTTTTTATATGTTTTAATTTAATTTAATTTAATTTAATTTTTTTTTTTTTATTGTTTAAATATTTAATCAATTCAATATTTTTTTTAAAAAAAAAAAAAATTTTTTTTTTTTTTTTTTTGTTTCAAAAAAAAAATGTTTTCTTTTTTTATAAAATAAAGTTTTTTTTTTTTTTTAGAAGAAACTCAAAAAAAAAAAAAAAAAAAATTAAGGTTTATTTATATGATTTTTTCTTTTTAAAAGAACTTCAATAATTTACTTTAATCAATTCTATTGTGTTTCTTAAAACCATTTATTTATTTATTTATTTATTTTTTTTGATAAAAATAAAATTTTAAATAATTTTAAATTTAAGAAAAGAAGGATTGATTTTAAAATAATTGAATAAAAAATTATTGATTTGAATTTAAGTTTAATATTTATCTTTTTTTTTAAAAATTTTTTTTTTTGATTATTATTTTTTTTTTTAAAAAATTTTTTTCTTTATTTTTTTTAAAGAACCTTTTTTTTTTTTTTTTTTTTTTTTTTTTTTTTTTTTTTTGAGTGATTTGAATGTTTATTCTATTATTCTAAATTTTTTTTTTTTTTTTTTTTTTTTTTTTTTCAATATCAATTTCATTTATTTTAAAATCTTATCAATTTTTTAATTTTATTTTTATTTTTTTTTTACTCTTTATTCTTTTTTTTTTAATTTCATTTTTAATAATTATTTTCTTAAATTTTTTTTTTTTTTTTTTTTTTTTTTCAATTTTTTTCAATTTTTTTTTTTTAGATTTGGAAATGAATAAATAATTGAAATAAATATTTTTTATAATAATTTTTAGTGTATTTAAAACCAATAACTTAAAAAAAAAAAAAAAAAAAATTAAAAAAAAAATTAAAAAAAAATTAAAAAAAAATTAAAAAAAAATTAAAAAAATTAAAAAAAAAATTAAAAAAAAAATTAAAAAAAAAATTAAAATTAAAATTAAAAAAAAAAAATATAAAAAAAATTAAAAAAAATTAAAAAAAAAATTGAAAAAAAAATTAAAAAGAAAAATTAAAAAAATAAAAAAGAATTAAAAAAAAAAAAATATAAAATTGAAAAAAAAAAAGTTAAAAAAATCTAAAAAAGCAAAACACTTAACAAAAATTAAAATTAAAATTTTAAAACAAATTAAACATTATTAATTTTAATCCAAATTATGAATTAGGATGATTTTAAAAGTTGTGAATTTATTCTTTGTTTAAAATATTTGAAGTTTGATAGATTAAAAAACAAAAAAAACAAAAAATGATGTAATTAAAATTAAAATAAATTTAATGATGTGAAAAATGAAGAATGTCCAAGAAAGATATAAAAAAAATTTAAAAAATTAATCCTTTAATATTTTTTTAAGTGAAATATGTTTTCAATATAATGATTAACTAAGAAAAATTTTGAGATATTTTCTACTCAATTCAAATATTTGAAAGAAAGATGTGACAAAATTTTCAAAGAACCAAATGGGTATATAATAAGAGTAATGAAATTACATAAGAAAGGAATGATCACCCCTTAGAAGCTTTAAAGAGGAAAAAATCTCATTAATTGTAAAAATGATGATTAATATTCAGAAATCTACTTTTAATAATATGTTGAATAATGAAGATGATAACATAAAAATTCTATCTCACATTTACATCATTGAAAAGGTTATCTTCAAGGTATTAAAGAAACGTTTTTGAAAAAAATTGAATAATGAAATTAATAATTAATTACTTCAATTAAAATGAGAAATTAAATGAGGAATTGAAATTATTAATTAAAGAAATTTAGAAGAGAATAAAAATCATTGTAAAATATTAAAAATATAATTTATTTTTTCAAAATCTGCATTAAGGATAGGTGATGAATTTTAAAAATATTATATATGTTACCAAAAAATATTTGATGACTAGGAATTCTCTTAAAAAGCTCATTGGTAATATTTAAGATTAGGGAGAATAAATATGTTTAAAGGATGATTAAGATTTATAGATTTCATTTCTGTAAACATTAGTATTCATAAATTGTATTTTTCACTTCAAAGGAAGTTATGGAATGAGAAATGGATAATTTATCTTTCATGAAAAGCTACAATGGAGAAATTTGAGTTCATTTCACATATTTTTGGAAAAAAGAATTTCTTAATTTTCAAGACAATTTTCATTAAGGGATATATCTTATCCATGAGAATTATGCATTTGAAACATTGCAAGACAAACATAAATAATGTTATTTCCATAATCTTCCATTTTAATCGAGTAACATTACAAATAATCAAACCTGTTTCTGGGAGTATCTGCAAAAATATATCAAGGTTAGAACCAAAGTTGAGACTCAGGTTGAAAGCAGGTTGGACCTGCTAGCCCCTCCAGAAGGGATAGCCTTGTTTTATGGTGAATATCAATTATGTGGGAACAGCATTCTTTGAATAAGTTAGGAAATCCTAAAAACAAGATAAGAATTGAAATCTTCTGACTATCATACTTAAAAAACATTGTAAAGAAACTTCTCTGAGTAATTTACTAGATGAAATCTGGAAATGTGACTTTCATGATGATAAATTCCACCTGTTTGATGGAATAATCTACAAAAGGAATAAGAACTCTTGTTTAGTGGTAATTTGTAACAAATACTTGATCAATACCATATCACAAGAATTCTTTGACAGTATATAATCTGGACATCTATCTGAATATAGTAAGTACACTTGAACAAGTTAAATATTATGAAAGGTGGCCTCATTGGAGGAAAAAACACATTTAATACTGTTACACTTGTTATAGGTGCCAAATTTTTAATAAAAGCACATCCAAGAGATTTGGAAATATGATCCAGATACAAGAGACTCACTCCCCATGGAAAATAGCACATACTGACTGGGTAAAAGCTTTACCCTCTGGTGAAGATAGGAGTTTCAGTGCATGTCCAATGATAATAGACATATATGGGAAAACTCCAATATTCTTTTCATGTAATAAAGATGACACAGCTATGTATACTTCTTTACTAATTTCAAACAGAGTCATATCACATAATGTTCTCTTCAACACTAGCATTAGTGATAGAGATCCCAAATTCACATCTGCTCTTTGGACTAATCTTCATAGGTTATTTGGGCCTAAATTGTCCTTTTGTACAGTATATCATCCTCATGCTGGTGGATTAGCTGAAAGAATGATTCAGGAACTCAAAGATATGGTCAGAAAATTCTGTGCATATGGCCTAGAATGGAAATAATCAGATGACCTTACAAATGACTGGTGCACCTTGATCCCAGCACTAGATGTTTCATATAAAACCACTACTCATGCATCAATAGGTACAACACCTTCCATTCTTCAAAAAGGCTGGAATCCAAAATTTCCAAAAAAAATCTTAAGAAAGGAATACACCAAGCTGCTTCTAGTCTCAAAATAATTCTTGAAAAAGTGAAGAACCATGCCTTACAAAGCATTAATGAATTCTTTGAATATTCCAATAAAAGATGGGATAAACGTCACAAGACCCCAGAATTCAAAGTAGGAAACCTAGAATTAGTTTCAAACTTCAATTTAACAATATCAGAGGCCCCAAGAAGCTTAATTATTACCTTGTTGAACATCTTATTGTCAAAGAACTGCATGGATCAAATGCAGTAAGAGTGGAACTGATAAGAGCACTTGAGAATAAGCATCCCAATTTTCCTGTCACTTTCTCAAAGAATAAAACTCAACTAATGAAGAGTTTTTTACCCTGAGAAACCCAATTCCTCTCACAGTTCCCCCATTGGAACAAGATGAAACTAAGACAATAGTCAAGGTGTTGAGATAAAGGAAGTTGAGGGTTAAAAATCTTAAATAATACTTATTCAGATATAGAAACTCATATCATGAGCATTAGTGGCTAACTGAAAAGGAAATAACTGGCTAAGATAGATTTCTAAGAATAATTAGGCATGAAGTAAGGCCCAAAGCCTTAATATGCCTATAATCTTGGTTCATTTACTTTATCTTAGTAAAATATGAAGAGGTTAGACAGTGGACTATTACCCCCCTTTGGGGTTTTCTTTAATAAATTATTCTTCATCTTAATAAAATTTTTGTGCAATCTTATGTTTTTGTGGGAGGGAATGTGAGCCTTGAGATATGTTTTACATACCCAAATAGGCCAAAAATTAAAGCAAGAACAACTCAAAAACCAATAAAAACCCATAATTCATTTTTATTACCGAAATTCATCATTTTTAAAGCATAAAAAGGTGAATAGAGTTCTATTTAATAAGTAAATCCTAGGATTTAAGACCAAATTTGATTCTACACTAAATTTTAGCCTGATACCATGATGAGAGGTATACCCAAGTATGACTCTTAAAGTATTTCTATACATCAGTAGAAAATTAATATAAATTACTTGACCTGTTCAGAAGGCAACCCTTTAAACCCATACTAAGCAAAAAAAGCCCTGATTGTACACTTGAAATTCAATTTCAGGGATAAATAATGAGATTCTAAGAATGCCATATATATCTACCAATTGGTACAGAATAAGCACATGCATAAATGCAATAAAATTGAATACTATTTAAGTTAACTTCTATTTTAACATATACACATTCTGGTATTATGGAAATACTTCCATAGTTACAAATTATGGCAGAGAGGGGGACAAGGGAAAAAGTCAAATAGAGATTGGATACCTAAATTTCTGGGTCCTATAAGGTGCAGAAAAGTTCTCATAAGCCGATTTGAAGCTGTAAAAGACTAATAGCCCACTTTGGTGACTAGTAAGCAAACCACATGTAAGTTACTATTTCAAAGGAAATGATGAAATCTTCAAAAATTCATTTGCAATCTATTTCTTAATAAAGTTCTCTGAACCTTTGAGAATTGATTTAGAAAAAGGTTATCTTGAATTTTATCCAAAAATAATCATAATTTCACAAGCTCAATTAAAAGTTTTATTTACTGTCTCTTTTTGATGATTTCACACAGAGAACCAAAAATGAAAAAATTCACAGAAAATAGAATCTGTGATATAATTACCAATAACATCAATAACTATGAGGAATGTATGTATCTTTTTCAATGAAGAAATATTTAAGTAAGGGACTTGACTATTTCTTAACCATAAATGGTTTGGTAGCCATGAGAAATTCACTAATTAGTAATTAAATGATTTGATTAAGTAACAAGGTGATGTAATATCTAATCCAAAAGTGGTAAATTATTTCTCACCTCATTGTTTTTCTGTATTCTTCCTTTCCTGTCCTCTATTGCTCTTTTAGACTTTAGAGAACTTAAAATGAACCCTCTTGTTCCTGTTTTTTCCACATCATTTAGCTTTATCTTACATTCAAATTAATAAAGCTTAGTCTTAGTAGTTACTAAAGTATTCTAATAATATTCAATATTTTTAAATCATTAAAAGATTTGAAATCCTGAATGTTACTATAAGGTTTACTACTAGAAACTTTGGCCTACTTATTTTTGTTGTTTCTTATCCTTTGATTATACTCAAAATCCACAATTCTTTTGAAATTCCTTAACTAGTCTTTTAGCTTGTTTTTGACGTGTTTTGGCGTATTTTTCTCTATAAGAATCTTATGAATTGTTAGTATTTCTCTCTGAAGCAATATCTTTAATTAATATTATTTCTTAGTGGATTCTTTTTAATATACACTAGGTATATTGATTCTTGTAGGAAATTACCTCCTACTTATATATCACTGGTAGCATATAATAAGCTGTAGAATAATGCTTAATCTCTTTAATTATTATTGATAAAAATGAAATGGATCTACAATCATAATTATGAAAATCTTATTTTCATTATTAAGAGTCTGTTATAATAATTATTTATTATATTTCAATAGGACAGTAATAGTACTTTAATTTTGTTGAGAGTTTCATAAACAAACCTTACAAAAGAAATAACAAGGCCATACTCACCAATACAATAATATGACCAGGTCAATACATATTTCACAGCTTATCAGATGAAAGAAGCAGAATTTCTTTGTTGGAATAAAAAGGTAAAATCCCCATGGCACAAGAAATTAAAGAACTATAAGTCTGTAAAACACCTAATGAGTATTAAGCTTACCTCCCAATTTCTTTTAATAATTAGTGCTCATCAGGACCTCAATTTTTTTGGATATTTCATTGAAGCACCAAAACAAATCAGTTGAGCTATACTATCTTTAATCTGAAGAATCAAAATAATAGAGCTTAAAATATCACACCCACTTAAAATAATAGAAAAAGACCAATTTTTGAACCTTCCATCTAGATTTTACATTTTTGATTAAAGACAAATCAAAGGGTATATTATTTAGAAGGGCTGAAGTAGGTCTATCCAGGTATATTTCTCATAATTCTTTTTATAATCTGGCTCAAATATTATTAGACTTTCTCCCTTAAATCTTTCAAGATACTATTTTGCAAAAGTTAAAAGTTACTTTTGACCTGTATAGCTGTGTTATACATAAATAAGAATTCTCCAGATTTATGACCATCTTGTAGAGCTCACTAGGGGCTAAATTGTGAAACAGAACTGACCCCTGTGACATTAACTAATGATTTCATGAGAAGCATTTTGTAAAGTTAAATGAGTATCTCTCCTACTTCTCAAAAATTTCTCTTAAACAGACGATGGTAGAGCTTCAGAACCTGTATTTAAACAGAAAAAAATGTCTAGTGTATCCCTTTCCAACATAAGAGAAAACTAATTCCAAAATGCTTTTCTTTTTACTAATTTGGATTTAAAAAATTGTGGTTTAACTTAAAAGAAGGATATTTTGAAAATTTATTGACCATAAAACTATTTTAATTAGAAATATTCAGAAAGAAAATAGATTTTTACTTCAAATTACTATCATTTATTAAATCCAATACCAAACCCCTATAACAAAAATCACAAGCTCTAAGAAAAAATAAATCTTCATTAGAACAATTTCCCTTTCTAGTACCTCAAATGGCTATTGTTTTAAACTTCTATAAATATGTAAAAGTGATTTATTTTCACAGTGTAAAAATCCACCACTTATTTCCTTTGACTTTTTGTTCAATTTCATTAGCTCCAGGTTGAAAAACTCATGAGGAGCTAATATCTCCTCAAATCTTTCTCTTCTGCGACTGAGCCTTGTTAAATTTTGAGAAGCTTAATTCTTTCAAAAAAATCCCAATGGCTATACAGGCTACTCCAGACTATATCATTTACCAGCTTGTTTCAGGTAAATTGACATGACTGTCTTACAAGTTTCATTGGAGGTCTTATATACCACCATATCAAAAACTTTAATGGAAGATGAACTTATCTTTCTTAGAATCTCTTTATCATTAACAAAAACTGATAAATATTAATAAATATTTAGTAAATTAAGGTTTTTATTTTTCTTTATTTAATTTTAATATAAAAATAATCAAATCATTTTTTTGATTGATAGTTTCTTGGAGAGAAGGATTAATAAATCCCGAAAAGAGCTTCAAATTATAATTTTTATTATTGTCTTTTATTATTTATTTTTAAATTTATTCTTTTTAATATTCTGTAAAAATATTAAGGTTTAGCTAAAATAAAATTCACAATTTTTTTGAGTAATTAGCTAACCTGAAATAATCATTTTTTGGATTTAATAATTTAAGATTTCTTTGTTTGAAAGAAATGTTTTTCATTAAATATTTAAAGAATTTTCTCTGTTTCACTAAGGCTATTAAGTTTGACTTTGAAGAAAATAAAATAAAATTAAAACCAATTTAATTAATCATAAAAAACTAAAAATAGTTATAATTAATTGAAAATTTAGGAAAAACTTCATGGAATTTTCGATTTATTTTTGAAAGAAACTATTAATTATTATTTTTTGCTTTAATGATAGAATATACTAATTCCTATTTATCACGTTGATGTTTTTTTCAAAAAAAAAAAAAAAACTATAAAATATATCATAATAACAATAGTTAAGCTAATATATATTTTCTGGAATTTTTTTCTGGTTAAGTTCAATATAAATAAATCATGATTTAAAATAATTGAATCGATATAATCCTTGCTTTATAATAATATATGATAATCACTTCTTGGGGATTTTTTTTTAAAATTGAAAACCCTCTTTTTTCGAACTAAGCTTTTCTTTTGTTTTTGAAAGAAAAGGATTTATTCAAAAAGATTTTTCTTAAAAAAAGCAGTTTTGAAACCCATTTTAATAATTGCATTTTATTATTTTTTCAAAAAAGAAAAAAATAAGAATTAATAACAATTAATTCAATTTTGTGCCATGAAATTGAAAATATTTTTTTTTCAAAAATTACATTCCTTTGAGGTTCATGTGGCTTTTATTAAAGTAGTAATTCTTGACAATTTTGTACTTGGCAACTTTTTCATTGGTTTAAATTGTCAGACTGCATTTATTGACTACTCTTGGTCAATTGGTGAAGTTGTTCACTTCTGAAAAGATGTGGCCTTCGTATGGCCCCGAGCATGTCTCGCAAGCCCATGACAGACTGGTAAGCTAGCCCTCAAAAGGCTTCTATCATCCACAACCTGACTTGCGGGATTTACAGTCACACTTAATGAGACAAGCTAGTATTGCATGCACTGTAAAGGCAACTTGAGGGGTTGACATTTGTAGCCTTTTGGCATAAATGAACCGAACCAATGCGCAAAAAATGTGTTTGCTGACTTTAATATTCTAAAAAAGACACCACGAGCAGATGTTTCATTGATTATGTGTTACAAACAAGCAAGATAGGGTTATCAATCGTATGTCATCGTTGACTTTTCTCTTCTACATTGCAAAAAAAATCTGGCATATCTATGGTTTTACTTGAAGTTTCTTTGTTGTTTTAAAGTTTAATACCATTGTGAATGGCAGCTACCCCAAAGGTGAGATCCTCCCACTTTTTATGGAGCGAGTTGCCTGGGACATGAGGCAACATGAAACCAGCTTCCTGAATCATTTGGGCAAATTTGGCTTGAGAAGGAAACCGACGAATTGATTCTACAAGGTCTGTTTAGAATGTAATCATTAAATTGAAAGGTAATATGATGTGCAAAAGAGCGAGTCGATTTGCTTACATTGGTATGAGTCTCTGTCGGCAGCAAGAATATGACCCAGGTTAGGGATGACGTTGAAGGAATAAGCCTCATAAATACTTTCAAAGTGATGAAAAAGAAAACATAAGCCATTCTCATGAGAATTGAAACATTAGATAAGATTCGTGCAGCTTACTTTGACAGCAGCGGGTTTTCTACTTTTCCGAATTCCAAGCAGCTAAAGCGGCCACCCTTTTTGAGCACTCGGTAGGCCTCCTGAAGCACCTTGTTAATGTTGGTACAATTTCTGATTCCAAAGGCAATCGTATATAAATCGACCGATTCATCTTCAATTTGGCCTCTCAGATTCTCAGCGTTACCGAGCTTGAAGCCAATTTGGTTTCCACCGTAGTACATTGTTTGGTTGACCTTTTTCTGACCCTCTTCAAGCATTTTTGGGTTGATGTCTAAGATTGTTACTTTGACGTCACGGTTTGAATGGACCAGTCGAGCGTGATCAAGAATCCTGAGCCCGATATCTGCTGTGCCACCCGCAACATCGAGGCAATGGATCTGACCACAAGGGTCTAGAGACTTGACAAAGTGATCTTTCCAGAGTCGATGAATGCCAAGAGACATAGCATCGTTCATCAGATCGTAAGACGAGGCAACGGAACTGAAAACCTTGCCGACTTGTGAATAGCCACCAAATCATCAATTAAAACTTCAAAGGTGCCATTGAGGGATCGCGAAAATAGGCTGATGCGAAATGCACTCACCCAATGTTTCCTTTTCAGACTGCGGAACCTCCTGATATCCAAAGTGCGTACGTGGTTGAGCAGAGCCATGCTCCGTATCCAAGCCAAATTGGGAGTCGATGGGCTTTCTGTCCGACGGCACCGAAACCTGGCGCGTCTGCAGAAGAGATGAGCACCGCCAAGGAAACGCCGAGGACCTGGCTGATCGCAAAAGCAAAGGGCGCTGAAGCAGATGGCAAGACATGACCGATGGATTTGATACGATGGAGGGAGTGCGGAAGGGGATGCCGAGCAGCCGAGCCCCGAGCCGACTGAAATTGGCGCCGAAGACGATCCAAAGAATTCATACGCCAGGGCATTTTTTGTGCAACTGGCCAGCCAGTGTTATCTCGTTGCTTGAATTGATCCTTTAGTATACCTTTGTAGTTCTCTAAATGTTCCAAAATCATAATGAGAAGGTTCTCTTCAAATCTTCATGATAAAACTTCATTCTTGATGTTTATGCAATTGTTGAAAATATTTGTAGCTCACCAGAAAAGATAAAGTACATGAGGCTATATAATGACAAGAAATGTCATTATTCAAAAGCTACACATTAGGTGAGTTAAAAAGAAATGAATGTAAGAAAATATGAAAAATCACTTGAAGCTGTTACTTGAGCCTGAAATGCTTTATTTTTGAACATATTCCTTCAATATGTCAAAATAGGTCTTCATTCTGATAAGCAAAATATGAAATTAATTTTTATAGAAAAATGTTTTAAGAAATACAATAGAATCATTTTATACAGTCAGAATACTTTTCATCTATACATGATTTAAATACCTATCATTAACACTGCTTTCTTTGATAAGATGACCAACCAGGTTTGCGCAATGGAAGGGCCTGCTTGTTAAGATCACTCACAAAGAAAAGTTTCTTTCAAATTCTTTGTGTTGGAAAGGCCTAATGATTTTGAAGCATCAAAATTGGAAGAAAAACAAAGACTTCTGTTACAGGTTTACTATTGAAAACTCAATGAAAACCCCATGAACTGGCCAACTGCATGCCCTTGAATAGATTTTGGGGTTTTAAAAATCTTTCAAATACAGGATCATCTCAACAGAGTTGTATGAAGCATTTATATTGGAGGGTTTACTATGGTCAATTGATTAAATCCCCCAAAATTATCAAACATAGCCTTTTGGGACCCAGGGCCATCCCCTGGGTTTAAGGGCTTGTTTTCTCAAGCTATTGAAATAGACCCCTGGACTCTTGTCAGCCTGTAACTGAAAACCAGAGCACAGGCATGACACCAAAATACCATAAACCAATGGTAGAGAAAAATGCCCACTAAAAAAGACCTGAGTCAAAATAGCTCACACTGGCATTCAAAAGAAAGAGGAAAGTCATCTCATTCCAAATATACACCTCTCATAACCATAGGATAGGGAATAACAAAGTTATTCTAGCTCCAAGCCAGGACTGAGCATAAACCTTAATTTTTACCTCTCAGCTAAAATATAGAGAAAGAAGCAGAATCCCAGAAAGTGGGTGTTCATATTGAAGCTTGCAACTAGGGATATCCAATGGTACTACCCAAATTGGGCTAGCATCAAAATTGCAGAAGTTAGAGCCAACAATAAGCCAAATAATGGTCAATGAAATATTCACCTCTCATCTAACTTCTACAGTTTTTGGTTTTAGACACCTAAAGTAGAGTCTTCTTAGAAAGATCAGAAGCTTAGGTTTCTAATGGTACCCTCCATAATTCTGTATCATCACTAGAACAAAAGCTATTAAGGACAATAACCTAATATGGTATTAATCGAAATCCAAAATCCAATAATGGAATTTGAAACTGGTATAAACTTTCCATAATTGATGTTAGGTATACCAAATGAGTAACCATTCACCATGAAAAAGGAGCTACCCTGCCAGTGGGGGTAGCAGGTTCAATCCAAGTCCAACAAGGCTTCCAACTTGCTATTATTATTTGGCCATCTTTCAAGACAGATCTTCAAGATTTCAAAATACCTCACATAAATTCAATTGAATTACAAAGCTTCTGGAATGCTGTAAAATTTCTCTTCCACAATATTCTTTGAAAAATGAACCAGTAGCTTTCAAAGGAATCTGAAGCCAATAAAAGCATAAAGCCTTTTTTTCTATTCCTCAAAATCAAAGTACATCTTACCCAATTCACATCACATCTTTCCTTTTGATGAGTTTTTTTCTCTTAAACTATCTCTATTAGATTTCTATACTTCCAAATTGAAAATTATGTAGATTAAAATCCTTTTCTTTAAAAAATCTCTCATCACCAGTTTCTATTACTCAAAATATTTCTCAGAATATGTAGTGAGTTGTCCTTAAAGCTTAATTAATCTTGATTTTAGGAAATTCAACATAAATGAAGATAATTTTCTTCTTTTTTGATGACTTCAAAAATATTTTTTCATTTTATTTTGATTTGAAACAAAATATTATTTTTTTCAGAAAATAAATTATTTGTTTTATCCCCCCAACTTTATTCTTCCATTGAGAAATAAGAGGAAGTATTTTTTTTTGACTTTCTCAAAAACCTATTATGGAATCACTTTCATCAATGTTTCCCATTCACCATGAAAAAAGGGGCACACCCTGGGTTCAGGAGCTGCAGGTCAAAAAGGGATTCAACATGAAATGAAAATCATTTGAAAATGACTCCCAGAATGGAATCAGTTATGCACATCCATATTTGAATCACATTTTATACTCTTACAAAGTTACTCAATTAAATTGCAACCTATAAGAAGGTTTTAGATTTATGTTTTTACAAATGAAAATTTCTCACATTTAATATTAGAAGATCCTGTATTATGAATCTAGCATTCAGTATTAATTATTCAGTATTAACTGCTCAATTTTACCTGATAATCATAAATTATTCAAATTTATTTGTGGAAGAACATATATCTTGTGGCTCACAAAGAAAGTCATTTTCCAACACATAATATTTCCTACCCAAAATAAAGCTTACAAAAACTCCACTCACAGAAAACCTGCCCTATTACATCAGAACTGAAAACTTTGCAAGGAAATATTTCCAAGAAAATATATATAAGTGACAGATTGATTGCTAAATGGAGATCCTTTACATTAATTTATTCCAAACTTCAACTAATATCAACTGTAAAAGGGAAAATAATATGAATTTTAAGCCTAAAATATTGTAAAAATGATTTTTTCAGTGTTAATTAATGATTATCATTTCTCAAAGAAGAAATTGGAACACACATCCCCTTTCTTCAAAATTTATGAAAATGGGTGAGAATTAAACTTTCAAATGATTACCTCCTGACTTATATTTGGAACGTCAGATTATCTGCCTACAATTTTGATATTTATCTTGTTAAATAAAACATCAAAAAACTGTTTTTAAAATAGATTTTTTATCTCTAATTGTAGAGGCCATACTTTCAGAATAGGTTTCTTTAATATTTTGAAATACTTTTTGGTAATTTTACCATTTTATTTTTTTGATTTATCTTTTTATTAACTTAAGAAAAATATTTAGAATTAATTCTTTGAAAAGATTTTGAACTCTCAAATGAGAATTAATAGTCTTTTGGAAGTAATTAAACTCTAAATTTATACCTGAGAAATCTAAATTTTTGGCAATAATATCTTCAAAAAAATTTGTTCAATTTAATGAATATTAAAACTAAATCTAGGTATTCATTGATAATCTTTTTCCTAAGAAGTAAGCTCAAAATATCCAAGTTAAATAATTACAAACTTCAAAAATTCCTGGTTAATATTAAAGCATTTTCTATGAAACTAAAAAATTTAGTGCTCCAAGATTTTCAAGAAAAATCATATATATTCCATCTTAGAATATATATTCATACTTTTCAAATATTTTCAGGATATATCTTTTGTGAAGCTTCTTGAAGGGCTTCTCAGTGGTTTTGACAATATGCCATACTGATATTAAATTTATCATTTTGTGAAATTGAATGTGTTTGATAAATAGAACTTTGGAATATATAATTTTTATTTGTAATCAAAGGAGAATTATGATATTATATACTGGTTTCAGTTTGTATAGGATGAATATCTAATGCTTCACAAATGAAAAAAAAATCTTCCCAAAAAAAGATCATTATTCATTATCAATATTTTTATAAAAAATTTTTCAGACTAAAATTCACAGGAAAAATATTAATAATGAGTCTTTTATTTTAACAATAAGATAATTATGCAATAATGTGACTTGAGATTTTAAAGATGACAAATACAAATGTTTTGTTCAAATATTGAAGTTGAAAAACAACTAATTTGGGTTAATGTGATGCCTATCTCTATGTAGTCTGAATTTCCATCAGATCTCAATTAGTATGAGATTTTAATTATTGATATTTTACATTAGATTGTCTAGAAATTTTAATTAATTATATTTATTCCACAAATAGATTAACACATTGGTACACATTCAGTCAACTAATGAATAATGAGTTCTAAAAATTGATCAGAGACCCTCTACCATCTTCAAAAATGGTAATTAAGATATTAATAAGCTTGAAATCAGGAGGATAATTTCAGTTTATGGTATTTCCAACAAATAAGCTTATTCCAAATGAATTTTAAATATTTGGGATTTTTTCCCAAATTTCAACTTTTGAAAAACTAAAAGAATATCCAAAATGAAGCCCAAAAGTATTTTATCATTACTCAAAATCTAGGAAAAAATAAAATATCATTTCTATTTATCAAGCTTGGGGATTCCGTCACTGTTGTGTATCAAAAATTGATTTCTCACAGAATAATGTGAAACTCTATAAAAAAATGAGATAAACTGTAATAATAAGATTCCATAATAATTAGGAAAATTTTTTTTTTCTTAATAATTACATAAAATGAAGATTAGAGATAAACAGAAACATTTAATCACCTATCTTTATGAATATGATTCTTATATTTGTATGGGATATAGCCAAACACTCAAACCATGAATCAAAATGTGATCTCAGATTCAAAATTCTCTTTAAAAATTATTATTTCAATTATTATCAAAAAACCAGTTAACTTAATTTATCACATGATGCTTCCCAGAATCAAGATTCTCAGAAACATCAAAGGTCATGAGGCACTAGTGCCTATAAAAATTTGAACACAAAAATAAAAAAGGTTTGCTTTTAGATTAAGTTTTAATTCCAATTAAATATTAATTGAATGAGATATTAATCAGTTGAGATTTGAAATTTTCGATCTAAATCTCCTAGAAAGCTGCCATAAAAATAAGCCAAGCCCTTTTAATCATTACTGAAAAACCATCTGACTATTTACACCATTGTGAATATTTGGCCATATTCCTGGAAGATTTGGAATGATATTTAAGCTTTTAGTATTATTATTGTGGGAAAATACACTATCATTAATTGAAAACTCTCAAGTCCTTGTTTTTAGATGTTCTTAAGCTCTCCCTAAAAACCTAAAATCATATCTTTTAGAATATGTAAAAAGGAAGATATGGTGCTTTTTCAACACTCAAGTCAATGATTTCATCACTATTAGCCACCTAAGTATTCTCAAAAGAACAAAAATAAAAAACACCCTTTTAAATTAATATTTTCAAGACTGTCAGATAAAAATTGATTTGCACAAATACAAAAGCAATAGAGCTTTTTTGGAACCTTTAAATGAAACAATTCTTCATTATTTTAGTAAAAAAATTACATGAAACCCATATATTATACATATTCCATATTTATTGATCTTTTTTATCTTTGAAGTGATAATACACTTTGGATTAATTTTTAGCAAAACCACATGCAATATAGAATTGATGAGAAATAAAATACTAACTATTTGTTATAGCCTTGAATATGGTCCAAGAAAGAATATAAAATCAGAGAGAGAATAAATGTCTTAAATCTTATGTCCTTTGATTCTTCAAATACCAGAAGCTTCCTGAGATACTTTGGAGTTAACACTTTTTTGAAAATAATGGCTTATACCAGAGGTTAATCATCTGGTACACACATAAAATATAAGCAGGGTGGGTTGGAAACCTAACTATTATATGTGTTCCAAAGTTGGAAATTATTGTTCATCTGAAATATTATGAAACTTCTGCTACTCTCTCAGATGATTCTTCCTCTTAGCTTACAAGAAATTGAAAACTTGGGAATGTGAAAATACATATTTCCATCAAAAACTCACTCCCTTGAGCCTTTCAAGGGGATAATTATACCTTTTAAGTTGAGGTTCACACTCTGAAGTTGTGTAAATCATGTAATATCCTCCCAAAAGGAAATTCAGAAGATAAAGAATAACTTTTATCAGCTTTAACAATAATCCCTAATTGGATATAATTTTGAAATACTAAATGGATTATGAACAATAATATGCTTGTGTTTAGGTCAATATTTTAAGTTTTGAATATGAAACTTTGATTCAAAATCAAGTACATTTCCTGTCCTCAAAATTTGTATAAGGAAAAATTTAATTAAAAATAGTAAATTTTAAGAGTTTTAACAGATAAAACTTCAAATTTCTTGACGTTAACTTTGTTAATATAAAACAATAATATTATAAAGATTCATTGTTTGCCAAAAATACAAATTTATCCAAAAAAAACTCTACAAGAGATATTTAAGGTTACAAAAGAAATTTCAATTGAAATTAATTAAGAAAAATCTGCAGGCAATTAATATAAGAAGGGTTTTTCAAAAAAGAATATTAAAGAGAAAACACACTCAAAAGTCATCAGAATGAATTTGGAAACAAAGTTACAAAGTTAACAGTGATGAATCATGGTTTAATTCACTTTTGGGGTGGTTCACGTTTAAAAATGATTATAAGAGTTAGAAAAATTCTTATACACATTTTTTCACATGGTTGAAAAGTTTTGAAATGATTTGAAAATGGTGGTTGGCATATTTTATTGATTGGTTTAACAGTGTTTAAACTAATTACAAAAGGAAAAGATTCTAAAATGAAGAGAAAAGTGGGGCAAAGAAGAAATTCTTTTATAGCAACCAATTGTCTTACTCAAAATGTAAAATTTACTCCAATAAGTCGTGAGAAACACACTGATTACAAAAAAACCAATTATTTCCTCATTGAACCCTGGTTTAGACCAAAAGGGCTGGTTTTAGCCATTTGTTTTGCTATTTTCAGCAATTTTAGTCCCTTAAATCAGCCATTGCTATAGTAATACCTGGTTTAAAGCCTTCAAAACATTTCAAAATATGTGTAAGAGACCTCAAAGCCAGTTAAGACTGTTTTTCCAAGATTGTTGTAACTCAAGGGAAGTTTTAACCTCTTGGCCACAGCTAAAACTTCCCTGGTTGGTATAAAACCCTCATCATCAATTGAGTCACAGACTCTGTGACTCAATTCCATGCAAAAAGTGATGAAATTTTATGTGAATATTGACATCCCATGCCTCTCAGCAAGGAATTTGGGGAAGTCTGGAACCCTTGGAACAAAGATTCCTGTCCCCCCATATTGATCTTTAAAATTTATTCTTTCTTTAATTCCTAATAATATAATATACCAGAGCTTTACGTATGTAATTTAATTTAAAACTTACAGTAAAGAACTGTAATTATTGATTCCACATATGTAGATCCAAGTTTACTTATGTAATACACATGCACATTTTGACATTTAAATTGAAAATACTTCAATTTGTCAAAAGCTCTAAATTACAAACCACACCTTAATTGTAATACAAAAATTGATGTTTAGCACCACATGTGGTGTGAATTAAACTAAGGCTTTGACAATGTTCAGATTTTCATACAGAAAATAATAAAAACTTAACTTAAGCTTATTTAGAGTTGAGTTACAGAATTTTCACTCACAGGTGACCCCACCTAATTTTTTTTGAGGGATCCAATGGTGAAATAATTTTCATGAGTCTATTTATGGGAAAAAATATTTAATAATTTTCATTTAAATTTTATCCAAAAATATTTCAATTTTAATATTTTTGTTGAAAATTGAATTTTACTTAATTTTTTCAAGTAAAAGTGTGTTTTCACAATTTTAAATCTCAATGTAGTTTTAATTTTGTTTATTATTTCTATATTTATATTTGAATTATAGCTTTAACAATATATAAACTTATTAATTTATCATCATAAAATAATTTTGTTATTTGTGGTCTTTTGGGTATATGAAAATACCTCTAAGGCTTACATTCCCACCCCTGGAAAATATAGCTTTTTAATATTGTTAGTTCTAGTTTCTGAACCTTCTGAGAAGCTTAGTAGCTTGAGGTATGTCTTTTTCTGATAATCATTCATCTTCACAAGGTGGGTCACTGTACCTGACAAGGTTTGCCTTACTTTGATAGTCCTAAATTTCCTTTTTTTGAGAAATTTGGTAAGTCCTTAGTACCAGATGATTTAACAGGAGGTATACTATAGGGCAATTTATCCCTCAAAGGGAAGTTTTACAGTATCACAAGGCTTGTAAGGCTTTATAAAGATTACTGGAAATGTAGGATGTTCATTACTAAGTTCCTCAGATAATTCTATTTCAAAAGCTTTTTTCTTGATAAAAAAGGTTCTGCAAAGGGATCTTTGCTCTTTTTGCATCCTTTGATGTTATTTAAGTTAGTGGTAGATACAAGTACTGAATCCCCTACCTTGAAGTCTGGAGTAGCATGTGATTTGTCCCATTTGTCTTTGGGTTATGCAAATGAGTCCTCTATCCATCTCTCTGCATACTTTCTAGCTTTTTCTAGCATTCCTTTCAAGCTAGCAGCTGTAGGATGTATCTCAAACAAATTTTTCCTTGAGAAATCTTGGGGTAGTCTGGGATTCCATCCTTTCTCTAGGATAGGAGTCCAATTGGTACTGGCATGAATAGATGTTTTATATGATAATTCCAGTGCAGGTAGAAGGGTACACCAATAATGGGTTGATATATCACAATTTCTGAGCTCTAGGCCATATACACAAAATATTCTGACTATGTCTTCAAAATTATGGATCATTCTTTCAGCTAGACCATAAGTTTGTGGGTGGTAAGCTATAGAGAAGGATAACTTTTCTCCAAAGAATTTATGAAGGTTTGTTCATAGTGCTGAGTTAAATTTGGGATCTCTGTCACTAATGATTCTTGTAAATATTCCAGTCCATAATACTACTCTATTCCATATTAGAAGAGCTGTATCCATGGATATATCATCTTTATGACATGGCAAAAAGATTGGCGTCTCCCTGAACCTGTGAACAATCACTAAGAAAGAATTATAGCTTCTATCTCCCCCTGGTTGTAGGAAAGCTACTGTGAGCCTGTGAGGTATGTATAACATACCCATAAGGCCAAAAATGATTTTATATAGAGCTGATTTAGTCTTCAACCGACTTTTCAATTGAATTGAAAATGAAAAATGACAAAAATAAGTATAGCTTTGTTTTGGATAAACAAAGTTATGAATATTATGTCATTGTTGGATTCTTCAACAAGAATAACCTAGGGCACACCCATAGGGTGTTATACCCAAAAAGGCTTATTTCTTCTGTTATTGGAAGATTTAAGAATCTCACAGTACCAATGTAACTTTTTAACATTTTTTTGAAAATTGTTAAATTTAAGCTTAAATAAGCTTAAATTTAAAGTTGCATAAGGTTTATGCAAACTTCCCCAAATTTTAGTTAAAATTGAGGTGTTGTGTATATTTACTAAATTGGCTAAGGATTTGCCATACAGAATGTAAATCCTGCATGAGCTCAATTTAAAAGTGTTTAAGTCCATAGTATAGCTTTGAATAGATAAAAGGGTAAAATCCACACAAAAAAGGTGGGACAAAGGAAAAAGACCAAACAGAGCTGGGGTACCCAACCTTTTTGGATCTGAAAGGATTCAATTAAGGTTGTCCACCTGTATTGAAGGATTTTCAACCTTATTTAAACTTTAATATTAGATCCAACCTTAAGGTTTAAACTGGTTTCATCCCAATTTGGACAGGAATTTCAAGCTGCCAAAGGGCAAATCCCAATATGCAGGCTTGAAATTAAAGTTTTGAGACCTATCAAGGCTTAAAGAAGATTAAATAATCTTCAAAATTTAAGGCTACAAGCATTAAAACCTTATCAAAAGCTAAGGTTTAGTGTGTATTGCTATTTTACGTGGAGAAATAGCAATAACTTCAAAAATTAATTAAAAATCCAATTTTTAATGGATTTGCTTGAACATTTCACACAGATTACCATGTAATATTATCTATATATGAATGAAATTTCAAGTATATTTTATAAACAAATTTCCTGGATAATTAGCCTGGAAATGTACTCTTTTGATTATACTTGAAGAAAATTAAGATTTCTTTAAAAATTAATCAAAATTGAGTTTAAGAGATTTCTGCTTGAAAATCTATTTTTAAGCTGTTAACGTGATGAAATTCAATATAAATAACCTTATTTCATATTAAAACTCAAAATAATTAACTTAAATGAGGATTAAATTTACTTCGAGTTACAAATAACACTGGTAACTTTGAATTGGAATTAAAAATAAGTTACCTTAAGTTAAGAGCCTAATTTTTAAGCATGGTTTTTCAGTTTTGACCTGATCACGCCCTTTATATCCATTATTAATAATGAGAGCTGCTCCGTAGAAATAAAAAAGAGTCTTTCAATCACTGTTTTTGTCCATTATCAATTATCAATCCAATCATATTAGACATTTAAACAGGTAAAGTTTTATTATATATAAAATCTTACTATTAAAGTATTTATTAATTATTTTCTTCTTTATGAATCTCAAATTAAAGAATTGAAATCATAGAAATTAGATTATTGTTTTAATAACCTATAATATATTTTATTTTATAAAATTATTGTCTTCCAAATATCTTTTGAAATCCACAAATTCCTCTCAAAAACACTTTGATCATATTTTTTATTATAAAAAGTTCTTTTATCTTTAAAAATATTGATTTTTGGCGTGTTTTTAACTTATAATAATCATTCAATATAATTACTGTTGTTGTTTGACTTGTTGTATTAAACTTATATTATAAGTAAGTTTTCTCTAAAAATTCCATATCTTTCTTATGTAGAATTTTTCTATAAGATTTATTTCTACACAGTGTGTGTTCTAATTCTTTTATAATTAATATTTATATATATCATTTATAAGTGGTTAAATATTTATATTTTCCATGTGTAATTGTCTCATTGAGAGCTTTAAACTTCTTATTTTTATAATTGTCAGTGACTATAACAATAATAGAATAATTATAATTTATTATAATTATCATATCTTTTTTATTATTATTTTATATAATAATAATCAAATTTGATTTCTTATATAATTCTTTTTAATAATAATATTTAAATTTGTGGTTATAATATTTCATTTTTCTACTGAGGACAGTCATAGTACTCTTGATATTGTTACTATTATCAAGAGTTTCAGAGAAAAACCTTACATTTGGGGGCCTGGACATTATTTTAACCAGTATTTTGACATAAATAATATTCTAGACCTTATTTTACTGTTTTTTGACGCAAAATTTTCATATCTGCTTTAATATTGGCTTTTTTGGTATTTATCCCTTATAAATAATCTTTATAATATGAATAAAGTTATTTTTTCTTAAGAATATTTTTTGAAACAATATACCGTTGAGTGATTTGGAATAAATTTCTTTTGTCTAACCAGTGCTTTTTTCCAATCACAGACTTGAAATTTATTCTTTGAGTTATTCTAGTATAAAGTGAATAATAATACAATTTTGATTAATAACTTGGCATAAATATTAATTCTTTAAAGAAAATATAAAGTCAAATAAAAAATTTGAAAATTAAAAAATCTTTACTAAAAACATTTTTTTCTTTAATCTTAGACATTTTTTCTTTATTTTTGACGTAATTTGCCATGAACTACCGTAAAACAGCTCTATCCAATAAGTTGAGTTTATAAGTTATTTCTATTATTTAATAAAATAACTCATATATTTCTTTTTCTCTGATATCATCCATCAGAGAAAGTTCTTCAGACTCTGAAGCCTCAGAGTCTAGTATTGAAATTCAAACTAGCCCAGCACCAAGAGGTTTAATTACCAAGGAACCCTTTACAGGTCCAGAAGGTGAATTAAATCCATTTCTTAGACTTAATTACTTTATATTGAGGTGAAATGACTCCTACTAGAAGTGGAAGTAACTACTCCATCCAATCAAATGGATCTGGACCAGGAAATTGCAGTCATGAATTAAAAAAAAAGAATGTCAGCCCAGAGGAGAGGCACAAATGGAAGATGCCAGACCTGCCACCAGTTCCCAAAGGTTAGCCAGCACCTTTGAAACTCTTATTTAGAGTCCAGAAGCTGACATAACTACTATTGCTGTTGTAAGACCTGAATCACTTTCAACAGGCAACAATAGAGATATACCAGTCTCAGTACAAGAACTGGTTTATGGCAGCAAAACAGTAAGAGTGGGAACCTCTCCCAAGTCTTTGGATAGGAACCATGAACTCATATCTTAAAGTGAAGAAGCTCATGGGGCCAGAAAAGACAGAGGAGCTTCTGAAGGGTTGGACACCCATGTCTTGCAAAGGACAAGTCAAACAGATAAAAGCTTGTGTGAAAAACCAAAGCATGTTATCAGAGGACCAGAAGAAGAAGTTGGCCCAAGGGAAGGAAAACAGCCCAGTGGAAGCTCCCCAAGCCTCCAAAAGAAAAAATCCACCTCAACAAGTGGCAAAAAAGCCCAAGCCAACCCCAAAGACCAACCAGAAGGGAAAGGAAAAGCCCAAGTGGAACAAGCCTTACCTGCAGAATTACAGGATCCCCAAGAAAGAGAAGACAGCCATGGAAAACATGTTCAATATGGCAAGAACTCTGATGGAATTCAAAATCAAGGAAGAGGAAAGATTGAACCAATATTTTCCAAAGAAATAGATCTTGTAAAGCTTGTAAACCAAATTGAAACTTGTAATAAAGAAATTATAACAAAGCTTAAAACATTTGAGTATATCCAACAAAAGTCGGGTGATGAGATGCTGCAAGCGAAAGAGTCACAAAAGACCATTATTTGCCTTGAAAACTTTAATAAAGACAATATTTTATTTTTGAAACAAATTTGTGCAAGAATTGAGTCTAAGGTTACCTTACTCAATCAACCAGATGACAACTCTGTTTATTTTATAACTAGACAGCTAAAAGAATTAAGAATAAAGGTTCAAAACTTGGAAAACTCAACTGGGAACAATGCAGCTCTTTTCCAAGAGAAATTGGAAAAAAGTGATATAGCAAGAATTGAATTGAAAGAAGATATTCAATCAAGTATTAATAATATATCACTGAAGAATGATTTGCCAAGACAGTATGCACCAATACTTGATAGAAATGTGCTAAACTTGAATAATGACTTACATCATACAATTTCAAGTATTGCAGAAGTGGCAACTGCTTGCAATTTTAAAGACATTCCAAGAGTAGAGGAATGGCCAACCTTCAGTTGTGAAGGGGAATATAATCATATGGAATTTATAAAAAAAATTGATATGCTTGAAGAAGACTTTAAAATACCAGATGAATACATAAGTGCCAGATTAAACTCATTGTTTACCAAATCAGCAAAGAAATGGTATTACAAAATGAGAAAAGACCATGGTAAATATTCTTGGCCTTGGTGGAAAGAACAAATTATTTCCAAATGGGAAAATGATTCCTGGAGATTTAAAATGGAGAATTATTTTGTAGAAGTCATTTTTAATATTGAGAGGGACAGGCCCATGTCTTGGTTTCTTAAACAAAAGGACAGATTAACTTCCCTTCATCCTGATATGTCTGAAGCAATGGGACATGAGAGGATATTAAGAAAGTGTGGTGGTGAACTTGAGCATTCTATAAGAAGAAGATTTATTGAGAATTTCTATACAGAATATTATATCAATGCTATGGGGGACATCACTGCTAGAACAAAATTTGGTAGAAATTGGTATAAGCCCCCAATGGACAATAAGACCAGTGGGAAAGAAATTCTAAAAACCAATAAGCCACATGAAAAAGCTCCTTTGAAATGGCATAAGTGTGGAAGTACATCTCATTTGGCTAATACTTGTCCCAAAAAGACAAGAATTAATGAGATAGAAATTGAAAAAGATGACAAAAAAGAAAGAAATGATGTCCCTGTACATGAAAGTGATTCTGAGCCTTCTGAAGAGGAGGAATTACCAGATGAACTTAGTATAGAAAGTATTAATGTTTCCTTTGAAGTCACAGAAGTGCATACTCACTTACCACAGTACAGTGATGAATTTATGGATCTCATACATGTGCAAGATGCTAAAATGCAGAAAACCAAACCAGCAAGAGGTAAAGGTTATACAACTGGATCATCTTGTATCACTGATATTGTGATAAACAACAGAGAAGCCAAGATAAATCTTGACTCAGGTGCTTTTTGTACTTGTGTTGGAAAAGATTATCTTGACAAGATTTATACCAATTCGCCAGACAATTTAATGCCAATTGAAGGTATAAAGTTCAGCAGTTCCAGCTAAAATATGCACCCCTTGGGTATATTTGAAGCAGCAATGATATTCCCTCATCCTACAGGAAGTATCAGATTAAAGATAGAATTTGTTTTTATGAATAATTGTACTTCACAACACTTTATACTTGGAAATGATTATCTCAATATTTATAGTATTGATATTAATAATCACAAAGACAGGTATTTAACTATAAGGGAAAATGAAAGGCAAAAATTTTCTTTTCCTTCAGAAAAAAGAGAAATAAATGTCATTAGACAAGTAAAAGATGTTAATAAAGAGAAATTTGTGTCAGATCAATTAATTGAAGCAAAAATTAGTCCTGAATTAACACCAGAAATGAAGGAAGAACTTATTGAAATTTTATTTCAATACAGGGAAGCCTTTGCTTCTGATAATGAACCACTTGGGGCTATCAAAGGCCATGAAGTGGACATTATGCTCAATGTGGAAACACCTCACCCTCCACTTGTAAGAAGATCAGCTTACCCAGCTAGCCCTAGGGCCAGAGAAGAATTAGAGAGTCATATAAATGAACTAATGAAACTGGGAGTTCTTATAAATGTTGGACACAATGAAGAAGTAGAAGTCACAACACCTGTAATAATTACTTGAAATAATGAGAAATCAAGGATGGTTGGTGATTTCAGAGCATTGAATACCTACACTATTCCAGATAGGTATCCAATTCCTAGAATCAATTAGACTTTGACTCAATTATCCAAAGCAAAGTTTATCACTTCTATGAATGCTCTTAAAGGTTTCCATCAGAATGTTTCAACACCTAATGCTAGGAAATTATTGAGGATTATTTGTCATTGTGGTATTTATGAATACTTGAGGATGCCATTTGGTATTTAAAATTCACCCTCTCACTATCAAAGAATGATGAACACCATTTTACCACATGAATTATCAGAGGCATGGTTAGTCATTTATATTGATGATATTATCATTTGTTCAGAAACCTGGAAATTGCATTTAGAGAGACTTTCATTAGTACTTAAGAAAATTCTTTGAGTGAACATGAAAATATCTCTTAAAAAATGTAATTTTGGGTTTCATGAGCTGAAAGCTCCAGGACATGTAGTCTCAGGACCAAGCATTGGTGTTGATAAAGACAAAGTGGTTTCAGTGTTTCTGAAACAAATGCCCCAGAAAAAAAAGAAATTATTTATTTTTTAGGGTTTGCCAGTTATTACAGGAAACACCTTAAAGATTTTGCAATCAATGCCAGATCATTGTACAGAATTTGTGATAAAAAACTGTCTTTGAAATGACACAGGAGAGGATTCAAGAATATGAAAAGATCAGATATTCCTTGACCAATGCACCATTATTACTGATTCCAGATTGGAAACTTCCTTTCAAGCTGTATATTAACGCATGTGGTGAGGGCCTAGGTGCAGCTCATAATCAAGCTGTAATTGTCAATGAAAAACATTATTAAGGTCCAATTTGTTTTATTTAAAGACAAATAAAACCTACCGAGACCAGATATGGAGCTAGCCAAATGGAGTGCCTTTTCCTTGTTTGGGCTATGGAAAAACTTCATTACTATCTTTATGGTAGTGTGTTTGAAGTAATTACTGATTTTAATGCAGTCAAATCACTTCTTAACATGAAAACTCCAAACAGACACATGTTAAGATGGCAGATTGCTATACAAGAGTATAGAGGCAATATTACCATAGTACATAAAGCTGGAAATATTTACAAGAATGCTGATGGCTTAAGTAGATGGGCATTACCCAATACACCTGACAATCCTGCCTATGTTCCCACAGGTGCAGAACCTCAAATTCCAATTGAAGGAATTAACATCACATATGTTGAAACAGAATTCTCTGAAGGAGTTATAAAGAGCTATAAGCTGGATATGAACTGTCATATTCTTACTTCTCTACTTGAAAAAGAGTGCAAAGATGCAGATTTGGTTAATTCTCTGGATGATATTTGGAAAACATCTTATGAAAATGGAAGATTTAACTTATTTGATGGTATCTTATATCATAGATCTAAACACACATGTGTCATGGTCCTGTGTAGTAGAATGTTAATCAACACAATACTGCTAGAATTCCATGATAACATTTATTCTAGAAATATGTCTGAAGACAGAAAAATGGAAAGAATTAAGACATGTGCCTGGTGGCCATCTTGGAAAAAAGATGTCATTGAGTACTGCCATAGTTGTGATAGATGTCAGAAAGCCAATAAAGCTATTGGTAAAACATTTGGTTTGATGATTCATATCCAAGAAGCATGTACCCCATGGGAAGTGGCTCATATGCATTGGGCAACTGCCTTACCACCTGGAGGTGATAAAAGTTACAATGAATGTCTTCTCATTGCAGAAAGATATAGCAAAACACCAATCTTTTTACCAAATCATAAAGATGACACAGCTATGGATACAGCTATTTTGATTTGCAATAGAGTCATATCCCATACTGGTATCTTCAAAAATATCATTAGTGATAGAGACCCAAAATTCACATCAGCCTTATGGACTAATTTAAACAAGCTTTTGGGTACAAAACTATCAATCTTAAAAGCATATCATCCCCAAACAGATGGGTTAGCAGAAAGAATGATCAAAACCCTTGAGGACATGATCAGAAGATTTTGTGGTTATGACCTGGAGTTGAAAAATTCTGATGGCTTTATCCATTATTGGTGTACTCTTATACCAGCATTGGAATTAGACTACAAGACCTCCATCCATGCTTCAACAGGAAAAACTCCTGCAAAATTGGAAAAAGGATGGAACCCTAAAGTTCCAGTTGATACTTTGAAGAAGGATTTAATTGATATTCACCCAACTGCTTCAAGCTTTAAGTTATTGCTTGATAAAGTAAGGCATCATGGGAATCAAGGCATGAATGATGACTTTGAATATGCTAAACAGAAATGGGATGGAATTCATAAAACCCCAGAATTCAAAGTAGGGGACTTAATACTAGTTTCAACCTTGAACTTGAATAGTATTAAAGGTCCAAAAAATTGAAAGGTTCCTTTTAACAACCATTTATTATTAAAGCCCTTCATGGGACAAATTCAGTACAGGTAGAGCTTTCAGGAGAATTGGAAAACAAACATCCAGATTTTCCTGTCAGTCTGGTAAAGCATTACACTTCAAGTGATATGGAATTATTTCCTTTGAGAAATGAAACACCCTTAGAAGTACCTCTACTTGATCAGAGTGAAGAAAAAAAAGTACTAAAAGTCTCGAAAGAAAGAAGACTTAGGAGAAAAAGATGAAAGAGAATACTTGGTCAGGTACAGAAATCCACAACATGAAGATGAATGGATTTTAGCAGAAAACATACCTGATTCCCAAAAGTTACTCAGAAGATTCAGACATGAGAGAAGACCAATTTCTCAATGAAAAATCTGAATTGTGTGCTTTACATACATGAAAGTATAAGTGAAGAGGTTGGACAGTGGATGATACCCCCCAATTAACCTGGGGGTATACTACTAATAGATGTATTTCCTAAAGTGTTTATAAGATTGATTTTCAAATATTTAACCCAAATTTGTGAACAAATTAATAAACCAAGATAATTTCATTTTTTGTGATTTGAAAAAGTTTAGTTTAAGTTATGGATCAAGAAAATCAGCACATATGAATTTTATCTTAATGAGAAAAGAATTTGAAATATTTTAATATATTTATATTCATTTACATTTCTCGAAGATATATTTTAATAACATAATATCTCTCATAATCCTATAAAAAAAAGGAATTTTGATAAGATAAAACAATTGAAAAAAAGAATAAGATTAAAATAAAAAAAGGTGAACTATATTAATAAAGAAAATTCAAATAGGTAATTTAATGAATTATTTTTTTGATTAATTTAAAACTTTTATAATATTTTTTTCCATATAATGACTAAAGGAAGAAATATTTTTTTTTGAGATTTTTCTAATTCAATAGAAGAAATTCAATAAGGTTCTAAATCTGGTGAAATGCAAAACTGGATGAATTGGTCTTTGAGAAGAAAGACTTGGACAATTATTTCATATTTATAATTTCATCTGGTTACTAAATGTGATAATAAGATCATTGAATTGATTGTATTTTTCTATTTATAAATTAGTTTGAAAGTTATTAAAAAGCTTTTAACATCTTTGTGGACTTTCATTGAAGTAAAAGTCAAATTGGGTTATTTGAGAAATTATTGTATTATAATTTGATTTTAATCTCATCTGGTGTGTTTCAAAAACCTTCAAAATATCTATTGGAATGGCTAACTTAGAAAGTTAATTGTTGGTGGAAGTTGAGGTTCCTTTTCTTGCCAAGGAATTGATTCCATCAAGTGTTGAAAGGTGGATTGTGTGTGAAATGCACAAAATGGTTTGGGATTTGAAAGCAAATTTTGGGTTGATTTATTTTCTTGATTTCTTGGGGAAATTTGTATATTGAAAGTTAAGTTTTCAGTGGTAATAGAAAAAAAAATTCAATTTAAAGGAATTATTTTTTTGAAGTACTAATGAAACATTTAGAAAGATTAGAAAGTTAGTGATTGCTAAAAAAAAGAAATTTTGTTTTAAAACACATTTTGAATTAAATGAGAAATAGGAAAATTCAATTTAAAATTTAATTTGAATCAAGCCCAAAAAAGATTTTTTTTTATATTAGTTTAAATTCTTAATTAACTATAATTTAATTTCGATTGTAAAATTAATTAGTGAAAATTTTAACCTTTTAAAGAATCATTAATTAATGAAAATAAAATTATGATTTTATTTTTTTACTCAAGATTGATAAATTTTTTTTCTTTTCAAGATTATCTTTTAATCATTTTTAATTAACTATTTTTTTTTTAAAAAAAAACTTAGATTTAATAAATAAATTAAGGAATCAAAAAAGAAGATGTTTAAATTTTCTTATATTTGAAAAAAAAAATTCTTAAATTGAATTTAATTAAAAAAAATTAAATATGAGACATTTTTTAGAGTTTTTTAAAGAAAGAATTTATTAAAAATTTTAAAATAGAAAAAATTAATAATATATATATATATATATATATTTTAAATGATAAAATGACTTCTATATTCTTTTGAGATTATAATTAGGAAATTAATTATAAATTGATTCAATTGAAATTAATCTCTTTTTATTCAGTTTTTCTAACTAATATAAACCTATTGAGTGATATTAAATTTCCTTTGTAATTCCAATAAGATTATATTTGATTAGGTTTTTGAATGGTTTTCATCATCAATAAAGTAAATTTCATTATAAATGATTTTCATCCATTTGGATGAAATAAACTAAAACCTACAAATGTTTTGTTTTTTTGTTTATCAAGACATGAAAGATAAATTTTTCAGTTACTTAGGAGATGACCCAATTTGATAAGAGATTAAGTTATGGAAAAGGAAAATAGGTGGAGGAAAGAATTAACAAAAAGGATATAAGACAATTCTAATTAAAGGGTTAGAGGAGGGAAAACTTTATAAAGGAAATTTGAATAGAAGGAAAATGTGAGAGTCAGGTAAATATAATGACCAAGCTGAAAGGATGGTATGCTTTTAAAAATTGGAACTTTGTGGGAAGAAGCAAAGATAAAAGATGGAAAATAAAAATAGAATATTCCATAACCCTGGGAATCCCTCACATTACCTGAAATTTCAAGATGGCCAGTCCTGGGGTGTCAATCCTATACAGAAAAAACCTTGGGATGGACTAAGTAAACAAGAAAGATTTTCCAAAATGGGCCAATATCTTGGTGGGAGACAGATTTTTTTCAACCTGGGTCTCAACCTTGATTCTAACCTTGCAAGAGTTCTGCAGATACCTTCAGCCACAAGTTTGGATATTTGGAATTTCACTCAATTAAGATAAAAGATTAAATATTTGACATGTAAATTGTTTGTTTAATCATAAGCTAAATATAAACCATTCACCAATAAAATAAATTATAGAATTAAAATAATTCTTCATAGTCAAATACACTTCTTTAACATAAATATAGAAATCAATTCAAATTTTCATAAATCTTCTTTTATACTTAAAATGATTGACCCATGTCAAAGGTTTCCATTATTTCAAACTCTTTATCTTTAAATTTTTTTTGAATTCAAAGCCTCAATGTATAAAATCAATTTACGCAGAATTAATAAATTTTCAAGACAAATCATTCACTAAACAGTTTTGCTAGTGTTCTTTTGAGAGCTTTGCACACTTTTGAACAAAGATATTCAGAATTTTGCATTTTTTTGTATTAATATATTTTACTTGTTTCATTCCCAAATTATAAACCAAATTAATTATTCAATGATTGTTTTTCAAAGGATTTAAGAACTTTAAAGTTAAACTAAAAATTTAAATAAATAAGGATTTGATATTCTTTTCTTCAAATTTATTAAATATTGTTTTTATTATTCAAAAAAAAGATATATTTTCTTTTAATTTGAATAAATTCTTAAAATTTTATCAAATGATCTTCAAATAATAAAAAAAAGCTAATCATTCAGGTTTTTTTTCAATTCAAAATCTCCTTGAATTTTGAGGTGTGTAAATCTTTTACAAAAAAACAAAAAAAACATTTCAATCCTTCTTGAAAAAAGCTTTTAATAAAAACTTTCTTTATTAATTTTTAAATTTTAATAAAAGAATTTTTTTTTTTACATTTTATTTTTCCTAATTGGAAAATTATCTAAATTTAAAATTTTCTTAAAACAAAATATTAGAAATTTGAGTTTTTGAATTTTTTGATTTTGGAATCTTTAATTTGAGCTTATTTATTTATTTTTTCAATTCTTTTTATATGAGTTTTAAATTTAAAAGAAAATCTTCAAAAGCCTTATTCTTGATCAATATTAAAAACAATAAAATTAATTTTTTTCAACTTTTTCAACTTTGTTTCTTTTGTTTGCAATTGTGATCCTGTGATGTATTTATAACATACCCATAAGGCCACAAATGACTTTATATACAGTTGATTTAGTCTACAATAGACCTTTCAATTGAATTTAAAATAAAAAATAATAAAAAATAAGTATAAATTTTTTTTGGATAAACAAAGTTATAATTATTATGTCATTTTTGGATCATACACCAAAAATGACCTAGTGTACACCCATAGGGTGTCATACCCAAAAATACTTATTTATTATGTTATTGGAAGATTTAGGAATCTCACAGTACTAATGTAACTTTTTAACATTTTTTTAAAAATTGTTAAATTTAAGCTTAAATAAGCTTAAATTTAAAGTTGCATAAGGTTTATGAAAACTTACCAAAATTTTAGTTAAAATTGAGGTGTTGTGTATATTTACTGAATTGGCTAAGTATTTGCCATACAGAATGTAAATCCTGCATGAGCTCAATTTAAAAGTGTTTAAGGCTATAGTATGGCTTTAAATAAATAAAAGGGCAAAATCCACGCAAAAAGGTGGGACAAAGGAAAAAGACCAAACAGAGCTGGGGTACCCAGCTTTTTTGGATCTGAAAGGATTCAATTAAGGTTTTACACCTGTATTGGAGGATTTTCGACCTTATTTAAACTTTAAGATTAGATCCAACCTTAAGGTTTAAACTGGTTTAATCCCAATTTGGACAGGAATTTCAAGCTGCCAAAGGGTAAATCCCAATATGCAGGCTTGAAATTAAAGTTTTGAGACCTGTAAAAGCTTAAATAAGCTTAAAACCTTAAGGTTACAAGCATTAAAACCTTATCAAAAGTTAAGGTTTAGTGTGTATTGCTATTTTAAGGGGAAAAATAGTAATAACACCAAAAATTAATTAAAAATTCAATTCTTGATGGATTTGCTTGAAATCTTCACACAGCTTACAATTTAATATTATATATATTTAAATGAGATTTTAAGTATCTTTTATAAACAGATTTCCTGGGTAATTAGACTGGAAAGATACTATTTATATTTTACTTAAAGAAAATTAAGACTTCTTTAAAAATTCATTCAAATTTGAGTTTAAGAGATTTCTGCTTGAAGCTCTATTTTAAAGTTGTTCATGTGTAGACCTTAATATAAATAAACTTATTTTATATTAAAGCTTAAAATAATTAACTTAAATGGGGATTAAAGCTACTTGGACTTAAGAATAACACTGGTAACTTTAAGTTAAGATTAAAAATAAGTTACCATAAGTTAAGAACCTTATTTTTAAGCATGGTTTTTCAGCTTTTACCTGAGCAAGCACTCTATATCCATTATGAATAATGAGAGCTTCTCTGTAAACATAAAAAGAGTCTTTTCATCACTGTTTTTGTCCATTATCAATTATCAATCCAATCATATTAGACCTTTAAATAGGTATAGCTTTATTATATATAAAATCTTATTATTAAAGTATTTCATAATTATTTTATTCTTTATAAATCCTAAATTAAAGAATTGAAATAATAGAAATTAGATTATTTTTGTAATCACTTATAATATATTTTATTTTATAAAATGATTGTCTTTAAAATATCTTTTGAAAACCATAAAACCTCTCAAAAACTCTTTAATCATATTTTTTATTATAAAAAGTTTTTTTATCTTTTAAAAGACTGACTTTTGGAGTGTTTTCAACTTATAATAATTATTTAATATAATAACTGTTGTTGTTTGACTTGTTGTATTAAATTTCTATTATAAGTAAGTTTTCTCTAAAAATGCTATATCTTTTTTTATATAGAATTTTTCTATAAGAATTATTTCTACACAGTGTGTGTTTTAATTCTTTTATGAATGATATTGATATATTCTTTATAAGTGGTTGAATATTTATATTTTCCATGTTTAATTGTCTGATTAGGAGCTTTACACTTCTTATTGTTACAATTGTCAGTGACTATAACAATAATAGAATTATTATAATTTATTAAGATTATTATATTTCTTTATTATCATTTTATATAGTAATCGTCAAATTTAATTTCTTCTATAATTATTTTTAATAATCATATTTAAATTTGTGGTTATAATATTTCATTTTTCTACTGAGAACAGTCATAGTACTCTTGATATTGTTACTATTATCAAGAGTTTCATAGACAAACCTTACAGTTACCCAATACATATTGACAATCTCCAAAGGTCCACTGGGTAATCTGGTTTTGCTCATATCTCCAAGCCTTTTGCCAGTGGATTTATTTGCATTTTTAAATCTGTCACAGTTTTTGCAATATTCTTCAGGATTTTTCTGCCACATTTTCCACTATATGCAGATCTTGATTTTATACCTTTTTGTGTCCTCAGATGGGTGTCCTGAGAAGGGTATGTCGTGGAATTCTTTCAATACAAGATCTATTAAGGATCTGCCTACCACTGTCATTACACATGTTGGTTTGTTCCTATGGTAGATTATTCCATCAAGTAAATGAAATCTTCCATATTTCATACAAGGAATTTAGCAAGGAGCTATCTTTAGAGTCCTTAATAAGTAATTGGCATAAGATGCTACAATTCTTACCCTTAGCAAAAATGTTCCTTACTCTCTGAAAAAAGGTAGTGTTAAGATCGTCAAAATTAATTCCTTCTATTGGTATTTGTGGGGAAGCTTGTTCTGGCACATAAGCAGGATTTTCAATTTCATTTGGTAATGGACATATTCTTAGAACATCTGCGTTTTTGTGAGTATTCCAATGTTTGTGTACAATGGTCATATTACCCCTATAATCTTGCATGGCTATTTGCCATCTGAGCCTATGTCTGTTGGGTGTTTTCATGTTTAGGAGTGATTTGACAGTGGTAAATTCTGTTATAACCTCAAAAAACACTCTTCAAGAAAGTGATTAAGTTTATCCAAGGCCCAGGCAAGAAATTAAAATTTCATTTGACTTCCTCCATATCTGCCTTCAGTAGGTTTTATTTGCCTAGATATGAAACATATGGGTCCTTCCACAGGGGTGTCATTAATAATCTGGACTTTATGAAGTGCAGCTCCCATCCTATCTCCTGATGCATCAATGTAAATCTCAAAGGGAAGCTTAAAATCTGTCATACGTAAAAGTGGAGCACTGGTTAAGGCTTGTCTAAGGGATTCAAAGGCTTTTACTCTGTCAAAAGTCATTTCAAATACTTTGTATTTGTCACACAATATATAAGAAGGTACTTCTATGAATGCAAAGTCTATAATGTGCTGTCTGTAGTATCCTGGAAATTCCAAGAATGACTGGATTTCCCTTTTTTCTGAGGCATAGGTCTCAGTAGTACTTCTGAAACCTTGTTTTTGTCAATTACAAGACATAGACCAGATACTAAATTTCCTAGGGCTTTGAGTTCTTTAACTCCAAAATGACATTTCTTCAAACAAGCTTTCATGTTTATAGATTAGATTTTTCCCAAAACTCTACATAATCTAGACATATGTTCTTCCCAAGTCTTAGGAAAGACAATAATTTCATCAATAAAAATGATGAAAAGTTCTTTTGGGAGCTCTTCAGAAAATATTTCATTCATCATTCTTTGAAAGTGTGAAGGTGTGTTTTTGATACCAAAAGGCATCCCTCAGTATTAATCAATTCCACAATGAACAATAATTCTCAAATATTTTCTTGCTCTTGGTGTCAATAAATTTCCACGGAATCCCTTTACGGAATCCATAGTTCTTATATATACTTCTTGAGATATTTGGGTGAGGGTGATTTAGACTTTTGGTATGGGGTGACTGTCTGGGAAATTGTAGGTGTTTAGAGCTCTAAAGTCACCAGCCATCCTGGATGTTCCATTTTTCCATTCCGCTAAAACAGGTGTAGTCACTTCTACCTCTTAATTGTGGCCAAGCTTTCTTATTGAACCCAGGTCCAGGAAGTCTTTAATGTGAAGCTCAAAGGCTTCTATTAATCTTGGACTTGCTGTGTATGCAAGTCTTCTCAAGAGTGATGGATAAGGTTTTAAATATTTCAAATAATGTCAAATTCATGACCAATAATATCCCCTAATGGTTCTTTATTTAATGCAAAGGCTTCTTTGTGGTCAGATAAAAGGGTAGAGAGTTCATTTTACTGTATATCAGTAAATTTAAAACTTACTTCAGCCTCATTAATTTGCTCTGACTTGAGCTTTTCCAGCTCTAAGTTGACTGGTGATACTTTATTCAATGTAACTTGTCTTTTAAAAGCTAAAAAGGCAAATTCTTGATGCTTATTGTCAGGCTGAGTCTATGATGAAGCTTATTAATAACTATTTACAAACTTTTCCTGTGACTGTGACATGGTGAAAAATAGTCACAGAAGGCTTGAATAAAGAGTATTAAGGGTTTTATTATTGAGCAATAGTGGTGGTGAGTGCTGTTGAAAGCCCTGGGTGCAGCTTTACCTGTTGGATTACAATAATTAAAATTGTAATTATACCTGATTATTTTCCAAGGTTATAATAGTTTTTTACAGTTGTACTATGTAGGAGTTCAAGAGCAGGATGAGGAAACCTTTTCTGGGGGAGAAAAGGTCCCTTTTTATCCTAAAATTGGGTGAAAAAAACTTGTAGTCTGTTCCACATAGAGGAAGTGAAGATTTTTCACTTCCAAGTACTGGCTTGTGGTCTTAAAAAGTCCTTCATAGCCTGTATTGGGCTCAGATGTGGCTTTAAAACCAATTCTGGGCAGTTTTCACCAATACAGGATGAAATCTTTCACCTGTGGACCACATAGCCCTCTTCTGCTGTGTATGACGCGTAGAATGCTGTACAGAACCTGTATGGGACCCCAGTATTTAATTAATTATGAGGTATTGAATTATAAACATTCTTCTCTGTCTATTTGACACCTCATAATAATACTCATGGGAGAATATCCCACAGTAAGGCTGTATTGGTCTAACTGTGGGATTTTGAGCTTGAAACTGCCACAACGTTGTTGATTTTTGAGATATCAAGCTCAAAGTTGGTTCATTGCATAGCCCTGGGTGTGTTCTGAACAATGGTACCTAATCTGGTATGGCTATAATCAAGTATGGCAAAGTTATGCTGTGTACAAGTTTTTTTTGTACATATGTATGATTTGCCTAAAATTTGTGTGGAGCTTGTTTGCCCCATAGCTTTTGTTCTAGATGGGATATGGGGGCATTAAATGATACCATTGGATAGATCCTATTGCTCTCTTTCTAAAAAGACCCCACTTTAGGTATCTCACAATAAAACTGTAGAAGTTAGATGAGAGGTGAGTATTTTATTCACCCTTATTTGACCTTATTTTGGTCATAACTTCTGTAATTCTGGTGCTAGCTCTGCTTGGTTAGTACCCTTGGATAGCCCTGACTTGGAGGTTTATTTTGAATACCCATTTTATGGGGTTAAGCCCCTTCTGCTGGATTTCAGATGGGAGGTGAAAAATAAGGTTTATGCTGAGCAGCAACTTTGAGCAGGAATAACTTTGTTATTCTTTGTCCTATGATGATGAGACTTGTATACTTGGAAAGGGGCGAGTTTCCTCTTTTGTTTGATACTTTTTGAGTTTGTTTGGCTCAGCTCTGTGTTTTGGTGGTATCTTGGCTGTACCATTGGTTTATGGTATTTGGCTGTCATGCATGTGCTCTGGTTTTGAATGACAGGCTGACATACCCTCCCTCTAATAAAGACTCATCATTGATGAAACTTTTCAGTCCTTCTAGAGGCTCTGAATGTACTCAGATTAAGGTTCCCATCTGGTATGGCATCTTCTGCCAACCATTTTTCCTTATCTGCTGTCTGGTTTTTAAATCTGACCAAGTATTGCCTTTGGTCTTTACCATTCAGTCTGATCTTCCTGGCCTTGATAATTCTCTTCAAAGGGCCAGGGGAGTCTTCCACCTCCACTGTTTATGGTGGAGTGGGATTTTCCTTCCTGGAGGGGAACTTGTCCTCCTCTGTCTGGAAGTATGGCTTGACCAAACTTACTGGGAATACTGGGTGTCTCCTAGAAAATTCCTCTGTGAGTTTTACCTCCACTGCATTCTTCCCTATAAGCTTAATGATAGTGAAGGTCCCTCAAAATGAACCTGTCATTTTCTTTGGTTCCTTAATATTGTTGAAGTTAAGTGTAGACACTAGCACTTGGTCCCCTTCTTTAAAGTGAGGTTCCATGTGTGACTTATCCCACCTCTTTTTGTTATATTCTTTTGCCTCAGATAAGAATTTGGAAGCTGTTTCACAAGCCTTCTTCCACATATCATGGAATTCCTTGGCTGTGGGGTGAATGATCAGAAGATTCCTCTTCAAGTGATCCACAGGCAACAGGGGGTTCCACCCTTTTTCTACCAGTGAAGGTGATTTCCCTGTGGTAGAATGCTGAATAGTGTTATAAGACAGTTGGACTGCTGGTACCAGGGTAACCCAGTCATGGGTATATCCTTCATGGTCCTTGTATTCCATACCATATGGACAGAACCCTCTAAGGATATCCTCCATGGTTTGGATCATATTTTCAGCTAGGCCATCTGTTTGTGGATGGTAAGCTGTTGAAAATGAAAGCTTTGTACCCAGCATGTCATAAAAGTTAGTCCAAAATTCTGATGTAAATTTTGGGTCTCTATCACTAATGATAATTTTAGGGACTCCACAGGTGGATATTATATTATTATGAAATAACAAAGCAGTATCAATTTCTGTGTCCTCCTTGTGACATGGTAAGAACCTCACACTCTTTCTGAACCTATCAACTATGATCAGGCAAGCATTGAAGTTTTCCTTGCCTTCTGGGACAAGTCCTGTAACCCAGTCCATGTTGATGGTTTCCCATGTGTGTTTGGGTTCTTCTATGTGTTGAATTAGCCCATACTTTTTCCCATGCTTTCTGTTTTCTTTCTGGTGTCTTTCACAAGTGTTTATATATTCACTAAACTCTTTTTCCCATTTGGGCCACCAAGATGTGCTTGCTACCCTTTCCTTGGTCCTGTCTTCAATAATGTGTCCCATATAGGGGCAGTCATGACATTCCTTCAGGATTAGGGATATGTGGCCCCTGTCTACTAGTGTGAGTGCACTTGTGTGCTTCTCTCTATGGTAGAGAAGGCCATCTATAAGGAAAAGCTTGTTGTCCTTATAGCTCCTCAACCAGGGTTCCCCTAGCTTGTATTCCAGTTCTGGCTCCTGCATTTCTGTTGAAGGAGTTGCAACAATATGCCACACTGTTTGTGTTTAGCATATGTCTTCATCAATGCATTGAAGGGCTCATTATGCAGTTCTGAGGAGCTTACTCCCAATATGGGAGTTTCTGTTCCTTTTTATCCAGTGTCTCCACTAACTGGGGTACCATTTCCTGGTGCCCATTCAGAAAATCTGAAGTTTTTCCTCCTATCTATTTCCATGAAATGGATAGGGATCTTGGGCTGCTACTTCAGGGTCATAAGCTGGATTGCTTTTGGCATTGTCCAGTGGCCATCTGCTGAGGCCATCTGCATTGGTGTGGCTTTTGCCTTGTTTGTATATGATGGTAATATTACCTCTATAATATTGGATGGCTATCTGCCATCTCAGCATGTGTCCATTGGTAGTCTTCATGTTCAGTAAAGACTTCAAGGCTTTGCAACCTTTATAGACTTCAAAGACTGCACCCTCCAAATAATAATGGAGTTTCTCCAGGGCCCATACTAGGCATAGGCATCCAGTCTGGGTGGCCCCATACCTGGATTTTGAATCTCTCAGTTGCCTAGAGATGTAGCATATTACTCCCTCTCTTGGTTCACCATCTACAATTTGTCTCTGGTAAAGGGCTTCCCCTAAGCCTTGGCTAAATACTGCATCTATGTATAACTTGAATGGTAGTTCAAAGTCAGGTAAGATGAGCACAGGTGCATTTGTGAGTTCTTTTTTGATCCTCTCATATGCATCCCTCCTTTCCTTGGTGATTTCAAAAACTACATCTTTTGAACATAACCTGTACAGACTACTAGTTATGTGGGCAAAATTTCTGATGTGGTTTCTATAGTAGCTAGAAAACCCAAGGAAAGATTGCATCTCTTTGATGTTCTTTGGTACTGGTTTTAGCAGTACTGCTGCTACTTTGTTAGGTCTATGGCCAGACAAAGGCCTGATATTTTGTGTCCTGGTAGCAGTAATTCTTGTTGGCCAAAATTGCCCTTTTTCAGTGAAATTTTTGTATTAATGGGTGTACACTTACTTAGTACTCTGTCTATGTACTGCACATGGTCTTCCCATGTCTCTGAGTATATAATGATGTCATCAATATATACTACCATCCAGCCTTCAAATATTTCTTCTTGAAATATAGTATCCACCATCCTTTGGAAGAAGGCTGGTGCATTTTGGATGCCAAACGGCATCCTGGTGTACTCATATATGCCCATATGGCATATGATTCTGAGTAGTTTCATGGAGTTTGGTTTAAATCAATTCTGATGGAAGCCTTTTATACAATCCATCTTGGTTATGTATTTGGGTTTTTCCAGTTTGTCCAGGGATAGAGGTATCCTTGGTATAGGGTACCTATCAGCTTTTGTTTAGTTATTTAGAGCTCTGAAATCCCCACAAAACCTAGATTTTCCATCATGCCAGATGATCAGGACAGGAGTGGTGATTTCCACTATCTCATTGTATCCTATCTTCCTGATGACATTCATTTCTAGGAGTTAATTGATGTGTTTTTCAATTTCCTTCCTAGTTTCCAGACTTGCTGGGTATGGAGGCCTTCTCAGCATGGGTGGATAGGGTCTTTCCACATCCAGATATAAGTTTATATCATGGCCTCTGATTTTGCCTAATGGTTCTTCACGAATGGAGAATGCTGGTCTATTTTTCCTCAGCATCTTCAGTAAACTATGTTTCTGTTTACTGGTGAGAGTAGTGCTGAATTGGCCCTCTCTGAACTCATTTAGTAATTCTTTTAGGGGGTCTTGGGTGAATATTTGGCATATGTCATGTAAAAATTCCTTTTCCTTGTTTGTACCAATAGTAATGTGCCTGTTTTTACTATTGTAAATATCAATTCCATACATCCTTTGGTAGTCTGTTCCCAGTAGAAACCCTTGGATGTGGGCATATTCAAGCACAACAAACTCTGGGTTGAGTCTGATATTACCTTTCCTATGGGGTATAATTATCTCTTTGATAATTGTCCCAATGGAAGTCATCTTTGCTGATGCACTTTTGAAGTTCTTTTTCTTGGTTGGAAAGAGTTGTTTTCCCAATTTTGGAAGTGATGATTCAGATAGTTTCTGGCCACTATTGAGCAGTGTACTCAACTATCATGGACAAATGGTTGTTGAGCATTGTCTATGCAAACGGTCATTGTTGTGGCTGTCCCATGTATTTATGCCATTCTTTTAGCTGGCGTAACTACTAACCTTTGCACATCTTGTGTGTGTTTACACAAGTTTTTATTTGCAGTGTGTTGTGGCATGCCTGCTTCTAACTGAATTTCCTGAATTTCTAGTGGTTTTTCCTCTTGGTAATCCACTAGAAATTCCTCTCTTGGGTCTTGGTCTTCATCAGATTGTTCTCTGATGGCATCACCCATAGAGTCTGTTTCAGAATCCTCTGTGGGGGATTCCTCCTCTTGGACTTTCTCAATGGCATAGACTTTCTTCTTTGCCTTTGGACAGTTATTCGCATAATGGTCTGTTGAACCACAATTGTGAAAAGAGTTCTTCTTTTTAGCCACTTCTGCCACTCTTTCTCTGGGTTTGTCTTTAATCTCCACCCTGAAAGGTTGTTTCTATCTGAAACCACTGCTTTTATATGGGGAGTATTCCCCTATATTTGTTCTTTTCCTTATTTCTTGTAAGGTATTTGCAATGTCATCCAGAGTGAAATTATGGTTGCATCTCCATTTCACTGCATGCTCTAGTTCTCCTGGAATTTGTGCCAGGAGCTTATGATTCCTCATCTGGATATTCATTTGAGGGTCAATGGCTTTAAGTCTTTTAGACTGTCTGAGACACCACTCATATGGATCTTTATCCACAGAGTACTTTTCATTTTCACATGACATGATCCTTTGCAATATACAAGTAAAATTGCTGTACTTTTAGATGATTTGACTCTTCCACCATGGCAAGTTACTTCTGAAATGGATTTATTTCATCTCTGTATACCAAATACTAGCATGTCCTTTGAATGCTGTGTTAAGTCTAGCAGTAATCCAGTAGTCTGGTATGCTTGGTACATCAATTAAGAGTCTATCAATATAATCAATGAGTTCCATATGATCATATTCTCCTGTTCCAGAGAATTTGGACCAGCTTGAGGCCTCTGGAAGCTGTTTTAAGGATTTCTTCTCAGAATAAGACATATTGTCTCCATCCCGGTATTGAGATGGACATATTGTCTTATTAGCCAATATGACATCTGGTTTGATGTCCTCTTGGTGATATGTATTATCCATAACATTGCCTTGCGGTTGGGGCTTCATGGTATGGTAGACATTGAATAGTTTGTTTATGTCTGGATCCAGACAGTCCCTGTCCCTTCTGCTGTGGTGTTGTTCTTCAAAGAATTGATTAAGTCTTTGGTTGGTCTCTTCAGAGGCTTTAATCAATCAAGCATGTCCCTCTTGAAGAGTTTTGACAATTCTGTCCTTGGAGGCTGTTGATGTTTTCATCCTCTCATGGCTTGCTTGGAATTCTGCAAACTGCTTTTGAGTTTGCTCAGCATATTGGGACATTTGTAACCACAGTGCATCACTGTTTAAGTTAATCTCAGGTGTATCAACATTATGTTAAATCTGAGTGGGGGTAATATTTCTATTAATGGGGCTACTGATTCTAGAAGTATGTACAGCTATTTCTGGTTCTTGTGTACTTCTTTAACAAAGTCCAACAGCTTCTGGATCATTGGTTCAGACTCTCTCTGCCTTTGGTTGAAAGAGGTCTTGTTCTTGCCCTTGTATCCTTGTCTTCCCCTGGAAACTACCTGGGATTGTGAAGAATTGTGACTCTTGTCCACTGATCTGCTGGTTTCTGAATGGTGTGAAGCCACTGGAGAGCTGGTTTGGCCTACTCCTTGTGAGCCTGAAGGAATCTGAGTATGCCCTGTCTGGTTCAGCTGTTCTTCTATAGCTTGGATAGTGGCTTGATTCTCCCTTATCCTGTTTGCCCTCACCTCTAGGAGTCTGAACTTTCTGGTGGGATTCCAGCATTTGGTGATTACCATAAGGTCTTTGAAGTCTATCTCTTTGAGACATATCTTCTGGCAACTTGCCCCAAGTTCTGCCCAGTGGGATGCTAGGTTGAACCTCTTGTTCTCCATTCTCCATTGAAAAAGGGCTTTGAGGAGTTGGTGGAGCTGAAGAAATTGATCCATATCCTTCCAGTACTCTGGTTTGAGGTTTCTGTTGAATTGGAATGTGAATGGCAGGGTGGGTATGATTTCCCTCAGTGTCTTGCCATCCACCCCTGTGTCCAAGGTTTCCTCTTCCAGGTCTTCTGGTTCCAGAAAATCCTTCTTTGTCCTCTGGCTAGTTACGTTGGAAGCCAAGGTTTCTGAGGTGTACAGGTGACATATTGGTTCTTGCAAGAAGTCAACAACTTAATGTTCTTAGGGTATTTACCTTTGAATGTGCCTTGTACAAATTCTTTTTCTATTGCTTTTGGCAATTTGCCTGTGGAGGTTAAAGCTGGGTTAATGATTGTAATCTTCCCTGTACAAGTGGTTAAGGTTGGTTTACCTTGTATTGATGCAGATTTTGTTGTTTTCTATTCCTCTTGGTGGCAATTGGTATCCACGTTTGAGCTGTTATGAGGCCTTCACTGTGCCTCTTTCCTTTTCCCTTGCTGCCCTCTGGTTCTGGGGGTGTCACTGGTGTGCTGTCCTGTGACTAGGTCTCAAGAGGGTTGTAGTTTTCTTCCACTGAATCAAACAGGAAAAGAGGGCTTAATGTCAGTTAAGACTTCTTAAAAGGCTTTTGTCACATCTAAGAATGGCCTCTGGGCAATATATTTCTATATTGTGCCCTTGTATTATGACAGTGTAATTGAAATTAACAATTAAACCTCAGAAATACAGCTTATGGATATCTGGTACACTGTTTGTATACCAGTATCTCACGGATTAACTTGTAATTAGGACTTATAATAAAAAAGGTGGTTATGTAAAGGGTAATTAAAATTTTCAATATACCCAACCACACCTCTAATACTGTTGGTTTTAAAGTAAGAGGTGCTCTTTTTAATCAAAAAATGGGCAGTATTAATGGCTTAAAGTGTTTGAATATATAAAACACACCAAAAATTAGGGTTTTTGTGGTGATTAAACCATGCAAAAAGGCAATCAAAAAATAAAAAACCCAGTGGTATATGACATATACCACTTGAAAAATAATTATAAGATATGTATTATAATTATTTTTTAATAAAATTATGCCTAAAAAAGAAGAAACAAAGTGTCAGATATGAAAGATAAGAGAAAAAAACTCACTTTTATATGTAAAATGGTTCAAAATCCAAAACAAAACATGGCCAGGCCCCCAAAATGGCACACTGAGTGTATGATGAAGCTTATTGATATCTATTTACAAGCTTTAACTGTGATTGTGACACGGTGAAACATAGTAATAGAAGGTTTTGATAAAGAGTATTAAGGGCTTTACCATTGAGTAATAGTGGTGGTGAGTGCTGTTGAAAGCCCTGGGTGAAGCTTTACCTGTTGGATTACAATAATAAAGAATACAATAATCAAAATTATAATTATAACTAATTACTTTCCAAGAATATAACTCTTTTTGACAGTTTTATTACATAGGAATTCAAGAGCAGGATGAGGGAACCTTTTCTGGTGGGGAAAAGGTCCCTTATTATCCTAGAATTGGGTGAAAAAGGCTTGTAGTCCGTTCCATGTAGAGGAAGTGAAAAAATTTTCACTTCAAAGTACTGTATTTTTGTTTTCACAAGGCCTGTATAGTCTTTATTGGGCTCATATGTGGTTTTTAAACCACATCTGGGCAGTTTTCACCAATACATGATGAAATCTTTCACCTGGGGACCACATAGCCCTCTTCTGACATGTATGACACGTAGGATGCTGTAAAGAACCTGTATGGGACCCCAGTATTGAATGAATCATGAGGTTTTGAATTTTAAACATGCTTCTTTGTCTATTTGACACCTCATAATCATACGTATGGGATAGGATGCTGTAAAGAACTGGGAATTTGAGCTTGAAACTGCCATATCTTTGTCAGTTTTTGAGATATCAAGCTCAGGGTTAGTTCATTGTATAGCCCTGGATGTGCTATACACAATGGTACCTCATTTGCTATGGGTATCATTAAATATGGCAAAGGTATGCCATGTACAAGTCTTTTTTGTACATATGTATGATTTGCTTAAAATCTGTATGGAGCTTTTTTGCCCCATAACCTTTGTTCTAGATGAGATATGGGGAAATGGAGGGCACCATCAGGTAGCCCTGATTGTTCTTCTTCCAAAAAGACCCCACTTTAGGTATCTCACACTAAAACTGTAGAAGCTAGATGAGAGGTGAATATTTTATTCACCCTTATTTGACCTTATTTTGGTCATAACTTCTGTAATTCTGGTGCTAGCTCTATTTGGCTAGTACCATTTGATAGCCCTGACTTAGAGCTTCATTTTGAATATCCATTTTATGGGGTTAATCTTCTTCCTCTGGATTTTAGATGAGAGGTGAAAAATAAGGTTTATGCTTAGCAGCAACTTTGGGCAGGAATAACTTTTTTATTCTTTGTCCTATGATGATGGGACTTGTATATTTGGAAAGGGGTGAGTTTCCTCTTGTGGCTTTTACTTCTTGAGCTGGTTTGGCTCAGCTCCATGTTTTGGTGGTATCTTGGCTCTACCATTGGTTTATGGTATTTGGATGTCATGCTTGTGCTCTGGTTTTGAGTCACAGGCTGACACTCATTGTCTCCCATATTAAAGTATATATCTGTATTGTTATGTGAATCTATGGAATACATGATTAAATAATAATTCCCCAATATAAAATAGGTAATAGAGAATTTTTCCGAAAAAACAAATTTGAAAGTAATTCTTAAATTTCCATTGATATGTGGAAATATTACAGTGGTCTCAAATATGACTAATGATTTCATTGAATTACTTGAACTGTTAAATTTTATGCCATAAATTGGTAATAATTGATCTTAAAAATTTGGTATGTAGTTCTTTAGAAAGGATTTTACAACACAAGATCAGAAGGCTCCTGGGTCAAGTAAATGTCTAGTGGGTTTGTTATCAATTACCACTTTCATTATACAGGAATTACCAGCTGTATAACCTTTCTGCCTGCTTGGTTAGGTTTTCATAAGCTTTGTATCTTGTATTTTTGATAAATCAAGGTGACTATTTCTCAATTGTGGCAAGTGGGAATAATATTCCATGATGTCAAATGTTTGATTTATATTTTCTATATCTATTGAAGATTCAAAAAATATTGTTTATTTATCATCTGAATTTTCTTCATTTACATCATCTCTTTCAAAATCAGGCTCTTTCTCAATGTTAATTTCATTTTCCCCCCTCTTTTTGACCATGAAATAGCTAAATGTGTGGTGCTCTGGCAAATATGGAACTCTCTTATTGTATCTGGTGATTTATATTTCATATTATTAAAATTTTGTTTGGTACTTTTGTCCACAGAATCTTTCCAAGGTGTATTGAACCTTGTTTTAAGATTCACCCTACTAGAAAAATCCTTGTTCTTCTGGTTGCTTCTTCTAATATATTTATAATATCTTCTGATGAATATTTTTCAGCAGTCCTTCTTTTGAAAGCATTTTCTAAGTCACCTCCACACTGTCTCAGAATCTTTCTGTGAATCATAAACTCTGACATGTCAGGATATAATGCTGTCAACCTGTCTTTCTTTTTACAAAACCATGGTAAAGATCTGTATTTTTCAGAACTAAAACTTGCATATTCAAAGGTTGTTTCCACCTTGAATCTCCAATAATTATTGGCCCACTTATTAATGATCTGGGTTTTCCAGAAATTCCAATTTTGGTTTTTAGGTGCTTGAATTATCTTAATATACCATCTATGAGCTGATTTGGTAAAAAAGGTGTTAAATATTGATGTTACCATTCTGCCTGATAGTTCAAAGTCTTCTTTTATCATTTCAATACCTCTGATTAATTTCATATGGTCATATTCTCCTGCACCACTGAAGTAAGGCCATTATTTATGCTTTGGTACTTCTTTTAAAAGTGCTTGGCCCATTTATGGTTTCAAGTTGTGGAAATAAGTAGAAAATTAATTTTTCATTTATGAATTTTTTACATACAATACTTGTGGGTTGGAATTTCTTGTACCCTTCTTTTGATTCAACAGTGTATACATTCTTGGTAAGTTGTGCAGTAATTGTTTAATATCATTCATTTTACTGGTGCTACACCTCTGGGAATTTCTGAATTCATGTTTAAAGCTTTGTACTAAATTGATTAACTCAATTTTATACATGTATTCTTTAATTGTCATTTCTTGCCCTAATTCTCTTTGTCTGGTATTATCAGAAATGACTTGATTCAATTTCATTGTTAATTTTGAAACTTTCTCTTGTGATGTTTCACAGCATTTTTTCAAGGGATTGGTATATGTCTTTACGTCAGAAAATGAACTTGAAATACCATGAAACAAAATTTATTATAGGATTTGCTAATATTTATGGCTTTTTTATTCTTGTTTAAATTATGTCATCAATATTGGATTTAGAATATTTATCTGTTAATGCTTTTTTAATGGAAGATTGTTCATTTATCTTATTTGAACATTAACCGTCATTTTTCCATGTTTTAATTGTTATTAAAACCTTTTCAAAAAACATAAGTGTCAAATTTATTTGGCTCAAAATTGGATTATTTGTCTTAAGATCTTTACAAATTGTTGTCTTAAGATTGTTACAAATTGTTGAATTTTTATCAGAAACATGATGTTATAGGTCATTTATAGCTATATAAAAGTTTGTAATTCCATCTAGAATGTCAGGAACCATTTCTGATATTTTAATCTGACTTCCTCCTTGTTTGTCATTGCATCATGGTTCTGGCCATCTGAAACACATTCTCCATGGCAGCTTTTTGAGTCTTTGGGATTCTGTAGCCTTGGTTGCGTGGTTTTGTGGCTGGTGCTTTCTATTTTCCCTTGTTCTGGGTTTGTGGCTATGTTTTCATGTTGTAATTGCTGCATCAGGCTACTGGGGCTGGCATTTGCACCTGTTTGCATGGTGGGGGGTTGTGTTTCACTCATTCTGCTTTAAAAAGCATCCTATTCTTCTTTTCCATCAATGGATGCCATCCATTAAGTAAATTTCAAGTGTTGGGATGGACCAGAAATTTCCTCATATTCAGGTAAGAATTAATGCAGTTTTGACACATATCTGCTAGGATTTGATACTCTTTGTTCTGCAGTGTATTGTTTTATGCCTCCTGGCTGGCTTGATAAATGTCCACTGAGGCTTCTTATGGTGGTGTCAGCTCTCTTTGAAGGTAATACAGTGTTATCAGCTTCAGAATGGCATAATTTGTCAGTTTGGGCTTCATTTACTGACGCTTGTTCTTCTGTAACTGTTTGGCTTTTGAAACAATCATGTCCATAGCTGTTTAGGAGCTGCTTTAGGGGTCATAGCTTGCTCCTGATCTGATTGAAGGCATAATTATGATTAAAAAATCTTGAAAATAGTATTTTTGCGTCAAAAACTTACTACTAGCCAAATTCTTTGCCTTTTGATTGTGTATTCCAAATTGATTAACTCAGAATAAATGGACACTGTTTGATTATTCTGCATTGTAATAACAGTGTTATTATGGCTAGAATTAACAGTACTTTCAGGAATAATACCAGTAGCTGTTAATTCTTTTTCAATATATTCTTGTCTTAAAACGTTTTCAGACACTACAACTAAATGAAAATAAATTAAAAAATTGAAAATAAGGTTTTTTTTAAAAGAGAAATGGAAAATAAAGCCTCACTTATAATATGAAAAGCTTTATCGTTGATGATTTTTTGAATTATAAGTATTTTTTATGGATTTTTAAGCTTTCCAATATAAGGAAAAAGATTAAAAGAAGGTAAAAAATATGTAACAGGTAAGATACCATGGCTGGGCCCCCAAATGTAAGGTGTGCATATGAGACTTTGATTAAAAATCAAGCACTTTTCCTGTCCTCAAGATTTTTATAAGGTAAAATTTAGTTAAAAATATTAAATTGTCAGATTTTCAAGAGAAAACATGCTAAATGTATTTTTTTTAGATTCTTTAGTATAAAAAAATAATATTATAAAGATTTACTGTCTTAAAAACAATAAACATTTATCCAAAAATACTCTGAAAGAGATACTTAAGGCTACAAAAGAAATTTCTTTAAGAGCAATTTCAATTAGAATTAATTGAGAAAAGAGCTTTATGAAATTAATATAAGAAAAAAGTCTTTAAGAAGGAATATGAAAGATAAAACACACAAAAAAGTGACCAGAATGAACTTGGTAACAAAGTGACAAAACTAACAGTGATAACAGATGGTTTAACTCACTTTTGGGGTAGTTCAAGGGTAAAAATAATTATAAGAGTTACAAGCAATGATTGTGATGATTTTTTAACACGGTTAAAAAGCTTCAAAATAATTTAAAAATGGTGGTTTGAATCTTTTATTTATTGGCTTAAAAGTGTTTGAACTAATTATAAGGGGAAAAGATTCTAACATGAAGACAAGAGTGGGGAAAAGACATTCTTTTATAGAACCCAATTTTCTTACTAAAAAAGTAAGATTTACTTTGATCAGTTTTGAGAAACACACTGAAAACAGAAAAGCCAATTATGGAATAAATTTACCCTGGTTTAGACCGAAAAAGGCTGGTTTTTGCCATTTTTTGCTATTTCCAGCCATTTTAGTCCCTTGAGTCAGTCATTACTATGGTAATACCTGGTTTAAAGCCTTCAAAGCATGTAATAATGTGTGTAAGAGACCTCAAAGAGAGTTCAAATTTTTTTACTGAGATTTTTCTAACTTAAGGGTAGTTTTAACCTCTTGACAACAGTTAAAACTGCCCTTGTTGGTATCAAAACCTCATCATCAATTGAGTCACAGACCCTGTGAATCAGTTCCTGTCCAAAATTGATGAAGTTTTTGTGTGAATTTTGACATCATGTGCCTTTCAGAAAGGAATTCAGGAGAGTCTGGAGCCCTTGGAGCCAAGATTTTTTCCCCCCTGCCAAAATTGATTTTTCAAATTCATTTTTTCTTTAATTCCTCATAATATACTATACTAGAGTCTTACATATGTAATTTAATTTAAAGCTTACAGAAAAGAACTTTGATTATTGATTCCACATATTTAAATCCAAACTCACTTATGTAATACACACACACATCTTGAAATTTCATTCAAAATACTTCAATTCCTCAGAAATTCTAAATTACACACCAAAATCAATGGTTAATACCACATGTGGTGTGATTTGAAATAGGGTTTTGATAATTTTCAGATTTTAATACAGAAAATACTTAAAGCTTAATTTGAACTTATTTAAATTTGAGTTACAGAATTTTCAGTCAGAGTAGACACCAACTAATTTTTTATGAGGAATCCAATGGTGGAATAATTTTCATAAGTCTATTGCTTGAAAAAAATTTATAATAATTTTTATTTAAATTTTTTCCAAAAATATTTTAATTTTAATATTTTTGTTGAAAATTAATTTTTAACTTTATATTAAAATGAAATTTTCAACTTTGTATATTATTTCTATATTTATATCTTAATTTTTGTTTGGATAATATCAATAAATTTCTTTATCTATAATTATAGCATAATTTTATTATTTGTGGTCTTTTGGGTATATAAAAAGACCTCTAAGGCTCACAAATAGAATCTCAATTATCAAATATTCTGGTTTAGTTATAGATCATTTCAACTTTGATCTGAAATATGAGATTTCTAAAAAAACCATAGTTACTATTTATTCCCATCAATAATAACATTTTTCATTACTTAATCAATTTAAGATCAATATTTACAGTCTATTATGTTGTCTTTTGATTTCATTACGATTTTTCTTACCTTCACCAGGGCAAATGTCACATCAAATGGTGGCAATTGACTTCACTTCACACCACTGTCAGTATAAAATCTTGCTTCAGTTGCATTAGTGTAAAATAATAGTCACTGGATTTAGTGGGTCACATCATGTCTGCATCAATACAACATCAATCATCAAATATGTCAAATGAGTATGTCACTCAAAGCAAGAACCCATATAAACACCATTTGCAATGCTCAGGTAATTACACCTCATGGTTCAAGGCAGCAGTTTGGCATGCTTGTATTTGTGCATGAGATGACTTCCACCCCTCCTCCTTATCATCTCACACATGAATTGGCTTCTGCACCACCTGCTAATCATCTCCGCCAGCTGCCAATGCTTATGCTTAAGCCAAGATATGCTTCCACTCCCTCTACCACACCTCCAGCATAACCCATTGTTGTGCTTCTGCCACCCCACATATTACAATGCATACGCTCTGGTAGGCCTCTCCATATGTGTCCTTTGGCCTACAGAACCGCATCTCTGCCATCACCCATCCTTATGCTTATGCACTGTACCCTTCTTACGCTGCTGCAGTGCCCTATGGATATGCCTCTGACCCTGCCACCCCATGTCCACCCTCACTTGTCATTGTGCTTCTGAACCCCCGCCACTTACCATGCTTATGCTCTGGCAGAATCCTATAGATACGCCCTCACCCCTGCCTAATGCTCTCTGCCACTTACCATGTTACCCATTACTGGGCTACACTTCTACCAGATAGACAACTGTCTCATAACACCAGCCAGAACTTGACCACAGGTAATTCAGGTTATCTAATGGAGAAGGGATGAAATCCCCTATTGCCAGTGGATCACTTGAAGAAGAATCTTCTAACCATCCACCCCACAGCCAAATATTCCCATAATATGTGTAAGAGAGCATGTGACACAGCATAAATATGCATAGCTGAGGAAAAGGAGTATAATAAGCAGAGGTATGACAAGATCTGCACAGATCCTGATTTCAGGGAAGGTTACCAGGCTCTAGTGTCTACCTCAATCCTCAATAATATCAAAGTACCCAGGAAATGAGAGAATAGTTTGTGGGATAATTCACTATAATCAGATTGATAGGAAAAATGCAGTACAAGTCAAGCCAACAAAGGATTTTTCTAGGAAAAACCCTTCATTCCTAGTGAGCTTGTTCAAACTGTACTGCCAAACTGGAGAAGATAAGTTTACCTCCAGTAATAAAATTCATAACCCAAAGGAAATAGTGTAAGTAGAAGACTCCCCTAGCCCAGTGAAGAAAATCAGAAGACTCAATGGGAGAGACCATAGAAAATATTTGGTCAGGTTCAAGAACCGGACAGCTGATAAAGATAAATGGTTAGCAGAAGATTCAATAACAGATGGTAAAAATTACCTTAGAAGATTTAGAGCCTCAAGGAGGGATAAAAATTCTCATCACTCATAAGCCATTTTTTTAGAGGGAGAGTATTTCAGCCTGTCACTGAAAACCAGAGCACAAGCATGACAGCCAAACACCATAACCCAACAGTAGAGCAAAATACCACCAAAATGGAGCTGAGAAAAAAAGATGAGTAATGGTATCAAAAGAAAGAGGAATTTCACCTCTTTTCAAAGAGATAACTCCTATAATCATAAGACAAAGAATAAAAAATTTATTCAAGCTCAAAATAAGAACTGAGCATAAAATTTATTTTTTATCTCACATCTAAAATACAGAGAAATAGGCAGAACCCAATCAAATGGGTGTTCAAATTTAATCGCTTAGTCAGGGCTATTCAATGGTACTAACCAAATGGGCCTAGCATTCAGAATATAGAAGTTATGGTCAGATAAAAGCCAAATAAGGTTAAATGAAATGTTTACCTTACATCTAACTTCTACGGTTTTACTGTGAGATACTGGAACTGGTGTCTTTTTTGAAAGAAAACAATCAGAGCCTTCTGATTTTCCCTCCATTTCTCTACATTTCATTTAGAAAATAGGTTATTGAGCAAAAAAACTCAATACAGGATTCATAATAAATTGATAAGTCAACAAGGGAATTTGAAATTGGTATAACTTTTCCATATCAAATTTTAGTCATACAGATCAATTAACTATTGTTTATAAATCATCAAAGGATAGAAAATGAGCCAATTTTGAGCTCTCTATCTCCAAAAATGACAAAGGTATGGCAGTTTTAAGGTAAAAATCCCACAACATTGGATAAAGTCCAATACTGTGAGATATTATCTGACAAATATGAATATGAGGTGTCAACACAACAAAAAAGAGAATTTATACTTCAATACCTCATAGTATGACTAATACAAGGTCCACTGACATGTTCTGCATAGAATTCCATGTGTCTGGCCTGTCAGGGCATGTCTGTGAGGACCCCATATGGAAGTCTTCACCCTGTATTGCATAAAAGTGACCAGATGTGGTTTCAAAACCAAATCTGAGCCTAATAAAGGCTTTACAGGTCTTCATAAATCACAAGTGTTCCCTTGGAGGTGAAAACCCCTTCACTCCTTCTATGTGAACAGGACCATAGGTCCTTTTTGCCCAGTTTCAGGATAAAACGGGACCTCTCTTTACCCCAAAGAGAAAGAGCCATCCTTTCCTTACATTCCCAAAGAGTACAGGTGTTTACCAACAATTATACCCTTAGAGATAATCAGGTATAATGATACTTAAAATAATTCTAGTTATTATTATAATAAATCAATTCATAATAACTGCATTGTGGGCTTTCAGCAGCACTCACCAGCACTATATCCTCATATTAAATCCCAAAAAATACTATAATTACTATATATTACTCATTACTATGTATCACAGTAATATTTAAAGCATGTAAGCACTATTTCATAGTTTCATCATATACTCCGCCAAACAACTTCTGTAACTCAAAATATCAAAAAATTATTCTTTTAACTGGAAATAATCATCTTAAAATATTTTTTTTGAATCAAACAATTAAGACTATCAATTTATTCAACCATTCTTCTGTAGCTTTTATTAACAGTACAGAGGTTATTTTTCATCAAAAAAAATACGTTGGTTAATTTTAAACACCAATATTTTTTAAATCAAGGACCAGTGTAAGATGTGTCTACGAAACTGTTGATAATATTACTATTAATCAACAGTACTATGACTGTTCTTATGAAATATAATAATAAGGAATTATTATAGCCACAATTAAATAATTAAAGAATTATTCCTCACATGTGTTATACACTACTAGTGATTATAACAGTGAGTAGTAATTGTCTAAAAGAATCAATTACAAGAAGAATTTAATAATAAAAACTTCTTTTATTACAATAATAAAATTCTTTTAATATATAATTATCTTTTGAAAGAATAATTATGAAGATAATTCTTGAATAAAACTAATTTTAGAGAAAAACTTCAAGAATCAAAGATAAATTACTCACTAATACTCCAAAGAACTTATTAAAGATAAAAGTAGAGAGATTTGATGTAGAATTGTGGATTCAATGGATCAAAATTGATTTATAACAAGATTTAAAAAATATATAGTTGATTTTCATGATTTCACGTCTTTCTGATCGATTCTGAAAGAATAAAACACTTAAGAAAAGTTTTAACTAATACTTACTTGTTGGTAATAAAGGTATAATATAATAGAGTGATGATTTTGGAAAAAAAAGCAAGAGGAGACCTCTTTTAAGTCTAAGACAGCTCCCAGAGACATGCCATGGAGCAAACTTAAAAACCAGTGAGTGAGAAAACAATAAACATTTTTTGATTATTGATTGCATCATCTGTTGTCATGTAAGATTATCATAATTACTTAATTGAGGCTTTTACACAACTACCAATCCATTTATGGTTAAGAATAAAAGGAGTAACAGCTGTAAATCTTCTTTTATTCCAAAATAATCATTTATTTCTCAAAGTTATCAATGTTATTGGAAATTTAATCACAGAATGTATTTTCTGTAAATTCTTAATGATTCTGTGTTTCACATGGAATCATCAAAAACAGACTGTAAGTAAAGCTTTTAATTTGAAATATAAAAGTATGATTATTTTTGGTCTTTTATATGAATCATACAGTCCTTAATTGGTCCTGAAATATTCAGAAGTATTAATTAAGAATTGTATTTTTAATGAATTTTTGAAGTTTTTACCTCATTTCTACATAGAATTACAAATAGCAGTATGTGCCTGGTTGCTATGAGGTGAATCAATGGATACTAGTCCAAAAAGTGTTTTAATTACTCTTTTGGTGTTTATTCATGGAAAGTCATTAAGAATTGACATGGTTACAGGAGTCTAAGTTGCTCTTTACCTCCTTGGCACGTCAAAATAGCAGGTTATTTGCTATTTTCTTATGATTTACTGTAGTTGTAACATGGTAACCAAGTTCCCAAAAGGTTTTAGTTTACCAATTAGGACAAGATCAGCCATGGATCCAAGCTTTGGAGCTAATCACATCTCAGAGGCCTCAGAAGTTGGGTACCCTGGCTCTCTTTGATGCCTTTTGTCCCCCTTGCCTATTTTTCACATTAAAATAAAATTTTAAGCTTCAAGTGAGATATCCACTATGGGTGTACCAAAAGTGAATTTAAGAATACCATTATATTAAGTGCCCAAAACATCCATGACACTATTCTGAGTTTATATGTAACATGGGATTTCTCACATTCCCATTATTTTGGTGGAAATAGAGAAAAACAAAAATTTTCACAGATCTTTTATGTGGTATTGATAATGTTTTATTGAATTGTTTTCCATATTACCACCTCAAAGAGTTAATTTGAGCTTATTCACTTTATGGAGCTACCCTGGGTGAATTTGCGTGTAGAATCTAAATCTGGCCTTAAATCCATGGATTTACTTACTCAATAAAATGTTACTCATCTTTTCTGAAATAAAAAATGATTAATTTTCAATATGTGTACGACTTATGAGTCATGCATGATGCAGAACTTATTTTTGAAATAATTGTGGCCTATTTGGGTATGGAAACCATACCCCAAGGCTCACATTCCCTCCCACCAAAAAGTAAAATTGTACTACAATTTTATCAATGGTATAAAGAATAAAGCCCCAAAGGGGGGTTAATGTCCACTGTTCAACCTCTTTACATTACTCAGATCAAGTAATTTAAAGCACATTCATAGAAATATTCAGTCTTGTGACCTTCTTTCATGTCTAAATCTTCTTAAGAGTTTATCTGAGTCAGGTATTTCTGATTCTGCCAGCCATTCATATTCATGTACTGGATTGCTATATCTGACAAGATATTCTCTTTGATTTTTACCCCTAAGTCTCCTTTCTTGAATGACTTTCTTTATCTTTTTGTCTTCATTCTGTTCCAATGGTGGTACAGTTAAAGGAGCTGTATTCCTCAAAGGAAACAATTCTTTGTCAGCTGGTTGATAAGGCTTTATCAAGCTGGCTGGAAAAGTGGGGTGTTTTTTTCTAATTCACCACTCAATTCCACCTGAACTGCATTGGTTCCATGTAAGTCTACAATAACAAAAGGTCCTACATAAGAATATTTAAGTTTCTTTGAGCCATTGATATTATTAAAATTCAAGGTTGAAACTAGAACTAAGTCCCCTACTTTGAAGTCTGGTACTTTGTGACTCTTCTCCCACTTCTGTTTTGCATAGTCAAAAGCATAATTCATACTTTTTTTTGCATTATGTTTCACTTTATCAAGCATTAACTTGAAGCTGGAAGCTGTAGGATGAACTTCAATCAAGTCTTTCCTCAGTGTATCTGCTGGGAGTCTTGGATTCCATCCTTTTTCTAACATAGCAGGAGTTTGACCTGTGGAAGAATGGAATGATGTCTTATATGCCAATTCCAATGCTGGTATAAGAGTGCACCAGTCATGGGTAAAGCCATCTGAGTCTTTGAATTCTAACCCATAAGCACAAAATCTCCTGATCATTTCTTCTAAAGTTTGAATCATTCTCTCTGCTAGCCCATCTGTTTGAGGGTGATATTCTGTATAGAATGATAACTTGGTCCCAAACAATCTATGAAGATTGGTCTAAAGTGCAGATGTGAACTTGGGATCTCTGTCACTTATGATATTCTTAAATAATCCTGTCTGAGAAATAACTCTGCTCCATAGAAGGAGAGCTGTATCCATAGCTGTGTCATCTTTATGACATGGTAAGAGTATGGGATTCTTGCTATATCTGTCTACAATGAATAAACAAGCATTATAAGCTTTGTGACTACTTGGAGGAAGTTCTGTGACCCAATCCATGTGAACAACTTCCCAAGGGGATTTTGGTTCTTGAATATGGATCATAAGTCCAAATTTCTTGCCTGTAGTCCTGTTTTCTTTTTGACATCTGTCACAGGTAGGGAAATATTCAATGGTTTCTTTTCTCCAAGATGGCCACCATGCACAGTTCTTTACTTTTTCAAGTGTTCTGTCCTCTGACAGGTGTCAAGAGTATATTCTATCATGGAATTCATGAAGAATGGTATGGATAGGCAATCTGCTACACAATGTCATTACACAGGAATGTTTGGTTCTGTGGTAAATGATCCCATCAAACAAGTAAAATCTTCCTTCAGAATAAGAACTTTTCCAAACTTCATCCAGTGAATTAACTAAGGATGTATCTTTGCAGTCTTTATCTAATAAAGAAGTCAATATATGGCAATTCTTGTCTTGCTTATAAGATTCTCTGACTTCTTCAAGAAGTTCAGTCCCAACATCAGTTATGTTAATTCCTTCAATTGGAATCTGTGGTTCTGCTTCCAAGGGTACATAATCTGGGCTATCAGGAGTGTTGGCTAATGCCCACCTGCTAAGTCCATCAGCATTCTTGTAAATGTTTCCTGCTTTATGAACTATAGTCATATTTCCTCTATATTCTTGAATGGCTATTTTCCATATCAACATATCTCTGTTGGGAGTTTTCATGTTAAGAAGTGATTTCACGGCATTAAAGTCAGTTATCACTTCAAAAAAACTGCCATCAATATAATAGTGTAATTTCTCAAGCTCTCATACCAAACATAAGCACTCCATTTGGCTTGCACCATATCTGGCTTCTGTTGGTTTGATTTGTCTTGAGATGTAACAAACTGGTCCTTCTGTAGGTTTGTCATCAATAACTTGGACTTGATGAAGGGCTGCCCCTAATCCATCTCCACATGCATCAATGTACAATTTAAAAGGTATATTCCAGTCAGGAATGAGGAGTAAAGTTTCTTCTGTAAGAGCTTTCCTTATCTTATCATAAGCTTCAATTCTCTCCTGTGTCATCTCAAATACTGTCTGTTGATCACAGATCCTGTAGAGTGAATTGGCTAGAATTTCAAAGTATTTCAAGTGTTGCCTATAATAACTAGCAAAACCTAGAAAAGACATTATTTCTTTCTTATTCTGGGGTATTGGCTTAATTAACACTGCTTCCACTTTATTTTTGTCAATACTCAAGCTTAAACTAGAAACAATATGTCCTAATGCTTTGAGCTCTTCAAAACCAAAATTGCATTTCTTGAGTGAAAATTTCATATTCACTTCTGAAACTTTGTGAATTACTCTTGAAAGTCTTTCAAGGTGCAAAGACCATGAATCAGAACATATGATGATATCATCAATATAAATGATAAGCTATCCTTCAGATAACTCTGTGGGGAAGATGGTATTCATCATTCTTTGATAATGAGATGGTGCATCTTTAATACCAAATGCCATTCTAAGAGACTCATAAATACCACAGTGAGTGATAATTCTAAGTAATTTCTTAGCTTTAGGTGTCAAAAGATTTTGGTGAAAGCCTTTCAATGCATCCATTGATGTTATATACTTGGCTCTAGACAATTGGGTCAAGGTTTCTTGAATTATAGGAATAGGATACCTATCTGGAACTGTGTAGGTATTCAATGCTCTATAATCTCTAACTGTTCCCAATTTATCATTATTCCAAGCAATAATAACAGTTGTTGTCACCTCAACTTCTTCATTATGGCCTACTTTCCTTAGTACACCAAGTTGGATTAACTCTTGGATATGTTTTTCCAAGGCTTCTATAGCTCTGGGACTGGCTGGATAAGCTGGTCTTCTAAGTACTGGAGGATATGGTCTGTCAATATTAAGAGTAATATCAACTTCATGTCCTTTTATAGCGCATAATGGTTCATTATCAGAGGCAAATGCATTATTGTATGTGTATAAAGCATCAATAAGTTGATTCCTCATCTTTGATGACAATGATGGATTGATTTGTGCTTCAACAAGTTTATGAGCCACAAATTCTTCCCTATAAGTATCTTTCTTAGAAGATACTATTGATATTTGTTTGCACATATTGGAAAAAGAAAATTTTTGTCTTTTGTTTTCTCCAATTGTGAAATATCTGTCTTTATGGTTATTGATGTCAATACCATAAATTTTCAAGTAATCATTCCCAAGGATGATATGTTGAGATGTGCAATTGTCCATTACTACTATCTATGTCTTCATTCTTATTCTTCCTGCAGGGTGTGGGAACACAATATTAGTGTCCAATATGCCCAAAGGGTACATATTGTTACTGGCACTACTAAATTGCACAACTTCTATTGGTAACAGATGATTTTTCCATTCAGGAAGTATAGCTTGGAGATAATCTTTGCCTACACAAGTGCAAAATGCCCCTGTATCCAAATTTACTTTGGCTTCAATATCATTTATCAGAATTGATGTGATACAAGATGCTCCAGAAGTATAACCTTTTCCTCTAGCAGGTTTGGTCTTACAAAATCTGGCATCTTGGATATTGATCAGGTTATGACAGTCCTCACTGTACTGTGGCAAATGAGTATGGACTTCTGTGACCTCAAAGAAAGCTTTTATGTTTTCAATGTTATAGTCCTCTACTGGTGTATCCTCAGAGACTGCAGAATCTAGGTCAGATTCTTCTTTCTCTTTTTTACACTGAACTTCATTGATTTTTGTCTTTTTGGTGCAAGTGTTGGCTAATTGTGAAGTGCTTCCACATTTATGACACTTCAAGACAGGTTTTTCAGGTCTCCTGTCCTCTCTGGGAATCTTTGAGATTATCTTGGATTCCATAGGGATTTTAGTCCAAGTTTTACCAATTCTTGTTCTGGTAATTATATCTTCCATTGCATTAATGTAGTCCTCTGTTGAACAGGGCTCTACACATCTGCTCTTGATAGAATGTTCCAGTTCTCCTCCACACTTTCTTAATATTTTCATATTGATCATAGCCTCAGACATACCTGGGTGTAAAGCAGATAGTCTGTCTTTTTTCTTGAAGAACCAAGTAAGTGGTCTATCTTTTTCTGAGTTAAAAATGGAATGTTCAAAAGCATTTTCCATTTTAAACCTCCAAGAATTATTGGCCCATTTGTAATCACTTCAGATTTCCAACAAGACCAATCATGCTTTCCATGATATATTCTCATCTTGTAGTACCACTTCTTTGCATTTTTTGTAAACAGACAGTGTAATTTTCCCACTATAATTTCATCAGGTATATTAAAGTCTTCCTGCAACATATCAATAGTTCTGATGAGGTCAATATGGTTGTATTCACCTTCACCAGAGAATGTTGGCCATTCTTCTAAGTTGGGAATATCTTTTGCAGAGATAACATTTTCTCCTAAGAGTGGGTTAAAACTTCCTTTAACAGAGAGTTTTTCTTCAGTCAAAGGTGTAGAATGTCTTGGCATATGTGGTTCATAATTATTATGTATTTGTTCTACATTTGCAATGATTTCATTCTTCAGTTTCTGTCTTTCACTGTCACATTTTGCCAAATGTGTGGCAAACTGATTGGTATTTTTAGTAATTTCCAAGACATGGTCTTTTGGAATTCTAATTTGATCATTAATGTTTAAAATGGAAATATCTTCCATTTATTCATTCCAAATTTTACATTTACTTTCAATTCTGTTACATGTATTGGTAATTGAATAAAGTTTGACATTTTTCAACTGATACCATTTAGTATACTTTCTGTCATTTCTTTTTAATTCACTTATATCTGATGTAATTTTATTAATATTTGCATTAAATTTACCAATTTCTACATCAATACTACTTTTTACAAAATGTATTTCTTGTATTATTTGCATGGAAAAGTTCTGTTCATCCTTTCCTGCTCCTTGGCTGTGAATTCTATCAGAGTCCTGGCCATATTGAATACACTTTCCACAGCTGAAGGATCTAATTTGGGAATCCTGTACCCTTGTGGGTAAGGTCTGTGCCAATTGGCTTTGCCTTTGCTCTTGCCTTGATGGTTCTTGGGACCTCTCTGTTTCTTCTGAGGTCCTTTGGGCTTGTCTTTGGACACTTCTGGAGCTGGTAGACGCCACTGGGCCTTCTGTCTCCAAAGCTGGAGTCATTTCCAGTTCCTTCTTCTGGTCTATGGATAAAAGACTTTGGTTCTTCAACCAATTATTTATCTTTTTGACCTTTTCTTTGAAAGACAATGTGCTCCAGCCTCCTAAGAGTTCTATGGTCTTCTCCTGACCCAGAAAGCTCTTGATGTGTAAGTAGGAGTTCATGGCCCCCTGCCAAAGGCTTGGGCATATTTCCTCCTCTTCTTTGGCTGCTCTGAGCCAATTTTTGTATTGGCATTGATAAATTTCTATTTCTGCCACTTTAAAGTGGTTCAGCCCTTAAAATATTATCATGAATCAGTTCAGATTCGGAGTTTACATCAAAGTTTGTAGGTACAGACCTTGGGGAATGGGGGCAACTCTAGCATCCTCCAAATGTGTCTTTCTTGAGGAAGACTTGACACTTCTGGATTTGGTCTTACCTCTTCCTTGTCCACATCCATCTGGTTGGACTGAATAATTGCTTCCATTTCTGGTATGTACCATTTTCATGTCAATTTCAAGATAAAAAGTGAAAATATAAAGATAAAACACAACTTTTGGTGGTAATTTAGTCTTTTCAGAGTTCAATAAGGTGCCTCTTTTAGCAATTTGCACCTCAATACTGTCCTCAGATTCTGCTTCTGAAGATTCTGGACTGGTAATATATCTCTTACTGAGTCTGTAACCAGCTGCACAGTATTTGATTAAAGACACTAGAAAAAATTATACAAGAAAAAAAATTATTTTTTATACTTTTTAGAATATTTTTAATATTTTTTATATATTTTTATTTTTTAATATAAAAAAAAAATTATTCTTTTCAAAGAAAAAAAATTAAAATTTAAGATTTTGAATCAAAATTAATTCAGAGTAACTCAAAGACTAATTTTATAAGTTTTTGGATGTGAGAAAGCCATGTGTAAAAACAATATAAAATTTAACCAAATTCCTCAATGAAAAATATTTTAAGACAATTTCAAAAATAAAAATTACTTTAACTTCAAATTGAAAGAAAAAGAATATTATTAAATTAATATATTTTATAACTTAAGAATATATTAATTAAGGGTACAAGGTTCAAACAAAACAGGGCCAGGCCCCCAAATGTAAGATGTGTCTATGAAACTGTTGATAATATTACTATTAATCAATAGTACTATGACTGTTCTCATGAAATATAATAATAAAGAATTATTATAACCACAATTAAATAATTAAAGAATCATTTCTTTCATGTGTTATACACTACTAGTGATTATAACAGTGAGTAGTAATTGTCTACAAGAATCAATTACAAGAATAATTTAAAAATAAAAACTTCTTTTATTAAAATGATAAGATTATTTTAATATATAATTATCTTTTGCAAGAATAATTATGAAGATGACTCTTGAAGAAAACTGATTTCAGAAAAAGAGTTTAAGAATTAAAGATAAATCACTCACTAATACTCCAAAGAACTTATTAAAGATAAAAGTAGAGATATTTTATGTAGAATTGTGGATCCAATGGATCAAAATTGATTTATAAAAAGATTACAACAATATATGGTTGATTTCTATGATTTCAATTCTTACTTATTTATTTTGAAAGAGTAAAGCACTTAAGAAAAGTTTTAACTAATACTTATTTGCTGGTAATGAAGGTAAAATATAATAATGTGATGATTTTGGAAAAAACAGCAAGAGGAGGCCTCTTTTAATTCTAAGACAGCTCACAGAGGAATGCCATGGAGCATACTGAAAAACCAGTTAGTGGGAAACCAATAAACCTTTTTTGTATTATTGATTGCATCATCTGGTGTCATGTAAGATTATCATAATTACTTAATTGAGGCTTTTACGTAACTACCAATCCATTTATGGTTAAGAATAAAAGGAGTAACAGCTGTAAATATTCTTTTATTCCAAAATAATCATTTATTTCTCAAAGATATCAATTTTATTGGAAATTTCATCACAGAATGTATTTTCTGTAAATTTTTAATGATTCTGCGTTTCATGTGGAATCATCAATAATGAATTGTAAGTAAACCTTTTAATTTTACATATAAAAGTATAATTGTTTTTGTTTTTGTATATGAATTTTACAGTTCTTAATTTGTCCTTAAAGCTTCAGAAAGATTCATTAAGAATCATATTTTTAATGAATTTTTGAAGTTTTTACCTCATTTCTACATAGAATTACAAATAGCAGTATATGGCTGGTTACTATGGGGTGAATCAATGGATACTAGTCCAAAAAGGTTTCTAATTACTCTTTTGGTGTTTATCCATGGAAATTCATTAAGAATTGACATGGTTACAGGAGTCTAAGTTGCTCTTTACCTCCTTGCCATGTCAAAATAGCAGGTTGTTTGCTATTTTCTTATGATTTACTGTAGTTGTAACATGGTAACCAAGTTCCCATAAGGTTTTAGTTTACCAATTAGGCCAAGATAAGCCATGGATCCAATCTTTGGAGCTATCCACATCTCAGAGGCCTCAGAATTTGGGTACCCTGGCTTTCTTTGATGCCTTTTGCCCCCGTTGCCTATTTTTCACATTAAAATGGAATTTTAAGCTTCAAGTGAGATATCCACTATGGGTGTACCAAAATTTCATGAAAGAACACCATAATATTAAGTTCCCAAAACATGAATAACACTATTCTGAGTGTATATGTAACATGGGATTTCTCACATTCCCATTATTTTGGTGTGAAATAGAGAAAAACAAAAATTTTCACGAATCTTTTATGTGGTATTGATGATGTAGTATTGAAGTATTTTCCATATTACCACCTCAAAGAGTTAATTTGAACTTATTCACTTTATGGATCTACCCTAGGTGAGTTTTTGTGCAGAATCCAAATCTGGCCTTAAATCCATGGACTTACTTACTCAATAAAAAGTTATTCATATTCTCTGAAATAAAAAATGATGAATTTTTGAATATGTGCATGTCTTATGGGTTATTCATAATTCAGAATTTATTTTTAAGATAATTGTGACCTATTTAGGTATGTAAAACATACCTCAAGGATCACAACCAGTGTTTATTTATTTTAATATTATTCCATGGGAAAAAAAACCATAAAAAACAGTAGTATATGATTGTATACCATTGAAAAAAATAATAATATATAATATATATGATATTTATTATCATTTTTTTAGTACACTAATTTCCACTTAAAAAAAAGGAAAAACTAAATAAATAACTGAGTTTTACACCTTTTTAGTCAAGAAAGGTTTGGAAAACACAACAAGGCCTCCAAAATGTGAGTTTTATTCTATTATGAATCTATAAAATACTATCTAAAAGCTTCAAACTCTACTTTGAAATGTAAAAAAGTATTAAAAAGATTGATTCAAGTTGTTGGGTATTTACTATAGAGCTGTATTGGTGTTGAGATTCTCTGAAAGTCTAGGATGAAGTGATTATCAATTTTCAAACTATAATAATGACCAAAATAATTAATACTTTAGTTATACCTAATTATTTCCAAGAGGACAATTTTCTCTAAAAAAAATTGTATTATATAGGAATTTAACATCAGGATGGGGATTCCTCTTTTGAGAAGAAGGACCATTTTCATCCTGAAAATGGGTGGAAGGACCTCTTCTTCTTACCATGTATAATAATTGAAGATTATTTCACTCCAGAGGGTGGACTTGTTGTCTTCAAAGTCCTTTATTACCAATATTGGGCTCAGATTTAGTTTCAAAACCACATCTGGTCCCTTTTGCCCAATACAGAGTGAAAACGCTGCTTTGGAGTCCTGACAAGCCAGAGGCTTATAAATCTGTATAGTGAATGTCAGTGGACCCCATGTTAGTCATACTATGGATTTTTTGAAGGTAAAACACTGTTTTTGGGGGTACTGAAATCTCATATTCAATGGTATGGGAGACTAACCCACAGTAGTGGGATTTTGACCTTAAAGCTGCTATATCTTTGTCTTTTTTGAAGATATAGGGCTCAAAAGTGGCTCATTTGGTATCTCTTGATGTTCTTTAAAAAATCATTACTCATTTAGTATTAATGGTATTATTGTTGAAAATCTATACTAGTTTTATATTCTATTGTAAGAATATGGATTTTGTACAAATATCAAACTAATTTCCTTTATAAATTTTCTTCTAGATTTGATCGAGGGTTATGAATAATACCATTAAAAATATCTGTTTTTGAGAATTCCAAAATGTCACCCCTTTAGATATCTCACAATAAAACTGTATAAGTTATGCCAGAGGTGAATATTTCAGTCACCATTATTTTGCCTACGGTTGGCTCTTTCTTATGTAATTTTGATCCTATCCCATTTTGGGTAGGACCATTGAATAGCTCTCATTGAGAGTTTCAATTTAAACACCTATTTGATGAGGTTATTCCTATTTCCCTATATTTCAGATGAGAGGGTTAAAAATTAAGGTTTATGCTCAGTGTTGGCTTGGAGCTGGAATAACTTTTTAATTCCTTATCCTATGTTTGTGAGAGGTGTATATTTGGAATGAGGTTACTTGCATATTTCTTTTTAATTTCATTGTTAGCTATTTGGTCTCAGGTTACTTTTAGTGGGAATTTTTCTCTGCCATTGGTTTATGGTGTTTTGGTGTTGTGCTTGTGCCCTGGCTTTCAATCACAAGCTTATAGTGTTGGTAAATACATGTGAGATTTTAGTAAAAACAAATAAGCCCTTATATATGTTTTTAACAAATTATTTTCAAAAACACATAGTTTTATCTTAAAAAAATCAATTTAAATAATTTATTTATTTATTGAAAAAATTTCCTGGAAAAAAACAGTTTTATTCAAAAATTCCTTCATGAATTAATTTCTTTTTTCTGTTATATGATGAATTGTAAAAGATATTAAATATTTTAAAAATTTCTTTTTTTTTTCTTAAATTGAAAGCAAAATTTAAAATTGACCAAATTATTTCAATATATTTATACTCATCTGGGTAATTGTAATGATTTGTTTTTTTGTGTTTTGGAAAGAGGTGAGATTTTTAAAAATTGACTCCAAAATAAAATTTTAATTTTTTGGATGATGTCTGTTTTTTTGATGTAAATATTTTGAACCCAAAAAGAAGGGGTTCTTCAAGTTAAGTTCAAGAATTTTTATAATTAAAATTATTTAATTTTTAACATGAGAGTTATGGTATTATTTCAGCTGAAGCTATTGTATTGCTTCAATTACAGCTAAGGTATTGTTGTCATGACAAATATTAAATTGTTTCAAGAAAACTATATAACTGTTCAAATTGCAAATGTGGAAATGTTTTAATGGCTGATATGGAAATTTTTGATAATATAATTTATGGAATTATTAACATAAAATTGATAACAGTTCTTATGAAAATTATGTTATTTCTCAATTTCAAAATATGGATTTTTTTTCAATAAAGATTAGAATTTTTTTTAATTTCAATTATGAAATATATTCATTTATTTATTTTAATTTTTTTAAGCTTTTAAAAAGTTGAATTAAAATTTATTCATAATAAAAAGATATATATATATATATATATTTTAAAAAAAAGATTCAAATCAAAGTCATAAAAAAATCATGTTGAGAAACAAATTTAAGCTTTTATTAAAAACACATAAACCCCTTACATGTTTTTACCAATTTACAACCAAAACAAATAATTTTATGGTAAAAACACAAAAAAGTGACTTATTTTTTTTAAATAAATAAAAAATTCCTTAAAATTAGTTTCTGAAGAGTTTTTTCCATCATGGAATTTCAAGATCCCCAAATTTTTTCAAAATTTGTTTTTTTTTTGCCAAATTTATCCAATTTGGCCAATTTAACAAAGATGGACTATCTTTTTAAAAAAAATTGCTTAAAATGTTCCCACTTATAAGTTTTGGAAATTATTTTTTTTGAAATAAAGAGGACAAATTTAAAAATCAAAATCCAGAAACCTAAAATTTTTGGAGTTTTTTTTGAGTGGGACAATTGTAGGCCCAAGAAGTGCTTTTTTTATGTTTTTTGTTCATGTTTGTAAGAAAAGTGAAAATGCCATTTATGACGGTTATGGAATTAGCAATGTAATTTATGACATTAGTGGAATTGACAATGCCATTTATGACGGTTATGGAATTAGCAATGTAATTTATGACATTAGTGGAATTGACAATGCCATTTATGGCATTAGCAGTTCCAAAAATGGCATCAACAATGACATTTATGCCATTTATGGCATTAACAATGACATTTATGCCATTTATGGCATTAACAATGACATTTATGCCATCTATGGCATTAAAAATGACATTTATGCCATTTATGGCATTAACAATGACATTTATGCCATTTATGGCATTAACAATGACATTTATGCCATAAATGGGTTTTTGTCCAATATATGTGTTTTTTTAGCTACATGTTAAGTAAAAACACATAAGTTTTAATTAAAAAACACATAAGGGCTTACACATTTTTATCAAATTGCTTACAAGGGTTTACCAACACCCAAAAAAAAAATTAAAATTTGAAATGAATATGAAGTTGATTATTATCTTTTTTTCTCATAAATGTATATGTAGATAGCTTTTTTTAATATATTTACAAATGAATAATGATAAATAAATAAAAATGAAAAATTCAAGAGAAGTTTCTTTGATTAGGTTAATTTGTTTATGAAGATATTTGCAGGAAATTTTTACAGTAGATTTAGTCAGACCCTAACAATTGTCTTTTAATTCTTATTCAAAAACCACTTCTTAGTTGGGAAACACATTTTGATTATGTGGTCTCTTCATAGAAGTATAATCCTGAAACTTCTTAGATCAATCTACATATCCATTATTGGGTTGAGTTTTCTTCAGAAAAAAAACCAGTTCAAAAACTTGTACTGTGCCACAACTTGTGCTTTTATTTTTGCTGGCAAAGTGTAAAAAAACTACACTTCATGCACTGGATCTGACAAAATTACGTTGAACTTATATTGTACATCGGTTTGATTAACGCTTCATTTTTAAATGAATTTATGATGTATTATTACACAGGTTTTGTCGAAATGAATGTCAATATTGTGAAACTTGTTGCTGATACTAGCGCTTACATGTTAATGAATTGATTGCTTACAAAGGGATCAAGTCAAAAAAGCATTTCTACCAACATACCATGCGAAACCAATAAGAATGACGAAATGAAACCAATATTTCACACTACCAAGGCTTTGACAATGCGTCAAGAATGAGTGCTTGGGAAAAAATGCAAGTTTTTTTTATGAATTTACTAGGACAGCTGAATATGTTGGCGTTCATGACGATAATCCCAAAATTGAAATAAGACAATTAAATCCAACTAGATATAGAAGAAAAGTAGAAACAAAAGATAAGGAAATTGAATGAGCAATGGGAGAGCTTGTGTATAGCTTACCAAGATTGTGCCAGCGCTTCCTACCAACCAGCTCCTGTGAGTTGTAATACAAAAGATATTAGAATATAAGACATGTATTTGATGATCATGTTGGTGAAGAATAGCTTGCTAACATGTTAATCCAAATATGAGTAAATTCGCGACTTGGGATCAAAATGGAAGCGACATAGGTCACGTTTCCTGTGATTCCAACCTGAAGGAAGGAATTCATGAGGAGGTCAAAATTAATTAGACGAGTTTGTTTGAGTAAATAATGATTTGATTAGAAAAACAAAAATATTTTACCAAAAAGAATAAAAGGCTAAGACCTTTACATTTTGTGATTTTATTTTTAAGAATTTGAGGAATTCGGCTACCGAGATAAGAAGCTGCACTAATCCAACCAGCGATTTGAGCGCCCAAATCCCAATTTTCTACTGGTTTTGTTGAAGGTTGTGAATTATTTGAATGAGATTGAGAGATAAGCCAACCGGTGAAGCCAATGAAGCAGATGAGAGTATAAGCAGTAAAATAGCTAGTCAAACCCTGAAAGCAATGAGTTGAGATGATATTTAAGTAATATGATAGTGAGAATGGATGAGAAAGTTTTGATGGAGCAGAAGAATTTGAATTGGAGTCTGATAATAAAGGATGAGTTTGTGAAGTGAGATGATTGAGATCAGGTTGATTTGAAAAGTGGTCTGTAGGATTCGAATTAATTTTTAGAGGTTTTTGAATTTTATAACGATAATAAAAGATTTGAAAAGCCAATAGGATGTCGCAAAGTGTGTAATAGATTGCTAAGATGATCATTGTAGGGAGTAAGTTTTGTTTCCAAGATCCGAATAGGTTAGTGAGATCTCCTAAAGCCCAAATGAGTATGAAAGAAATTGATACGCCTTCACCGCTTTGATTGATATAATTTTCGTAAAACTAAAGATGATGAATTAAATTGTTAAGATTTAAAATTCTAATGAAAAAATTTAAAAAAGGATATTAAAATTTGACCTGAGGGGTGTAAACCAATAACCTTGAATGAAGAAATTGAGTTAGGTTGTCAGATTATTTTTTGAAGAATAATTTAAAGGATTCAAGAAATTTTCAATACCAAGAAGCAAAGCTGAGCCAACCCATTAATGAAGCTAAAGACTCGATTTGTGACATGACGATTTGATGAATTGATCTTGAATGGAATTTGATTTATTTTGAGATTTAAATGAGATTAATTGATGAATGAATGCGATTATTTGATGAGAATTTTAATGAGAATTTTAATTTATTGAATCAGTTTTAGTTTTAGTTTGATTTAACTTGACCAGTTTAGATAAAATATCGATGACCGATCGATCCATCGATCCATCCATGTTGGGCAACTATGAGACTGGATTGATCAAGATAAAATGATAATTCTTTGATTTTATTTGTTATGATGATTGAAAAAAGTGGAATTGTCAACAAATTTTTGATTTTTGATGAAAAATTGAGCATTTTTGATGAAAAATTGAACATTTTTGATGAAGGATTGAGCATTTTTGATGAATTTGATGAATTTGATGAATTAATCAACTGAAACTTGCAAAGAAAACTAATGAATGATCAAGTCAAAAGGAAAAGATTGAATCAATTTTAAATTGGAAAACTTGTCAAATAAATTAAAATATTAATAATTTAGTGAGTGAATGAAGATCAAGATATCAAATTGGCTTAAGACCAAATCAAATCATCAATTTAAATGGTATTTGAGGATAAAATTCATTCATCACAACTTGACTTGAAAAGATGGTCATAGAGTGGGAGTTGAAGCCAAAACAACAGAAAATGAACTTGACTGATTGGGAATTGAACTCCAGACCTCCATTGGTCATACTCAAGGAAGTATTTTCATGGTTGAGGAAACACTCACCCCTGGCAAACAGGTGACGTACACAGTTGTACGTCACCTCGACGTAGGCCCTGGCGTTCAGGTGGTTTCATGATCAGTACAATGGTTTTTCAATGTAATTATAATTTTAATTATTAATTATTCCTTTCATCTATAAAACTATGAAAAACTATTTTTTAGCTGTAAAAGCTCACTGTGCACGGGTAGTAAGTCAGTACAAAACAATCATTTCTTTGTGAACAGCTCAAACATGATACTGTATTATTGTACATAGGAAGCTTTAGCTAAAAAAATCAATTGTAAAATTTTTGTGTAATACAGCTATCCATTGCTTTTGTCATCATAGAATTATTGAGAGAGATCCCTTTGTGAATGGGTGCTCCATTTCAACCGCCTACTCAAGGTTCTCAATGCTAAAACTTTTGATGCCATATATTCTTGCATCGTTTTTTCTGCAAGATTTGACTTTTTCTTACCTATACTTTTCACTATACTTTACTTTCTTGTTTCCTCTATTTTATTTTATGCCTTCAATTAGTAAAATTTTCTTTCTTTGCTTATTTTTATTGCTGGCTTTTTCTTTTTCAAATATTACACTTTCTCCTCTCTCCTCCCTATATCACCTTTTCTACTACATTTACTATTTCTTCAAATTTATCTATTACCTCTTCTCGGTTCACCCTACTCAAACAGACCTTATCAGTTTCCAGCCTTCTCCACGCACGATCCGTATTTTAATTAATATTACCTATGAGCTTCAATAATAATCAAAATTATTATGCACAAGGGCCTTCCTCATTAAGTGATAGTAACATCAGCCGCACTATTGAACAACAAACCCAAAAACTGCTAGAACTTGAAAAAAAGCTCAACAGTCGCGAAAAGACTTTAGAATCTCTGCTATCCAAATTCAACATTCAAGAAGAAGGTACCTCTAGAGCGACTTCATCAGCAAAAGGAAAATCCAAACATATAAACTCAACTTTGAACTCAGAACAACCTGGACAACAAAGAAATTCACCTTTGAAGTCTTTAGCTAGGACCTCGGAAATTCCAAGCATGATACCACGCAAAGCTGGAACAACCATTCCCAAAACGATTTCAACCCCATCCCCATTGCGAAAAAGAAACCCCCATCAGCTCATGAATATCAATATCCCAGAAGGATTTCATCCTACAAAGGTAAGGATTTCGTTAGCTTTAATTATCAAATATCTCCTTAATTTTGTTTTCAGAAAGCATTTTACAAACACATCAAAATGTTATGGGGCCTTATATATTGTCAACCTGTGCCCATATCACCCGATTATTCAATGTTGAAAGAATTTAATACCCGTTTTTCTTTTTTAAGCGAAATATCAGATCATTCTCAAAACACAACCCTCCCACCATTGGTTCCATTGGAAGAAATTCTTACATTAAGAGGCATGAAGCCAGGCCGCAAGAAATTTGGTAATTTTATTGTACATATGAGTGATTTTGCGATCAAGTACATTATTTCGCTTTTAGCCAAGCTTGGAATCCGTCGATGGGCTCCTGATCTTAACGACCCAAGTGATTCATTATACAACGAAGCTTGCAGAATTAGTGCTATCCAATCATTTCGTCAGATCTCAATTGGAGGAGCATATGAGTTCATGAATGTCAACTTCAGTTATCTAGAGAACATTGAACTACTCACCAAGGTATATAATCACTATGTCCATTTCTACATGGCTCAGCGATACAAGAAAGAAGCCAAAGAGAGTGGCAAACATGCTAAAGATGAAGAACGAAAAGCGATTCTAAGGGCCAGACTAAAGGTTCATATTATTTATTTCAGTAGACTATAGTTACATTTGGCTCACTGTTTCAATGTTTTTGGCTTAGGTGAAAAATCTTCGTTACAAATTTGGTGTTGCTCAAGGCTTTCCACAGCAATACCTAAACATCTTAGCCAATAATGATGCACACAGTGAAGACAAATTAGATCCAACAACCAATAAGTATATCATTAAACCAATGGAATGTAGGTCAAAGAAAGCAAACCAATTTATGCGGAGACTTGATGAAGAAATTGAAAAGGCTGATAGAGCTCAAAAAAAACGGACTCAAAGACGTGAACGCCTTCTCCCAAAAGATGGGTGTGCTTCCATAAGCACATATGCACCTGAAGGCCTTCCGATTGATTTTTACGATCCGAATTGGTTTAATAACCGCACGGCAGGCCAAAAGAGGATCATTGCTGATTCAAATAGTATTGCATTTTTGCCAGATGCCACGAAATCACTCCTAGGAAAGCAACACCAAGATGAGAGGCTCAGCAACAAACGATTCACTCAAAAATACTGGGAGCAAGTAATTAAGGACTATGATATTTCACATGAAATAGTAAATGATGACGAGTTGGATGATTCACTTACTGAAGAAAGTGATCAACTTGCATATTTGGAAGAAAACGTTGAAGAAAAAAATCCAATCGATGAGGCCAAAGAAGAGAGTGGTGAATTGGAATATATTATAGATCAAGATGTTGAAATGGAAGATGCTGAAAACAACAATATAGGTCAACATCATAATGGAAGTTTTTTCAACCTTCCGAATGAATGGGCCTCATGAGAATATCCGATAAGCTATCAAAAAGAAGAAAAGGTGTTAGGGCAAACATTTGGGTAATCGTATTGAGAATTCAATTGGTCAAAACTGTACATAGATCATAAAACATGCTTTAAAACTTAATTAAGTGGTGTTTCTATTCTTTCTTGTGGCTTGAATGTTTTTATCTTCTTGAAGAGTGGGTCTGGAAATTATTGATTGCGGAGTAATAGTTTTGTTATGGGTGTTGAGAAAATCATTTTTTTGTAAATAAAAGATGTGTATATTGGAATTATGAGCTATGAAAGACTGAGAAACTGTTGTGTGTGCTTATGTGAATAAGCTAAGTTGTTTAGCTTCCGATTGTTGTATCCCTAAATAGGATTTTGTTGATTAATTGGAAAGAATTCGAAAAATAAGTCATATTTTGTTCTCTGGCTGCAATTTTATTGTTTCAAATTGAGAAAACAAACGAAAATTAATTTTTTTCTCTAAATTTATGTTTTTTTCCAAATAGTAAAGCAAAACAAAAAACTGAGATTTAATTTTTAAAAACCATCAAATAACATTTTCAACAGACCAATTTCTAATGTATTCTAAAAGAAGATCAATTGAAAGCCTCCAGCCCAACATGTTTGTTAATTGGGCAAGCCATAATAGAAGCATCTTTGTACCCTAAAGACCATGCCGGCATGTTTAAATATGCCCCCAGCCCAGAGATCTTTGATAGCAGTACATACCCAGGTCTGCATGTAGTTTTCAAATGCTTTACATTCCATGAAGCTAAAAATGAGTCAACGTCTTCAAATCCTACCTCTCGTTCTTGAACTGATTCCAACCAATCAACCATTAAGAGGGGTCCCTTTAGAATATTTTCATTGGGTAAAACAAGTATGTGTGCTACCCTTGCAAATTCCACCTCCCCTTTTCCATTGTCAAGATATATGATATTGTTAGGTGATCGCTTTGAAACCTTCAGCCCAAAGCGCCATGGAATGTAAGGGGGTTCACAAACCAAGTTTTGCAAAACCATCGAATCGGAAGGATGAGGAAGGTCAGCATAATGGCGCAGCTGAGGGTGGGATTTTTGGAGATGCTTTAACAGCTGTAAATAGGAGACATTGTCGAGTATTTTTTGATTCAAGCTGAGTGATCGAGATTCATTTAAGGGCACCTCTAATACAGGCTCGACTTGCTGAAGCCTCTGAAATTGGCCAAATTTTTTCATGATGGTTTCTTCAACGGCCCCTGAAATAACTCATATTAGTTCAAGAAGAGATATGGAAGACATCACAAAGGTTAATTTTTCACATACCATTTAATGAGTTCGTTTTGAATTTCTGTAGTAGACCAATTAATCTTTCTCCACCGTACTCACAGACTCCATTCAAAGGGCCCCACCTTGATAAGTGCTCCGGAATGTGCATTGCATAGTGGTGATTGGGTGTGATGCGAATGTTGGGAAATAACAGATTTGAAGAGTGCTGATACGTTTGATATGCTTTAGAAAACATATTAGGATCCTCTTTGGTGACAGAACTTGCTCCAACAATCTTGGTGCATTGAATCAATGCACCAATATTGAACAGAATTAGATGATTACTAGGTCCGACATCCCAAAAAAGATCCAAAACAATTAATGGGAGGTAAATCCCAAACAGTGATGCCCATTCGTTTGCTTTGAGTTTTCCAGTTTTAGGAGTACCTATTGTTGATGGTATATGGCTTACACCTTGGGGAACAATTACTTCTTTAATCCTCTTCCTAATATTCTCGATGAGGGCTTCTGAAAGGTAGCCTTTTACTTCGTTGTTATCTTCATTTTCTGACCAAAATTGGTCTTCCATGGTTTGGTCTGATCCTGAATCAGAGAGATCTGAGGGGGATATTTGTTGCCGTATGGAATTTAAATCAAATCCCCATCGATAACGAAGGTGGTGCTGCAAAACACCTTCGTACCAGTTGTGAACCACTCCTAACAAGATATTTTTGACTGGGTCCCAGTATGGCAATTGATTGATTTCTGACCATCGAATACCATTTGTCTTTGAAAGCATTTGTTGAACTCTTGTTGTTCTTGCATCCTTCCATCGCCTTGATGCACCCAAAACATTCGTTCCTTTACGAATCTTTCCAAGCTTTAGTTGATCTCTTTCATGGTCTTGAAGCTCACACCAAGAGCAAAAATATTTAGCAGAATGGGACATGAATCCCCCGACTTTGTGAGTTGCAACAATATCCCCAATCAAACCTACCAATTTAACAACGACCCTTCGCCCTTGTGGATAATTTGGGGTAGTAATCACAATGCCGTCGTTTAATTGAATCAATTCCTGAATTAGTGGCTTCAAGACGTTATTAATTGTGATCATATCAGGCTGGTTTGGTGAAGGGATTATACCAGCTAAGCAGGTGTATTTTGGCTGAAACCGTTCTCGTGGTTGAAAATTAAAACAATAGAGCACTAAGATCCCCATTGACAGTTGCTTTCCTGCAATCTTGTTTCCACGGGGATTGAACCAGTCTACAAATAGACCAAATCCTAATTGAAGACTTGGGACTGAGGAGCTTTTCAAAAACATTTCTTGCCAGAGATTAGCTTGCGAAATATCGAAAACAACTGTACCTTGACAATAGGACAAATTTTGGTGCCATTCTTCAAGCTTTGATTCAATACCTTGAAGATTGAGTAACCACGTGATCCATGGACGGATTTGTTGTGAAATAAATGTTGCTTGAGGATTACGAAGACGTGTCTGACCCCGTAATTGAATTTGTCCATGCTTTCGAATGTGGCTTGTTGAAGGCCTTTTTTTGGTGATAAAGTGAATGTAGGGGAGTTGATTTACTTTGTAAGGGTTGAAAAGTTCAGTATAGCATTGATTGCTTGAGATGGTGGGCTTGTATGTACATTCTTCTGGGGCTAATTCAATATCGTAAAGCGAGTAACATTGTGGGCAACACACATGTCGTTCAAATTCAAACTCCAATTCTAATTGTTTGGAGATCGTACGGATATCATACGGTATCCTGGATAGTTGACTTTCGATAGAACGATCTTGCTGAGCAACAACTTGAGCTAAATAAACGATCATGTCTCTTGCACGACGGCAGTTCTCTCTACTAATTCCACATACAAGATAGAGCCACATGATAAAGTATAAGATGACAGCTAAAGGAATGAGCATGACATCAGTGAGGTGCCAAAATTGCATTGAAATACAAGAGAGCTAAACAAACAGGTAATCTTTGATTGGTTAATACTCTCGTTATCGCAATCATCTTCTTCTTGGTCGCTGTGTTCTTTGACATCACTTGTTGATGAATGTTTGCTGAGTTTCTGTTTGCGATTGAGTAATATATTAGAAACACCATGTTCAATTGCAGATGATTCTTTTTTTGCTTCCTTTTCCCAATGACGTATTCGGGTGCTTCGGTTGACGTAAAGTCCTTGGCGAGTTTTTCCGTTGGAGAGGGTGATTTCGTACTTTCGGCAGCTTGGACAGGTACAGAAATCCATGACTTTATGTTAGAAAACAAAATAATTGAATATTTGAGTCTGATGTGAGTTTGAGTTGGAAGTGAGCAATAAAAAGACTGTTGATCGTAAATTGGTGAGGTAGAGGGTATTCCAGTATACACGTATATGAATGCTAGTACTAGTAGTGTATTTAATGTAAAAAAACAAAATTTGAAAAAAATCGCAATAAGATAAGATCGAAACAAGATAGAAATGAAATGAAAATACGCCAGAATCAAGTAAAATCAAATTAAAACAAATATTGGAAGAAGACTTAATCTAAGATGAAATTCAATTAAAATTTAAGAATTGAGACAAAATTCTAAACAAATTGAATTTCAGATAAAACAAAAAATGAATATCATTAAAATGAGATTCAATTAGAAAAAAAAACCAATTAAATAAAAATGCAAAGAAAAAGTAAAATAATTGAAATGAAAATAGAAATAAAAATAAATTGGATTAAAATCTCAAGAAATGAAAAGAATTGAAATACTAACATAGAATCAAAATGAAAATTTCCAAAAACTCCAAAAAAAGACATAAAAAGGATTTAAAATTGAAATACAAACCAAAAAATACATGAAATAAGTTGAATGAATCAAATAAAATGAGTAAAATGAATAAAATAAATAATATAGATAATATGAATAAAATGAATATAAATAATATAAATAAAACAAATAAGATAAGCAAGATAAATAATATAATAAAATGAAAAAATAAAGAAAATAAATAAATAAAAATAAAAAACAAAATAAATAATCAAAACAAAATAAATAAAATACATAAAATAAATAAAGTAAATGAAATAAATACAATAAATAAAGTAAATAAAAGAAATGGAATAAATAAAATAAGTAATATAAAGAATAAAATTAAATTATGGAAAAAGAAAAATACAATCAAACTTAAATCCAAAGGAAAATCAATTACAATAAAATGAAATATAATATAATAAAGATGGAAGAAAAATAGTTCAGAAATAAAACCAAAATACAATAAAAAACACATAAAAATAAATACAAATCAAATACACATCAAATCAAAACAAAAGAAGAAGAAAATCAAGGGCAAACTAAAGGTAAATATAAAATTAACAATCAAATTGAAATCAAAATTCAAGTTGCAATAATAATAAAACAACAAATAAAAACCTGAAAGTGAAATGAATATTAAGTACAAATTAAAATGAAAAATTGAAATAAAATACAAATAAATCAAATAAATTATAAACAAAAAAACAAAAAAAAGTACAAAATGGAATAAAAAATAAAAACTGATGAGTGTAATGAAACCACCCTGCCTATGTCACCTGAACAAAAACATAATTAAGTTCCAACACCGCGCGCGTGAAATTCCAATGCCATACGTTGAGGTGACGTACAACTGCGTACGTCACCTGTTTGCCGGGGGTGACTCACACTACCGCGAATCATCTGATGTAGTAGATTGTATGTTGTGCTGACGTGAGCATGGGGTTGCTGGTTGTGTTTGAGTTGTTGCATCAACTTTGGTGTCTGTTTTTTCCTTTCACCTTTTCTGCCTTTTCTCAATTCAATCTTTTCCTTTGATTGCTGATTCACTTTTAATTTTTCATCCCATTTCCTTTCTTTTTTTAACACTTTTTTTTATTTGTAATTACCTAATAATCCAATATCTCATAGATCTCTGTACCTGCCCCAGCTGCAGGATTCACACAATTACGGACGCCAATGGAAACACACGGCATGGGCTTCTTGTTCATCGTAGTACTCGAAATAGACATTGGGCTAAATTTGCTTCCCAGTCTGATGAATCTGTAGTGTATTGGGCTTGTTTGTCCTATACCTTCTGTTCTAGTTGAGATATGGGGAAATTAATGACAACATCAGATAGCACTGATTGTTCTCTTTCCAAAAAGACCCCACTTTATGTATCTCACACTAAAACTGTAAAAGTTAGATGAGATGTGAATATTTTGTTCACCCTTATTTGGCCTAAATTTGGCCATAACTTCAGTAATACTGGTGCTAGCACAGTTTGGCTGGTATGATTGGATAGCCCTGACTTGGAGCTTAATTTTGAATACCCATTTGATGGGTTTAAGCCCCTTACTCTGTATTTCAGAAGAGAGGTGAAAATTAAGGTTTATGCTCAGCAACAACTTTGAGCAGGAATAACTTTGTTATTGTTTGTCCTATGGTGATGGTACTTTTATATTTGGAAAGGGGTAAGCTTCCTCTTTTGTTTGATACTTTTTGAGCTGATTTGGCTCAGCTCCATGTTTTGGTGGTATCTTGGCTATACCATTGATTTATGGTATCTGGCTGTCATGCTTGTGCTCTGGTTTTGAGTCACAGGCTGACATACCCTCCCTCTAAAAAAGAATCATCCTTTATGTGACTTTTCAGTCCTCTTAGAGGCTCTTAATCTCCTTAAATGAAGGTTCCCATCTGGTATGGCATCTTCTGTCAACCATTTGTCTTTATAAGCTGTTTGGTCTTTGAATCTGACTAAGTATTGTTTCTGATCCCTACCATTAAGTCTGATCTTCCTGGCCTTGATAATTTTCTTCACAGGTCCAGGGGTTTCCTTTTCCTCCACTATATCTGGTGGGGTGGTGTTTTTCTTCCTGGAGGGGAATTTATCCTCCTCTGTCTGGAAGTATGGCTTGATTAAGCTCACTGGAAAGACTGGGTGTTTCCTGGAAAATTCTTCTGTGAGTTTGACTTCCACTGCATTTCTCCCTATCAACTTAATGATAGTGAAGGGCCCTACAAATGAGTCTCTCATTTTCTTGGGTCCTTTAAGATTATTAAAGTTTAGTGTAGACACTAACACCTGGCCCCCTTCCTTAAAGTCAGGTTCCATGTGTGTCTTGTGCCACCTCTGCTTGTTATAGTCTTTGGCCTCAGCTATGCATCTGGCAGCTGTGTCACAGGTATTCTTCCACATGTCATGAAAATCTCTGGCTGTGGGGTGGATGGTTAGAAGGTTTTTCTTCAAGTGATCCACTGGAAACAAGAGGTTCCACCCTTTTTCTACCAGTGCAGGTGTTTTTCCTGTGGTAGAGTGCTGACTTTTATTATAAGCCAGTTGGACTGCGGGTAGAAGGGTAACCCAGTCATGGGTGTATCCTTCATGGTCCTTGTATTCCATGCCGTAGGCACAGAATCTTCTAAGGATGTCTTCCATAGTCTGGATCATCCTTTCAGCTAGTCCATCTATTTTTGGACACTAAGCTGTGGAAAATGCAAGCTTGGTTCCAAGAATGTCATAAAAGTTGGTCCAAAATCCAGATGTAAACTTTGGGTCCGTATCAATAATGATGATCTTAGGGACTCCACAGCTAGATATGATGTTATTCCAGAATAACAGAGTGGTATCCATGGCTGTGTCCTCTTTATGGCATGGAAGACACCTCATACTCTTGCTGAACCTATCAACTATGATTAAACAGGCATTGTAGTTTTCTTTGCCTCCTGGGACAAGTCCTGTAACCCATTCCATATTGATGGTTTCCCATGGGTGTTTGGGTTCTTCTATATGCTGAAGTAATCCATACTTCTTCCCATGTTTCCTATTTGCCTTCTGGCATCTTTCACAAGTGTTGATTTATTCACTCAACTCTTGTTCCCACTTGGGCCACCAAGCTGTGCTTGCTACCCTCTCTTTGGTCCTGTCTTCACTCATGTGTCCCATGTAGGGGCAGTCATGGCATTCCTGCAGGATCAGAGAGATGTGGTCTCTGTCTACCACTGTTAGTGCACTTGTCTGCTTCTCTCTATGGTAGAGCAGGCCATCTATAAGGAAAAATTTATTGTCCTTATAGTCCCTCAACCAGGGCTCCACCAACTGGGATTCCAGTTCTGGTCTCCTGTATTTTTGTTTGAGGAGTTGTAACAATATGCCACACTGTTTGTGTTTGGCATATGTCTTCATTACTGTATTGAAGAATTCAGTGTGCAGTTCTGAGAAACTTATTCCCAGTATGGGAGTTTCTGTTCCTTCTGAGTCAGTGTTTCCACTGTCTGGGGGACCACTTTCTGGTGCCCACTCAGAGAATATGAAGTTTTATCTTCCTATTGATTTCCATGAAATGGATAGGAATTTTAGCTGCTACTTTAGGGTAATAAGCTGGGTTGCTTTTGACATTATCCAGTGGCGATCTTCTGAGGCCATCTGGATTAGTATGGCTTTTACCTTCTTTGTATATGATGGTCATATTCCCTCTATACTCCTGGATGGCTATTTGCCACCTCAGAATGTGTCTATTGGTACTCTTCATGTTTAGTAAAGACTGCAAGGCTGTGCAGTCTGTGTAGACTTCAAAGACTGCACCCTCCAAATAATAATGGAGTCTCTCTAGAGCCCAGACGAGACATTGACATTCAGTCTGAGTGGCCCCATACCTGGCTTCTGAATCTTTCAGCTGCCTAGAGATGTAACATATTACTCCCTCTCTTGGTTCACCATCCACAATTTGTCTCTGGTGAAGGGCTGCTCCTAAGCCTTGGCTACATGCTGCATCTATGTATAACTTGAATGGTAGTTCAAAGTCAGGCAAGATGAGCACAGGTGCATTTGTGAGTTCATATTAGATCCTCTCATATGCATCCCTTCTTTCCTTGGTAATTCCAAAAGCTACATCTTTTGAGCATAAGTTGTATAAACTACTAGTTATGTGGGAAACATTTTTGATGTGGTTTTTATAATAGCTACCAAACCCAAGGAAAGATTGCATCTCTTTCATTTTTCTTGGTACTGGCTTTTGAAGTACTTCTGCTAATTTATTCTGGTCAATTTCCAGACTCAGACCTGAGACTTTATTTCCTAGAGATGATAGCTCTTGTTGGCCAAAATTTCACCTTTTAAGTGAAATTTTCAGATTTATGGGTGTGCATTTACTTATTACTCTTTCTATGTATTGCACATCGTCTTCCCATGTCTCTGAGTATATAATGATGTCATCAATATATTCTACCATCCAGCCTTCCAATATTTCTTCTTGAAATATGGTGTTCATCATCCTTTGGAAGTGGGCTGGTGCATTCTTGATACCAAATGGCATCCGAGTGTACTCATATGTGCCCATATGACATATTATTCTGAGTAATTTCATGGAGTTTGGTTTAACTCCATTCTGGTGGAAGCCTTCATACAATCAATTTTGGTTAAGTATTTGGCTTTTGCCAGTTTGTCTAGGGCATGGAGTATTCTTGGTATAGGGTACCTGTCAGGTTGGTGTAGTTATTCAGGGCTCTGAAATTTCTACACAGCCTAGAGTTGCCATCATGCCAGGTGATCAGGGCAGGAGTGGTAATTTCCACTATTTCATTGTGTCAATCTTCCTGATGACATCCATGTCCAGGAGTTCATTAATATGTTTTTCAATTTCTTTCCTGGTTTCCAGACTTGCTGGGTAAGGAGGTCTCCTGAGCATGGGTGGATAAGATCTTTCCACATCCAGATATAGTTCTATATCATGGACTCTAACCTTGCCTAATGGTTCTTCACCAATGGAAAATGTTGTTCTATTCTTTCTCAGCATCTTCATGAAACTTATTTTTTGTTTACCGGTGAGGGTAGTGCTAAACTTCCCCTCTCTGAATTCATTCAGTAATTCTTCAATAGGGTCTTGGGAAAATATTTGGTATATATCAAGTGAAAATTTCTTTTCTTTGTTGGTCCCAATGGTTATGTTCCTGCTTATACTATTGTAAATATCTATTCCATACATCCTCTGGTAATCTGTTCCCAGTAAAAACCCTTGGATGTGGGCATCATCAAGCACAACAAACTCTGGGTTGAGTCTGATGTTACCTTTCCTATGGGGTATAATTATCTCTTTGATGATTATCCCAGTGGAAGTCATCTCCCCTGATGCACTCTTGGAGTTCTTTGCCTTAGTGGGAAAGAGCTGGTTTTCCCAGTTTGGGAAGTGGTTGTCCAGATAATTTCTGGCCACTATGGAGCAGTGTGCTCCACCGTCACTGATCAATGGATGTTGAGCATTGTCAATACAAACAGTCATTTTTGTGGCTGTTCCATGTAGGTATGCCATTCCTTTGGTTGGTGTAACCAGGAATGTTTGTGCATCTTGTGTGTGTTTGCACAAGTTTTTATTGGAAGTGTCTTGTGGCATGCCTGCTTCCAACTGTATGTCCTGGATTTCTAGTGGGGTTTCCTCTTGGTATTCCACTAGAAATTCTTCTCTTGGGTCCTGCTCTTAATCAGATTGTTCTCTGAAGGAATCTCCCATAGAGTCTGAGTCAGATTCCTCTGTTGGGGATTCCTCCTCTGGGACTTTCTCAATGGCATAGACTTTTTTCTTTGCCTTTGGACAGTTGTTGGATAGTGGTCTGTTGAACCACAATTGTGACAAGAATTTTTCTTCTTAGTCACTTCTGCCACTCTTTCCTTGGGTTTGTCTTTAAACTCTACCCTGAAAGGTTGTTTCTCTTTGAAACTACTGCTTCTATATGGGGTGAATTTCCCTATTTTAGTTCTTTTCCTTACATCTTGTAAGGTATTAGCAATTTCATCTAGAGTGTAATTTTGGTTGCATCTGCATTTTACTGAATGCTCTAGTTCTCCTGGCATTTGTGTCGGAAGCTTGTGATTCCTCATTTGAGTTTTCATTTGAGGATCAATGGCTTTGAGTCTCTTAGACTGCCTAAGACCCCACTCATATGGATGTTTGTCCACTGAGTATTTGTCATTTTCAAATGACATGGTCTTTTGTCATATCCAAGTACCATTGCTGTACTTTTGGATAATTTGACTCTTCCACCATGGCCATTTTCCCCTGCCTTGGATTTCTTTCCTTTATGTGTACCATATCCTAGCATGACCTTTAAATGCTGTATTGAGTCTAGCAGTAATCCAGTAGTCTGGTATGCTTGGTACATCAATATACTCTATGAGTTCCATATGATCATATTCTCCAGTTTTAGAGAATTTGGGCCAGCTTGAGGCCTCAGGAAGCTGTTTCAAGGCTTCCATTTCAGAATAAGACATATTATCTTCATCCTGGTATTGTGATGGAGATCTTGGCTTATTCACCAACATGGCATCTGGCTTGATGTCATCTGGGTAATATGGATTATCCATAACATGGCCTTGTGGTTGGGGTTTCATGTTATGATAGACACTAATCAATTTGTTTATTTCTTGATCCATACAATCCCTCTCCCTTCTGCTATGGTGTTGTTCTTCAAAGACTATATTCAGTCTTTTGTTGGTTTCTTCAGAGGATTTGCTCAATTGAGCATGTGCTTCTTGAAGAGTTTTAACAATTTTATCCATGGAGGCTGTTAATTTTTTCATCCTCTCATGGCTTGCTTCAATCTCTGAAAACTGCTTTTGAGTTTGCTCAGCATATTGGGACATTTGTAACCACAGTACATCACTGTTTAAGTTACTCTCAGGTAAGACAACATTATGTTAAATCTGAGTGGGGGTAATATTTCTATTAAGGGGACTACTGATTCTAGAGTTATTTACAACTACTTCTGGTTCTTGTGTACTTCCTTCACCAAATCCAACATCTTCTGGATCATTTTGTCTGACTCTCTCTTTCTCTGGCTGAAAGTGGTCTTGTTTTTGCCCTTGTATCCTTGTCTTCTCCTTGAAACTTGCTGGGATTGTGAAGAATGGTGACTCTTGGCAACTGATCTGTTGGTTTCTGAATGGTGTGAAGCCACTGGAGAGCTGATTTGGCCTGCTCCTTCTGAGCCTGAAGGAATCTGAGTGTTCCCTGTCTGGGTTAGCTGTTCTTCTATAGCTTGGATAGTGGGATGATTCTCCCTTATCCTTTTTGCCCTAACCTCCAGGTGTCTGAACTGCCTGGTGGGATACCAACCTTTGGTGATTATCATAAGGTCTTTGAAGTCTATCTCTTTGAGATAAATCTTCTGGCAACTTGCTCCAAGTTCTGCCCAGTGAGATTCCAGGTTGAACCTCTTGTTGTCCATTCTCCATTGAAATAGATCTTATAGGAGCTGGTGGAGCTAAAGAACTTGATCCATATCCTTCCATTCCTCTGGTTTGAGGTTCCTTGTAAGGTGTCAATAGGAAACTTTGATTCAAAATCAAGTACTTTTCCTGTCCTCAAAATTTGTATAAGGTAAGAAATGATTAAGAATAGTATTAAATAGTATTTTTAGGAGAAAACACACCAATTTTATTGTTTTTAACTTTATAAGTATAAAAAAATAATATTATAAAGATTTATTGTTTTATCAACAATAAAAATTTATTCAAAAATACTCTACAAGAGATATTTAAGGCTACAAAAGAAATTTTATCAAGGGAAATTTCAATTGGAATTAATTGAGAAAAGAGCTGCAAGCAATTAATCAAAGAACAAATTCTGTAAAAATATATTTGAAGAGAAAACACACTCAAAAGTGACCAGAGTGAATTTGGAAACAAAGTGACAAAGTTAACAGTGATGAAAGATGCTTTAATTCACTTTTGGGGTGGTTCAAGGGGTAAAAATGATTATAAGAGTTACAAAAAAGAATTATAAGAATTGTTTCACGTTTGTAAAAGGTTCAAAATGATATAAAAAAGGTGGTTGGAATCTTTTATTGATTTGTTTAACAGTGTTTAAACTAATTATAAAAGGAAAAGATTCTAACATGAAGAGAAAAGTGGGGCAAAGAAGACATTCATTTATAGCCATCAATTTTCTTACTCCAAAAGTAAAATTGACTGTTTACAGTTGTGGAAAACACTCTGATATCAGAAAAGCCAATTATGGCATCACTGAACCCTGGTTTAGACCAAAAAAGAGCTTGTTTTAGCCATTTTAGACCCTTAAATCATCCATTACTATAGTAATACCTGGCCTAGAGCCTTTGTAACACGCCATAATGAGTGTAAGAGACGTAGGAACCATTTAAAACTTTTTTTAATAAGATTTTTTTATCTTAAGGGTAGTTTTACCCTCTTTGCAACAGTTAAAACTGCCCTAATTGGTATCAAAACCTGATCATCAATTGAGTCACAGACCCTGTGACTCAATTGCAGGCCAAAATTGATGAACGTTTGTGTGGAATTTGACATCTCACGCCTGTCAGCAACAATTTTGGGGGTATGGCTCGCCCTTAGAGCTAGAGTTCCTTTTCCCCCCCCCAAACTTAATATTTCCAATTTATTTTTCCCTTTAATTCCTCATCATGTATCATACTCATAATTTACATATGTAATTAAATTGAGTTTTACAGTACACTACTGTAATAATTGACACCTCATATGTAAATCAAAGTTCACTTATGTAATACATGCACACATTTTGACAATTCAATTGAATTCAATTAAAAATACTTCAATTCCTCATAACTTCTAAACTATACACAACACCTCAATTTTAACACAAAAATTGATTATTAACACTAAATTTGATGTGAATTAAATTAAAGTTTTGAGAATTTTCAACTTTTATACAGAAAATACAAAAAAACTTAATTTAAGCTTATTTAGAATTGAGTTACAGAAATTTCACTCAGAGTTAACCCCACCTAATTTTTTTTTATAAGGAATCCAATGATGAAATAAATTTTATATGTTTATTTTTTTAGATAAAATGTTATTATAAATTTCATTTAATTTTTTTTTTTCAAAATCATTTTATTTTGGTTAATTTTATTTGAAAATTCATTTTTACTTAATTTTTTTTTTCAAGTAAAAATGTATTTTTATAATTTTCAAATTTAATTTATTTTTTATTTTTAAATTATAATTAAATTTTTTTGATTTTTTTATATAAATTCAAATTTTATATTTTAATTTTTTTTATTTTAATAATATAAATAAATTTCATTTTATTTATTTTTTTATATTAATTTTTTGTTTGTGGTCTTTTGGATATACAAAAATACTTCTAAGGCTCACATTCCCTCCCTTTAAAAAAGAAGAATATTACTTTGTAATATTGTTATTTCTAGTATGTCTGAATCTTCTGAGAAGTTTGGTAGCTTCAGGTATGTCCTCTTCTTCTAACCATTCATCTTCACGAGTTTGGTCACTGTACCTAACAAGGTATACCCTTATTTTTTTGGTTCTTAACTTTCTTTCTTTAAGAACTTTGATAATCTTCTTAATACCAGATGTCTCAATAAGAGGTATAACTTGCCAAACTTTATTCCTCAAGGGAAACCTTTCAGAATCACTAGATTTAGATGGCTTTATCAAGATCACTGGAAATGTAGGATGTTTGTTATTAAGTTCTTCAGATAATTCTACTTCAACAGAATTTTCTCCATGGAGGGCTTTAATGACAAAATTTCCTTCAAAGGAGTCTTTGAGCTTTTTACATCCTTTGATGTTTTTGAAGTTGTTGGTGGATACTAGTACTAAATCCCCCACTTTGAAATCTGGAGTGGCACGTGATTTGTCCCATTTATCTTTAGCATATGAAAATGAGTCTTCCATGCATCTTACTGCATGTGTTCTAGCTCTGTCTAGCATTCCTTTGAAGCTGGCAGCTGTAGGATGTATTTTAAGAAAATCCTTTCTTAAAGAATCTTGAGGTAACTTGGGATTCCATCCTTTTTCTAGAATAGCAGGAGTTTGATTGGTAATGGCATGAATTGATGTCTTATATGCCAATTCTAGTTCTGGTAAAAGAGTACACCAATCATGAGTGAATCCATCACAATCTTTGAATTCAAGGCCATATGCACAAAATCTTCTTACCATGTCTTCTAAGTTTTGTATCATCCTTTCAGCTAGACCATCAGTTTGTGGGTGGTAGGCTGTAGAGAAAGACAATTTAGTGGCAAATAATTGGTGAAGTTTTGTCCACAGTCCTGAAGTGAATCTGGGATTCCTGTCACTAATGATATTTGTGAATATGCCAGTCCATGACACTACTCTATTCCATATTAGAAGAGCCGTATCCGTGGCTGTATCATCTTTGTGACATGGTAAAAAGATTGGAGTTTTACTGAATCTGTCTACAATCACTAGGAAAGAATTATAACTTTTGTCACCCCCTGTTGGTAGGCCAGTTCCCCAATCCATATGGACAATGTCCCAAGGTCTGCTGGGTTCTTGGATTTTGATCATATTTCCAAGTCTCTTGCCAGTGGATTTATTTTCCTTTTGGAATCTGTCACAGGTTTTGAAATACTCTGTAACATCCTTCTTCCACATTGGCCACCATATGCAGGTCTTTACTTTCTCTCTTGTTCTGTCTTCAGACAGATGTCCTGAAAAGGGGCTGTCATGGCATTCTTTGAGTACAAGATTGATTAATGACCTTTCCACAACTTTCATGACACATGTGTGCTTGGTCCTGTGGTAAATTATACCATCCAGTAGGTGAAATCTTCCTTCATCATAAGATTTCTTCCATAATTCATCCAAGGCATGTATTAGAGGGTTGTCTTTACAGTCTTTGTTAAGTAATTGGCATAAGATGCTACAATTCTTATCTTGAGTGTAACTGTGTCTTACTTCTTCAAAGAAGGTGGTGTTCAAGTCTGTAACACCTATTCCTTCTATTGGGATCTGTGGGGAAGCTTCTTCTTGCACATAAGCAAGATTATCAATATCATTTGGTAATGGCCATCTGCTTATTCCATCTGCATTTTTATGAATATTCTCATCTTTATGAACAATAGTCATATTTCCCCTATACTCTTGTATGGCTATTTGCCATCTGAGCATATGTCTGTTGGGTGTTTTCATTTTTAAAAGTAATTTAACAGTGGTACAATTTGTTATTACTTTAAAAACACATCCTTCCAGAAAGTAATTGAGTTTTTCTAAAGCCCAAACAAGGCATAAACACTCCATCTGACTTTCTCCATATCTGGCTTCAGTTGGTTTGATTTGCCTGGATATGAAACATATGGGCCCTTCAACAGGTCTATCATTTAAAATTTGGACTTGATGAAGTGCAGCACTAAGCCCATCCCCTGATGCATCAATGTAAAGCTTAAAGGGCAGTTTAAAGTCCGGAATCAGTAAGAGTGGAGCAGTGTTCAAGGCTTTTACTCTGCCAACAGTCATTTCAAATACTGTGTCTTTGTCACATAACTTATAAAGAGGTCTTGCTATGGATGCAAAATCTTTAATGTGTTGCCTGTAATATCCTTCCCAACCCAAAAATGATGGAATTTCTTTTTTGTTTTGAGGCATAGATTTAAGTAAGACTGCTGCAACTTTATTTTTGTAAATACCAAGGGATAGACCAGATACCACATGTCCTAGTGCTTTGAGATCCTTAAATCCAAAATGACATTTCTTCAAAGAGATTTTCATGTTCACAGATTGGATTTTGGTCAAAATTCTGGATAATCTGCACACATGTTCTTCCCAAGTCTTGGAACAGAAAATAATATCATCAATGTAAATCATCAACTATCCTTCTGAAAGCTCTTCAGGGAAAATTCAATTCATCATTTTTTGGAAGTGTGAAGGTGAATTTTTGAGTTCAAAAGACATCCTCAAATATTCATAAACTCTACAATGAACAATAATTCTCAAGTATTTCCTTGCTCTTGGTGTCACTACATTTTGATGAAATCCTTTAAGGGAATCCATAGTGCTTATATACACTTCTTGAGATATTTGAGTAAGGGCAATTTGTATTTTTGGTTTTGGGTACCTATCTGGAACAGTGTAAGTGTTCAGAGCTCTAAAGTCCCCAACCATTCTAGATTTTCCATTATGCCATGCCACTATGACTGGTTTAGTTATTTCTACTTCTTCATTGTGGCCCACCTTTCTTATTACATCAAGGTCTAGAGGTTCTGTGATATGAATTTCCAGAGCTTCTCTTGATTTTGGACTTGCTGGATATGCAGGTCTTCCTAAGAGTGGTGGATAAGGTCTCTCAATATTAAGAGTAATGTCAACTTCATGACCAATAATTGCCCCTAGGGGTTCTTTATCTGAAGCAAATGCTTCTTTGTGGTCAAATAAAAGAAAAGAAAGTTCATTTTCTTGTTTATCACTCAAATGAAGGCTTATTTCAGCTTCATTTAACTGTTCAGACTTAAATTTCTCTAACTCTAAGTTGACTGGTGATACTTTGTTCACTGTAATTTGTCTTTTAAATGGTAAAAAAGGCAAATTTTTGGCGCTTATTGTCTCCAATAGTAAAGTATCTGTCCTTGTTGTTATGTAAATCTATGCCATACATGATCAAATAATCATTTCCCAATATGAAATGGGTACTAGAGCAATTTTCCATAACAACAAATTCAACAGTGATTCTTAAATTTCCATTTATATGTGGAAATATGACACTAGTTTTAAATATTCCCAATTCTTTCATTGGGTTACTTGTACTATTGAATTTTATGCCATAAATTGACAACAATTGATCTTCAAAATTTGGTACACAAGTCTTAAGAAAAGATTTACCAACACAAGAGCAGAATGCTCCTGGATCAAGTAGTAGTTTAGTGGGTTTGCTGTCAATTACCACTTCTGTTATACAGGAGTTAACAGCTGTATAACCTTTTCCTCTGTTTGGTTTGGTTTTAATTAACTGTACATCTTGAATTTTTGATAAATCAAGTTGGCTATTGCTCAATTGTGGCAAGTGTGAATAAGGTTCCATAATGTCAAAAGTGGGATTGATATTTTCTATATCTTTTGAAGATTCAGATAATATTGATGACTTATCATCTAAATTGTCTTCAATTATTTCATCTTTTTCAACATCAGGTTATTTTTCAATATCAATTTCATTGATTTTCCCCTTCTTTGGACATGTATTGGCTAAATCGGTGGTGCTTTGGCAAATATGGCACTTTCTGATTGTATCTGCAGATTTATATTCCAAATTATTAGAATTTTCTTTGGGGTTTTTGTCCACAGAATCTTTCCAAGGTGTATTAAACTTTGTTTTGAGATTCACCCTACTAGAACCAATTTTGGTTCTGGTGGTTACTTCTTCTAATATATTGATAATATCTTCTGCTGAAGATTGTTCAGTAGTCCTGCTTTTGACAGAATGCTCTAAGTCACCTCAACATTGTCTCAGAATTCTTCTGTAGATCATAAATTCTGACATGTCAGGATACAATGCTGTTAGTCTGTTTTTTTGTTGGCAAAACCATGGTAAAGCTTTGCCTTTATCAGCGTTAAATTTGGCAGATTTAAAGGCTGTTTCAACTTTAAACCTCCAGGCATCATTTGCCCATTTGTTGATGATTTGGGTTTTCCACCAAGTCCAACTTTGGTGTCCATGTGCTTATCTCAATTTGATATACCATCTATGAGCTGATTTAGTAAACAAAGTGTTAAATCTAGCTGTTACCAATCTGTCTGGTAATTCAAAATCCTCTTTGATCATGCCAATACCTCTGATTAATTCCATATGGTCATACTCTCCTTCACCACTGAAGTGAGGCCATTCTTTAAGTTTTGGAACTTCTTTCAAGAGTGCTTGGACCATTGATGGTTCCAAGTTATGGAAAGAAGTGGAAAATTTATTGTTTATTTATGAATTTTCTACATCCAATACTTGTGGATTGGGAATCCTTGTACCCTCATTTTGATTCAGAGGTGTAGACATTCTTGGTAAGGTGTTTAGTAGTTGTTCAATATCATTCATTTTACTGTTGTTACACCTTTGTGAATTTCTTAATTCATGTTGTAAGCTTTGTATGGAGTTTATGACATTCTTTTTATGATCATCCTCTTTATATGTCAGCTCATTCCATAATTCTGTTTGTTTAGTATTATCAGAGATGACCTCATTTAAATTGTTAATTTTGATAATTCCTCCTTTGAGGTATCAAAATGCTTTTTCAAGGCATTAAATGTGTCTTTACTTCAGTAAATGATTTTTAAATATCATCAAGAGCTGCCTTTTTATCCTCTTTGATAGTGATTATGGCTTGTTTTGTTCTTGTTTGAATCATCTCATCAATATTTAACAGAAATTTACTAGTTTTAATTTTTTATTCCCTTATTCCTAACCTTTGATTTTTTCTTTGAAGCCTAAGAGGAAATACTCTCATTCTAAAATCAACATTGACTCATCCTTACTGCTTTCTACAATAATCAAAACTAATCAAATCTATTATTTCCTTCATCATAAAGGTAAATTGAAAAAAAATTAAAAGCTCAACTCAAATAAATTGTTGAAATCTTGCCTTTCCTCACACTCAATCAAAGCTCTAGTTTATGAAAAAGTTTCCAAATCGATCAGCCTCAATTCAAAATTCAATCTTCTTAAAAATTCTAATAAATTTAATCATTCACTCACCAAATTTATATTGAAATCTCCCTCAAGAAATCTTAATTCCAGTCTCCCTTCCTCAGCACCCCGGCTGGTCCTTGTCACCTCACATCGACGGCTGCCCTCGCCAACTTGCCGAAAGTTTTCACATCATTCCCTGCTCTTGCCTTGCCTGGTCTCCTGCTGAGTCAAGCTATCGGCTCCATCATTTACTTAGTTAGGTAGGCCTCGGATACCGTTTCCTATCAAGGAAATCTAAAATTCATCGGAATCTGTCAAACTCCATTCTTTTGGCTCCATGCCCAAGTGAAATCTCTCATTAGCTCGAGTCATCTTCGGAAAAATTTCGTCGGCAGCTTGGCTTCTGGTCATCGATTTACTCTAGTCTGCCTGATCGATTGAGATCGTCGGTCTTATTGGAATTCAGCTGGCATCCTGCATCCAAATCTTCTTGCCTTTCAGCTTCATCCTTCACTCATGGCCATCAAACCACCCACTACTCGTCTGCTAACCGGCCACACAGGACCGTCAGTCAATTCAAAATTCAATTTAATACACTCTTAAAATTTAAAAATTAATGATTCCTCATTCCTTGCTTTAGGGTCTTCACTTTGGGTTGGTCCCTCGATGGAAGAAAGCTAGCCAGTGGATCAAAGGATGAAGGAATTAGAATTTGGAACCCAGAGAGAGCAGATTGTCAGTCTAAATCATGCCCTCTTGCTTA